>JAVSCE010001735.1:0-72394 GCA_032199065.1 Smutsia gigantea | reverse complement strand
AATCCAGGCTCATTTAAAGAAGGAATAACATTCCCAAATGAATAGTCTAAAGACACAATTACTGAAATTGGAAAAAGAAGAACAAATGAGGCCCAAAGTCACCAGAAGGAGGGACATAATAAAGATCAGAGAAGAAATTAATAAAATTGAGAAGAATAAAACAATAGAAAAAATCAATGAAACCAAGAGCTGGTTCTTTGAAAAAATAAACAAAATAGATAAACCCCTAGCCAGACTCATTAAGAGAAAAAGAGAATCTACACACATAAACAGAGTCAGAAATGAGATAGGAAAAATTACGACGGACCCCACAGAAATACAAAGAATTATAACAGAATATTATGAGAAATCTATATGCTAACAAGCTGGAAAACCTAAAAGAAATGGAAAACTTCTTAGAAAAATACAACCTTCCAAAACTGACCAAACAAGAAACAGAAAAACTAAACAGACCAATCACCAGTGACGAAATTTAATCGGTAATCAAAAAACTACCCAAAAACAAAACCCCCGGACCAGATGGATTCACCTCTGAATTCTACCAGACATATAGAGAAGAAATAACACCGATTCTCCTTAAAGTTTTCCAAAAAATAGAAGAGGAGGGAATACTTCCAAACTCATTCTATGAAGCCAGCATCACTCTAATACCAAAACCGGGCAAGACCTCACCAAAAAAGAAAATTACAGACCAATATCCCTGATGAACGTAGATGCAAAAATACTCAACAAAATATTAGCAAATCGAATTCAAAAATACATCAAGAGGATCATACACCATGATCAAGTGGGATTCATCCCAGGGATGCAAGGATGGTACAACATTCGAAAAATCCATCAACATCATCCACCACATCAACAAAAAGAAGAACAAAAACCACATGATGATCTCCATAGATGCTGAAAAAGCATTTGACAAAATTCAGCATCCATTCCTGATTAAAACTCTCAACAAAATGGGTATAGACTGCAAGTACCTCAACATCATAAAGGCCATATATGACAAACCCACAGCTAACATCACACTTAACAGCGAGAAGCTGAAAGCTTTTCATCTATTATCAGGAACAAGACAGGGATGCCCACTGTCTCCACTGTTATTCAACATAGTACTGGAGGTCCTAGGCATGGCAATCAGACAAAACAAAGACATACAAGGCATCCAGATTGGTAAAGAAGTCAAATTGTCACTATTTGCAGATGACATGATACTGTATATAAAAAACCTTAAAGAATCCATTCCAAAACTACTAGGACTAATATCTGAATTCAGCAAAGTTGCAGGATACAAAATTAACACACAGAAATCGGTTGCTTTCCTATACACTAATGATGAACTAACAGAAAGAGAAATCAGAGAAACAATTCCAATCACAATTGCATCAAAAAGAATAAAATACCTAGGAATAAACCTAACGAAGGAAGTGAAAGACCTGTACTATGAAAACTACAAGACACTCCTAAGAGAAATTCAAGAGGACACTAACAAATGGAAAGTCATCCCATGCTCTTGGCTAGGAAGAATAAATATTGTCAAAATGGCTATACTACGTAAAGCAATCTATAGATTCAATGCAATCCCTATCAAAATACCAACAGTTTTCTTCAATGAAATGGAACAAATAATTCTAAAATTCATATGGAACCACAAAGGACCCTGAATAGCCAAAGCAATCCTGAGAAGAAGGAAAAAAACAGGGGGAATTACGCTCCCTGACTTCAAGCTCTACTACAAAGCCACAGTAATCAAGGCAATTTGGTACTGGCACAAAAACAGAACCACAGACCAGTGGAACAGAATAGAAAATGCAAACATTAACCCAAACATATACTGTCAATTAATATTTGATAAATGAGCCTTGGATATTGAATGGGGAGATGACAGCCTCTTCAACAGCTGGTGGTGGCAAAACTGGACAGCTACATGTACGAGAATGAAACTGGACTGCTGTCCAACCCCACACACAAAAGTCAACTCATAATGGATCAAAGACCTGAATGTAAATCATGAAACCATAAAACTCTTAGAAAAAAACATAGGCAAAAATCTCTTGGACATAAACATGAGTGACTTCTTTATGAACATATCTCCCCGGGCAAGGGAAACAAAAGGAAAGATGAACAAGTGGGACTATATCAAGCTGAAAAGCTTCTGTACAGCAAAGGGCACCATCAGTAGAACAAAAAGACATTCTGCAGTTTGGGAAAATATATTCTTAAATGACGTATCCGATAAGGGGTTGACATCCAAAATATATAAAGAACTCATGCACCTCAACAAACATAAAGTATATAATCCAATTAAGAAATGGGCAGAGGACATGAATAGACACTTCTCCAAAGAAGAAATTCAGATGGCCAACAGCACATGAAAAGATGCTCCACATCGCTAATCATCAGAGAAATGCAGATTAAAACCACAATGAGACATTACCTCACACCAGTGAGGATGGCCAACATCCAAAACACAAACAACAACAAATGTTGGCGAGGATGTGGAGAAAAGGGAACCCTCCTACACTGCTGGTGGGAATGCAAATTAGTTCAACCATTGTGGAAAGCAGTATGGAAGTTCCTCAAAAAACTCAAAATAGAAATACCATTTGACCCAGGAATTCCACTCCTAGGAATTTACCTTAAGAATGCAGCAGCCCAATTTGAAAAAGACAGATGCACCCCTATGTTTATTGCAGCACTATTTACAATAGCCAAGAAATGGAAGCAACCTAACTGATCATCAGTAGATGAATGGATAAAGGAAGGTGGTACATATATGCAATGGAATATTATACAGCCACAAGAAGAAAACAAATCCTACCTTTTGCAACAACATGGATGGAGCTGGCAGACTCACAGAACCCAAGAACGGAGTAATAGTTACCAAAGAGAAAGGGACTTGGGAGGATGGGTGGGAAGGGAGGGACGGGGGGAAAAGGGGCATTACGATTAGCAGATGTAATGTTGGGGGGGCGCGGGAGGGTTGTACAACTCAGAGAACACAAGTAGTGACTCTATAGCATCTCACTATGCTGATGGGCAGTGACTGTAATGGGGTTGGTGGGAGGACCTAATGTAGGGGCTAGTTTAATCACCATAATATTGAACATGTAATTGTAGATTAATGATACCAAAATAAATTATAAAAAAAAAGAATGAGAAAGGAAAAATCACTACAGACATCACAGAAATACAAAGAATTATTAGAGAATACTACGAAAAATTGTATGCTAACAAATGGGATAACCAAGAAGAACTGGAAAACTTTCTAGAAAAATACAACCTTCCAAGGCTGACCAAGGAAGAAACAGAAAATCTAAATAGACCAATTACTAGCAATGAAACTGAATGGGTAATCAAAAACTACCTAAGAACAAAACACCTGGATCAGATGGCTTCACTGCTAAATTTTATCAAATATTTTGTGAAGAGCTAATACCCATTCTCCTTAAAATTTTCCAGAAAGTAGAAGAAGTGGGAATACTTCCAAGCTCATTCTAGGAGGTTACCATCACTCTAATACCAACAGCAGGAAAAGACACCACAAAAAAAGAAAATTACAGACCAATATCCCTGATGAACATAGATGCAAAAATACTCAACAAAATATTAGCAAACTGAATTAAAAACATACATCAAGAGGATCATACACTATGACCAAGACGGATTCATCTCAGGGATGCAAGGATGGTACAACATTCGAAAATCCATCAACATCATCCACCATGTCAACAAAAAGAAGAACAAAAACCATACGATCATCTCCACAGATGATGAAAAAGCATTCGATAAAACTCAACATCCATTCATGATAAAAATTATCAACAAAATGGGTATAGAGGGCAAGTACCTAAACATAATAAAGGCCATATATGACAAACCACAGCCAACACAATTATTAACAGCGAGAAGCTGAAAGCCTTTAATTTAAGATCAGTGACCAGGATGCCCACTCTCCCCACTTTTATTATACATGGTTCTGGTGGTCATTGCCATGAAAATCAGACAACACAAAGAAATAAAGCGTATCCAGATTGGTCAAGAAGAAGTAAATCTGTCACTGTTTGAAGATGACATGATATTGTACATAAAAAACCCTAAAGAATCCACTCCAAAACTACTAGAAATAATATCTGAATTCAGCAATGCTGCAGGATACAAAATTAATACACAGAAGTCTGTTGCATTCCTATACAACTATGAACTAGCAGAAAGAGAAATCAGGGAAACAGTTCCATTCAAAATTGCATCAAAAGAATAAAATAGCTAAGAATAAACCTAACGAAGGAAGTGAAATACCTATACTCTGAAAACTACAAGACACTCATGAGAGAAATTGAAGAAGATACCAATATATGGAAATACATCCCATGCTCATAGATAGAAAGATTTAATATTGTCAGAATGGCCATCCTGCCTAAAGCAATCTACAATTTCAATGTAATCCCTATCAAAATACCTACAGCATTCTTCAACGAAGTAGAGCAAATAGTTCTAAAATTCATACAGAACCACAAAAGACCCCGAATAGCCAAAGCAATCCTGAGAAGGAAGAACAAAGCTGGGGATTACACTCCTCAACTTCAACCTCTACTACAAAGCCAGAGTAATCAAGACAATTTGGTACTGGCACAAGAACAGACCCATAGACCAATGGAACAGACTAGAAAACCCAGATATAAACCCAAGCATATATGGTGAATTAATGTACGATAAAGGAGCTATGGACATACAATGGGGAAATTACTGCCTCTTCAACAACTGGTGTTGGCAAAACTGGATAGTTACTTGCAAGAGAATGAAACTAGATTGTTGTTTAACCCCATACACAAAAGTAAACTCAAAATGGATCAAGGACTTGAATATAAGTTATGAAACCATAAAATTCTTAGAAAAAACATAGGCAAAATCTCTTGAATATAAACATGAGCAATTTTTTCCTGAACACATCTCCTCAGGCAAGGGAAACAAAAGCAAAAATTAACAAATGGTACTACATCAAGCTAGAAAGCTTCTGTACAGCAAAGCACACCATCAGTAAAACAAAAAGGCATCCTACAGTATGGGAGAATATATTTATAAACAACATATCCGATAAGGGGTTAACATCCAAAATATATAAAGAACTCACATGCCTCAACACCTGAGAAGGAAGTGTTATATAACAAAAAGCAAATAACCCGATTAAAAAATGGGCAGAGGATATAAAGAGACAGTTCCCCAAAGAAGAAATTCAGATGGCCAACAGACACATGAAAAGATGCTTCACATCACCAATCATCAGGGAAATGCAAATAAAAACCACAATGAGCTATTACCTCACACCAGTTAGGATGGCCAGTATCGAAAAGACTAAGAACAACAAATGCTGGCGAGGATGTTGAGAAAGGGGAACCCTCCTACACTGCTGGTGGGAATGTAAGCAAGTTCAACCATTGTTGAAAGCAATATGGAGGTTCCTCAAAATACTAAAAATAGAAATACCATTTGACCCAGGAATACCACTCCTAGCAATTTACCCAAAGAATATAAATTCTCAGATTCAAAAAGACATATGCACCTCTATGTTTATCGCAGCACTATTTACAATAGCCAAGATATGGAAGCAACCTAAGTGTCCATCAGTAGATTAATGGAGAAAGAAGTGGTACATATACACAATGGAATACTATTCAGACATAAGAAAGAAACAAATCCTACCATTTGCAACCACATGGATGGACCTGGAGGATATTATACTAAGTGAAATAAGCCACGTGGAGAAAGACAAGTACCAAATGATTTCCCTCATCTGTAGAGCATAACAATGAAGCAAAAATGAAAGAACAAAACAGCAACAGACTCACAGACTCCAAGAAGGGACTAGAGGTTACCAAAGGGGGTGGTGGGGGAGGGCGGGTGGGGAGGGAGGGAGAAGGGCATTGAGGGGTATTATGATTGGCACACATGGTGTGGGGAAGATCATGGGAAAGTCAGTGCAGCACAGAGAAGGCAAATAGTGACTCTGTGGCATCTTTCTACACTGATGGACAGTGACTGCAGTGGGGTTTTGGGGGCACACGTAATATGGTTGAATGTAGTAACCACATTGTTTTTTCATGTGAAACCTTCATAAGAGTGTATATCAATAATACCTTAATAAAGAAAAAAAATAATCAATGATAGAGGTATAGGTAATGACAAACACATGTAAAGAAATATAAATTATAAAAAGACAAAACCCTCAGAACAATCATTTTTCAAAATCTTTTCTATTATAGATTTGCAGAGTGCCTGGTAACTTCACTGTTCTTTTTTGAAGTTTATCCAGAGACACATATATTACATATTAGTTAATATAAGATTAAAAAAATGACAGGTTCCCATATATCCCAATAGCTATCACACTTTCCTAGGTTAGCCAAGGTGAGTCTTTTCTCATCCATTAAACGCTTCACAGATCTGGGACATAGTTACTTCGCTACCCTTTTGGTATTCTCTCTTGTTTTGTAATCACACATTTCACAATTAACTGGAGGGATGCTATTGCTTAGGTAAAATTTTAGAATTTCTGGCCTGGTGCACCATTTCAGGAGAATGGAAAGTATGTCATAATGTACAGATAACTTAGTAATTATTTCGATTTACCACAGCACAATCTTTATGGCATGTAGCAATTACTAAGCATGACTACAAAGTAATGTCCTCTTTTCCCACAGTTCCTCCAGAATAAATCAGACAAGAAAGCCTAGAGTTATCATAACTTAGTATATAAATTAAATAAAGCCTAGTACAAATTTCCATAAAATTATTTGGTGTCACACGCTATTGTGTATATTTAAAAAACTTTACAAAATAAGGTCAATCTCCAGGGACTTCTATTCTTTTCTTTTTAGCACAACCTGGTTATTATAAAAGAGCAAAAATCACACAGCTTAGCAGGATAATTTAGATTTTATATCCCAAGCAAAAAAATGCCATAGATTTTTTTTCACATCTATGAAAGCTGTTTGTTCTTCTAATTAGATATTCTGAATGTCTTATTGAAATTGGGCTCCTGAGTGAAAAAGAAAAAAAAAGAAGGAAATATTGCTAAGCAGGAGCAGGATAATTGTGGAAATCCTTTCAGAAAATATAACTCCAAACCCTTATTATTTGACTTATATTTACTGAATTTGAAAAGAAATCATTGTAGGTGATTCGTGAAGGGTAATCATGCCTTATCAGCAAAGCAAAGCTGAGAAAGGCAGGCGGACCCAATTCTGAAAGACAAGTCTGATTTTCTGACCTTCAAGTTAGAAAGCTGACTTGGCTATATCTACATGTTAAAGTCCTCCACTAAAGGGAGAGGCCACTATGAGTGCCTCAAGGACACTGTGCTCCCATATTTCCTCCAAATGTCAGTCACCTGAAAGAAGCCAGAAAGGTCATGACATTTCCATCAGCTGCTGCACTGAGATGGAAACAGGCCCAGGGTAAGAGTCACTTCAACTCCCACAAATTTGTGTAGACAACAGTTCCTGATTCTTACAATAGTGAAATGTGCTAGCTAAAGCAAATGACTCATCATATAATGTGATGTTCAAAATACCCACCTTGTTGTTGGTGACACAGACTAAATGCAATGCAATATATTAAAATGTGTTAGTAGATGTCCAATTTAATGTTGCCCTCCTATTTCATTATAGGACGTATTTCTCTCATGGTGGAAATGAGAGAAAACACAAGTTCTGATTTTATTTGACAACATTTATTGAGTACTCACCGGAACAACGTCCCTACTAAATTCTGAAGATAGAAAAAGATGAGGAGGCCAATATCAAAATAGAATAACATTCTGAAAGATACTGAAATATTACACTCAAGGTAAATTTGATGGAACACATTTTTGATTTCTAGCCTTTCTCAATTTGATAGCTAAAGCAGTAGCGCCCTCTAGTCTAGTTTTGTTGGTAAGTTCATAAACTTTGACCAATCCTATTTCAGTTCCACTAAAGATATGTTTCTTTCATGTACCCAACTGTAATTAAAACTACAAGGATTCTGGAGTCAGGACTGACAGTAAATAAATTTCTGTCTCTTCAATGCTCATTGGCACTTGGGCAATTTAAACCTTCTAAGCCTCAGTTTCTGCTTCTATAGAATGTGTAGTATTTGTAAAATCTTTTTGTATTAATTGAGATAATGTGTACAGAGGCTTTAAAAAAGTGTGAACACATAGGAAGTGCTCAATACGTACTGGATAATGTTATGATTATTATTGCTGTTATTTCCTATAAGAATGTGATAAAGAACAGAAAAATGTCCAGTTTTTGCTAGGGTAATCTCCAGATAAGATTTTCAATGTAAGTTTCATTTACTTTTCACAAAAACTAGAATAAATATTCTTGGAACGTGCCCAATATGCTATTGCATTATTTGCTGGGGAAAATGCATTGCAAGAATAACATAAGGATAAATCCTGTAAGTATCTCTCCCCAGAAATTAGGCCTGTAGAATTAATAGAATTCCGTAAAAGGAGTACCTATCCAACTAGTGAAAGGTTTGTATCATAGAAAGACAGGAGTAAAAGGAAATAAAATCTTCTAAATGTGATAGTAGCAGTAACAAAACCGATGTAAGTTTTTTTTCCAAATAAACAGTAATGCTTTATAGAATATTCATTTTATAACGAGTAAAACACATTAGCTTTGACTATAGAAGAAAGGCAAAAAGTAGACTTATAAGATATTGAATATTGAAAATGTGAGGTTCCTTTGTCACTTGGAAAAATGCTTGTTAATGGTAATTAAGTTTCTATATTTTACTGTTATTGAAAAGCATGTTCATGACATAAGTTGGTTTTCACAACGATCCTGTGATAAAATCAAATTATGGGAAGTTGTGTTGTTCAATACAAACAGCTAGTGAAGGGTGGAGTTGGCACTTAAACCCAAGCCTTCCTGTAATAATTCTACTGTTTTTCTTTTTAATGCTTCCTGCCTGCTGCATTTCCTATCCCAGAAAAATAAGATGTTGAATAAAAGTAGAGTTTTTGCTTCCTGTTCTAGTAACTCTATCCTGAATACACCTTGGTATTTCAAACACTGTATAAATTTTTCTTGAATTTGTAGATGGTTTTCTGCAGGCTTTAAATTAGTTTAAAGAATAGAAGTTGATGACCAGCAGTTTAAATGTACTCACTGTATTTTAAAACAAGTCTGTTTATTAAAACAAAAAATTATGCATTACTACATTGGCAGGCTAATTCAGTGGCTAATAAGTAAGAAAAAATTTTCAACTCTGAATTATGGAAATACTGGTTGTCTGGTTTTATTAATCTAGTCATGTAGCATTTGCCCTCAGAACACAATGCAAAATGTGGTTCTCAGAAATTTTTCTGAGTTTCAAAGCACACCAGCATTATCTCTAATAATCTGTGATAAAAGAGCCAGCCAGTTTAAACTCAGTTGTTGTATTAACAAAGCCCTTTGTAACTGAATTGTAGATGAGATTCTCAGTTTTGTAGATATCCCTGAGGCCTAGTTGATGTTACAGCTAAACTATTACTGGCCCACCTTTCTTCAGCTATAATCAGTGCTGCCTACATATAGAGAGAGTTTCTGGCACAACTAATTGTATCTTATCTCCAAAAATATTTTTTTGGAATATTCAACACAGCTGGAAGCAAGATTTCACAATGTCAGAAAAGTCATAATAGGGCCTATTCTGAAGGGTGTGCCATGTCAGGACTAAAGTTAAATAGACAGGAAGTTTGAAAATGTTCTTAATAGAGCACTATCCCTTTTCAGCTATGTTATTTGAGATCATATTTTCTCATAAAGAAAGAAGAATGAGCTGTACTTTATGTACCTTTCAGTAATACTGCTCATCTTTGGAACTATGTTAATGTGTGTATGGAGTAAACACCATTGTTTTTATGGTATACTGTCTTCCAGTTATCCAAACTCTTATTCTATATTCAGTTATCCAGTTTTTACATTTTTTTCTTTTGGCTTTTTAAGTGAAGGAGCAGAATCAAAAACGTAAAAAATGTGTTATATATATATGTTTTCCTCCTGAGGATCACAATAAAAGGACTGATAAATGAGAAGACTGGCACTCTTGACTGAGTTAGGTTGTTTGCTGACCTGTGTTACAAGATTTTCAGACCTGGAGAGTCCCTTTATGATCAGAGGAACAGAAATTTTCTTTATATAACTAAAGATCATTTTCTACACTAGATGTCTGAAAAGTAAAGTCTTTTGTCCTCATGCTTCCTATGGAAGATAATTAAATTTAAATTAGCCTCATTTTGGACCATATGCAATGATGTTCCATTACAGAAATATAAAATATTCCTATTTGGTTGTGTTCAACACAGATTTATAACATTGAGTCTCCTTGTATCTATATTTAACATTTAAGAATTAGATACAGTTTAAGAGAGTAAGATGAGGGAATAATGACCTGATGAGAGAGCAAGATCATCAATATAGAGCCTTTTGGACTAACAATTGAACAAAAATATATATTAATTTCCACCTGCAATTGCAAGCCTCAGATTCCATCTGTACATCCACAGATGTTTAACTCAACAAATCAAAAGTATTCTTTATGATGAAATCTCACCTTTCTGTATTCTCCATTTCAAGTAATAATACCTTATCCATCCTCATATCCAAACAAGAAACACAAAATCCATTCTTTGTTCTTCTCTCTACTTCATTTTTCACATTTTATCATTGACTAATCCTGAGTTAAACAATTCTTCAGATATTAAACCCATTCTCTTATTCCGCTTTGCCTTAGCTCCCAGTTTTACCACTTATCAACTTAATGGATATCTTTGCTTTAATTCTGCTCCCCTCAAATAATTTTTCTACAGTCCAGAGACATCTGTCTAATATGTGAATGTAATCAGCCATTCTTCACACAATGCTTAAAAGGCTACTCACTGCCTAAAGGCAAATTATATTCTTCATATCCATGTGCTGGTGCATTAATAGTGTATCTCCTGCCTAGACCCAGACCTCACAGTGTATCTTCTGGGCAAGTCATTAAAAGGCCTTTTTATTGAAGGCTCAGTCAGCAATTCTTCGTTGCAAACTACTATGGAAGAAAAAGTTAAACTGCAGTAGAAAATTTAGAGAAATCTGCTGTGGTGGGTGACAGATGGAGTTAAAATAGGGTGCTGAGGGTTGTCTTTGTTGGGGTTGCTGTTACAAAAGACTACAGACTGAGTAGCTTATAAACAATAGATATGTATTTCTCACCAAGATCAAGGTGTCAGCATGGCCAGGTTCTAGTGAGGGCTCTCTTCCGGGTCGTGGACTTCTCACTATTCCCTTATGCGCCCAAAGGGGGAGGGAGCTCTCTGGGCCACCCTTACATGAGCACTAATCCCATTCATTAGGATTCCTCCCTGTGACCTCATCGCCTCCTACAGACTCTGTCTTCTAATATCAGCACATTTAGGATTTCAGGGTAGGATTTCAACATATGAATTTTGGGGGAACACAAACATTCAGACTTTAAAAAGGGTGTATGGAACAGACATTCCAGGAAGTTTAAAAACAAAACAAAACATGAATTTCCTGCCAAGTTGGTGAACTAGGAAAAGCTGCCATCTCCTGCCCCAAAATGAACTCTAGAGCAACTGTTAAAGAGTAGACATGGATATGAAGAGATTATAAAACACTGTGATGAAATCTAAGGAGATTCAGTTAAGTGGTGCTGGGTGAGGGAATTCAGCCTAGAAGGCAAGGTGTTTGGAAGGAAAGGGTAGATTGGAAAAATGAGATTTTTAGTTTGCTGTGCTCTTCCCTTTCATTGCCTAGAGATAAACATTAATTTCCTCTATTTCAAAAAAATTGCCTTCCCTAAAGAATTGCTTTTATTCTGGCATTGCTTGAGATAACCTTTACTTACTTTTTATCACAGAAATTAGGTATATATAATATCCTACATCTCAAGTGCTGGTGAGGGGGAAGGACAATATCAGAAAATTTTATTGGCATGAGAAATTCATGAATATAGGTGAGAACTGATATCTGCCTCTGATAATTTAACTCTCTACCCATTTCTCTCAAAACTCTCGGACTTCCATAAATGATTAATTATAGATGAATTTTCCTATCATTGTAAACAGACAGAAAACAAGATACACAGTAGCTTTCACACACTGGGTAACAAGCAACGTACCTGAAAGAAGGGGTCCCTGAGAGAAGAGACAGCCAGCCACTCCTGCTGAGTGCCCAGAGGTGGCTTCCAGGTAACTGCGCAGGGAGGTGGGACCAAACAGCCCTAGGCTCACTCAGCTGAGGAGACAGATAGGTGCATTCAGAGAGGCTGAGGTAACTAGAATGTGTGGCACAGAAAATGGAAGAGCCCAATATCTGCAGAGCTCTCTTGAGGGTTCAGCCGAGTAATGATCTCTACATGCTTGAGAAGAAACTACCTGAGAACCGGGGAAGACTGCTGGAAAGCAGTAAATGGAATGATTCCTGCCGCTCACAAATGGCTGGAAATGGTAAGTGTTCTCACCAGTCAAGGAACATGGGATACATTTCTCAAAAGGCTATCACCTTATTAGTGGAGCTAAGCTAGTCCTGGAATAAATGCTGCTCTGAACTGGCAAATCTAAGATTTATAAGCAAACCACAAAAGGGCTAAAATAATCTGTTACTTAACTGTGCAGCAGTCCAAAACAATACTCTTTAAAAATAATTTTCAAAATCCAGTACCCAAGAATACAAAATGTATGATTTTTGACACCTAATTTAAAAATTATCAGTCCTGCAGAAAAAATAATTATTACCTATAAACAGGAGTAAAACTATTTATGTAAATAGATCTAGAAGTGTGAGAGATATTGAATCTAGAAGATAGGGACCTTAAATAGGAAACTAGGATCTCTATCTATATCTTCTATCTGTCTATCTATCTATCTATCTATCATCTATTAATTATGGTCAAAGATATAAAATATTAGTCCTCACTGAATTGGTTTTATACAATATTTTAGTTCAAGAGTACTGGTGTGGTGATGGGTTGGAGGAGTGATATCTAAGCAACATAAAGAATAATGGAATGAGGGTCCTTGATGAGGAAAACAGTTGAAGAACTAAAAGAAAAAATAAATGGATCTGTACAGATAATATAAAACATATACATTACATGAAATTAACAGTAGATGTGACCATAGAAGGAAACATCACTGAACTTAAAGGCATTGAAAATGAAGTACAAAGATTTTAAAAGACTGAGTAAATATAAACAAAAACTTATATGCAACCATGAAGTGGTATGATATGTGTGCAGTTGAAGTCTATGAAGGAGGAAGTTGCAGAAAAATATAATATAGTAATAATGACAAAAAGTTTCCCAGTTTAAGGAAAAGTATAAACTCATAGGTCCTAGAAGCTCAACAAACTGAAATAGAAGAAATATAAAGAATATAAAAATAAGGCACATCATCATAAAATTCTTTGAAGCCATTAATCAAGAGAAAATCTGAAAAGCAGCCAGAAGAAAAAAAGACTGCATATACAGAGGAACAAATAAAAAAACTACAGCGTACTACTTGTTAGATTCTATGCAAGTAGAAGTCAATGGAACTTAAAAGTACTGATACTAAAAGAAAAACAAAAACCTGTCAAGAGCAGATTCTGTGTCCAGAGAACATATATCTTGTGAATGAAGACAGAAACTTTCAGTTAACTGCCTCTTCCAAATGCTGCTGCTTCTGAAATTTGATCAGTGAAATTTGACTGAAAAATATATGTAGGTTGGCAATAAAGAATGAGTAGTAATGATTTTGTGGTGCTCAAATCTCTCTATCCTGAGATTCATACTATTTCCTTTTCTCAAACCATTGGTACTAATAGAGACCTGGACACCATCGTGAATCTTTCCACAGGACATACATGGGAAGAGTAGATGATAATCCCTGGAGAAACTGAATTTATGATCTAAATAAAAAACATTTGAAGAGTAATACCAGAAAACTGTTCAAAAGGAAATCAATACAGACAATAACATATATCAAGTGCATCAAAATTAGTGGAAAGGAAAGACCTAGAATTAGAAATAAATGTAATAAAAATGTAAGGATATAATGGAAATGTATAAGAAATAATTTAAAATTTTTTTTTTAATAATTTAAAAAAAATCAAGATAAAACAATATGGGAAGTTATTTAAATAAAGAACCATATAGATGAGTTCAATAGTAGTATAAATATCAAAAGAACAAATCAATGAGGTCGATGATCAGACTGAGGAATTTCAAGAAGGAAGCAGAAAGGGATAAAAAGATATAACAAAAATAACAAAACACAGAGGATATAAACAGAAGTGTCCATTTCCTGGTAAAGACTTTCTAGAAGAAGAGAAGGAAAGGGTTAAATAAACTACAAAGAGCTCCACATTGGGAGAAACATGAGAGAAATTTAAGAATAGTATGCAGTGTAGACAGAGAATGAGATTATGAAAGAAAAATGTTTCCAAGGAAAGTTTTAAAAAATAAACTTGCACTTACAGGCTTCAGAAAAGAAAGCAGAAATCCTGTGCATCCTGATGACCTGCTTATAGCACTGACTGTCATTAAAATCGGTGGTTAGTACACCCTATCGTAATTTACATGGGTTAGTGCCTAGGCTACTCCATAGCATGGCTCCAACTTCAAGAAATAAGGAAGCAGGGATGGAAGGTAGAAGTCTATGTTCCATGGCTCCAGATAGGAGGTCAGAGCTCTAAATAAACCTGCTGCTTGGTTTGCCCTTTTAGCATCTATTATCTTGGATTAGAGTTCACCCAGAAGTGGGGAGAACAACAGCATTCAATTAATGGCATGTTGGTTGTTACTGTATGTAGTATTCAGAATTTCTTTGTAAAACTGTTTATAAAACAATAAAAGAAACTAAACAAAATCAATGAGTAAGTGAAATGTTTGCTTGCTCTCTCCCAGGCACATCTCATCAATTAGTTACCTTTTGCTGGTGAAAATAATCTGATTTTCAATAAAGGAATACTTCTGAACCTCAGGAAAAGAAGAAAAAGTCCTTAATTTTTAAATGATCCAATTTGGAGCATGATAGGAAGTAGAGAATTGGGGATAATACTGCTTAACTAAATTATTTTCTTTCAATACAGGTAAATTTTATTAAGCTGAATCCCAAACCCATCAACTAAGAGTAAAAATTCAGTTATGAATGAAAGTTTATCGTATTTTAAGCTTATATAAACTTGAGGAGCAATGTGGTTATTGAAGCAGTGTAACAGATTTCACTGTTACAGAACCTAAGCATTACGTTTGTATTTTCAGTGTGCAGAGCAAATATAAAAATACTTTTTGACATAAATAGATAGCATGGGGAAACAACATTCACTCCGTCTTTTTTATTTAATAGCTTCCAGTCAGCTCATGTTAGGAAATATCAATTTAAGCCATGCTCACTATTTATTATGAGTCAATCACTAACCAGTGTGTAAAAATAATCTCTCATAAAATGATACCTGAACGTTATTTCCATTCTTTTTGTGAAAAGGTGAACCAATTTTTTAAGAACATGTACACATTTTATTTGAAGAACCTTTACTGCCATGTGAAAATAAAACATTTGCCTTCAGACAAATATGAGAAATTCACAGAAAATCAAACAGTTCCAATACAATGGTTCATGTTTGCCCTTTGGAAAAAAAAAAGTTTCCCTAAATAAAAGATGAGATTTGCATGTTTAAAATTTGACAGTATTCTAATATTTTACATTACAATATCCAAGATCCTTATGAAGTCACTGTAAGTTATACAAAATATTCTGAGTGGAAACACAAACACACAAAAAAATGATTTTTATAATGTGTTATTTTCAGTATACTTTTCTCCTTAATAACAAGCATATAAACTCTATGTTACCTTCATCTATTGTCCATGGGGGAGTGAGGAGTGAGGGTTAGGGAATTCACAAACTTAGAGTTTTGAGGTTTAACTTTTGTAAGTCCAAGCAATTAAATAACAATTTTCATACTTCACCACCTTCTTTCTCTTAACTCTCAGCTTGTAACATGGCCAGTCTCTCCTGAGTAAAAATCCAACATCATTCTATTCTATGCCCCCTTCAAGATGAACTTACCTACCTCAATTTGATTCCAAATTTAGTGAAATAATATATATTCATTCTTTCTATTTCATCATCTTTCAATTGCTTCAGTATCAATGTCATCTTTGCCTATTTTTTTGTTTTTATTTTGAAATAGGCTTTATTGAGGTATAACTGACATACAATAAACTGCACATGATTAAAGGTACAATTTGATAAACATGGACATATATAATATATATGTAATATGTATATACACACTCATGAAATTGTCAACATAATCAAGAAAGTGAACATACTTTTTACCCCACGTATTTTTCATGCCCTTTTATTTATTTAGAATCATTGAAACATTTCCTTTTACAGACTGATATAAAGTCCTACTTCCTATATCCAACAGTCCTTTCATGTTTCCACCCACCTTGACCTTTAAGTAGCAAGTGACAATTCCTTTTGGATTAACAGTTATTTCCTCTTAAAGGCAACACTGTCCTTTCTACTTTTCCTCTCAAGTTTCCAGAACATTTAATATCCTTTACTGTGTTTCTTGGTGTGTTCCTCTCAAATGATCTGGTTCTTTTTCTGGTATACTTTAAACCAGAGCATACCCTAGCCTCACATATTAATAATAAATTTCTGAGTATTGCTTTCTGGTGTAGGGAGAGGCAGGCTTCTACATTTCTACTATAGTGCTATAGCCCTACACTCTTCGATCTGCTAGGTCTCAGACAGAACCCAAAGCTTCCTGCCCCATAAGGGGCAAAAAGAATACAACTGAGAGGAATGCAAAGTCTCACAGCTAGTCACCATGTCCCAGAATCCCCTCGCTTTCCTCCGTGTGAGCATTCCCCAGCTCACTTTCCTCATCGATACCAGTCTCCTCAACTCATCTATGTTGTCTACATGGCTGCCAGGAAGCCATTACTTAGGAAGAAGATGGGCAGGCAAGAGCAGTGGCAGGAGAAGGAGAAAGGAGAGGAGGAAGAAGCATAAAAGGAGAAGGGCTGAAGAGCTTGGGGGGAGGAGAAGAGAATCATAAAACTCTGCCACCCGCTCTGTTCCCCGCCTCAAAGTCCTGAATCAGTCGCTACTGATAAAAGAACAGGGAAAACAAGGGGCCATTAAGGCTCCAGGTATAGAACTTGTCTCATGAATTCTTGATCATCTTACACATATTTTTTCATCTTCTCCCCCAAGTCTCTCATTCCTCGCGCTCCTCCAGCTTCATTACTGTTTTGCCTTTACAGAGTTCCCTCTCCCTTTCTTTTCTTCTCAACCTGGAAAGTCTCTCATGAACACCTGGGCTGTCCTTTGTTTCCTTTGCAATGCAAGACCGCATTAACTACAGGTTCCCATGAGCCCTCCTCCTATTCTGTTTTAAGTAGTGTTCAGTATGTGTTACTGAATGAATGAATAAATTAAAGCAAGCTTAAAGCAAATGGAGTATGGGAAATGGAAAAGTATTTAATATAGAAGGTGACTGCCAATACATTTTCTAAGTGGGATAAAAACAATGCTCTTCCAATTCCATTTAAAAGTAGTCACCAAACATGACTCACATATAATTCAAATTAATGTGTCAAGTGAAACAATATTGCAGTTTTCTCTCTGACATGTCAGCTTTCATAAGATGCTAAGAATTTGATGAAATATTTAAGCACATATACTCAAGTTTCAAGCAATTTGTATGCCATATTATTCAAATTTGATGCAAACATTCATCCTTATAATAATACAATATAAATCATTATTTTAAATAACTGATCTACTTGTAAAATAAAATAAGAATGTCTCATAGGTATATAATACTGCTGATATGGGAAATTTTTCATCAATATCCAGTATTCGTAAGTAGATTCTAAAACATTTTAAAATATGTTGGAGTTATATGCAGAAAAGTAAATTTATAAGAGCAGACATCACAATAAAGGATGAACTATCTTCCTTTTCTACTAATATGTTGTTAACTTAGGAGATCATTCAGTTATTCTTTCTCTTGCCAAGAAATTAGGAAAGACTTCATTAAATAGTGGATCTGAGCTCTAGAAAATGTCATCAACTCAGCAATATTTTTGCTAAGTCATCAAAACACACACAGTTAAAAGAATTAATTTCCTCTTAAAAGTATTCTTGAAATTATGCTGTTTCAGAAAAAGAAGCAAAGTCAGCTGGAAAAGTACAGTCAGATTCACCTTTAAGTGGAAAAATATAAAGAGAATCGATTTTGAGTGAGTGTTTTTATTTATTAAAGGAGAGAATTTAATCCAACTAGGTATTTGTTAAGGAAATTTAATATATTGCTTGATCCTTTATACCCTTCACATTGAATTGTTGGTCCTGTTTCTACTGTTCAACTGTTGGATCTAATCCTTTGTCTTAGAGGGTTTGACTAATGTATTCCAGAGTCCTGACTTGCAATATGTTGTAAGAAATAACTTTAAAAGGACAAGGCAGCAAAATCTAAGTTGCTCCTAGCTGCAAATTTGAAAGCTGTTCTTGCCTGATATAAAGATAATCAAACCTGATTTGTACTAGTAGGAATAAGTCCTTTCTAATGAATAAATCACAAGATAACCCTTCCCTTTTGCTACATATGCAAATGAATTAAGAAAAATAATACTTCATGTCCTTCTTGATTAGTTTTTCTCAAATTTCAACATTTTTAACAATCAAAACCTAATTAATTTTCACAGCATTCCTGAAAGACTGACATGTTAAATTGTATGATATCAACAAGAGGGGCCAGTTTAAGTAATTACCTCAGAACCCTGAGGAAACATGAAATCATTTACATAGGTCTGCAACCAGGATCAGAGTAATAAATGTCATCCCCAACCACCCAGGCCTTGACAGTAAATGCATTAATATTAAATGAGCTGCTGATTTCTGAAGATCCAATGTCACTTCATACCTAGCGAATCTATATACATACAAGCCCACTGATAAAATATTTTAAGTACCGGGAAGATGGCGGTGTGAGCAGGGCGGCGGAAATCTCCTCCCAAAACCATATATATTTATGAAAATACAACAAATACAACTATTCCTAAAAGAGAGACCAGAAGATATATGATGGGACCCAAACTGCAGCTACACTTGAGAAGACTCGGCACCCCGTGAGGTGGGTAAGATACGGAGCCCCAACCTGGCGGGACCCGAGCACTTCCCTACCCCAGTGCACTGGCGAGAGGAGAGGATTCAGAGTGGGGAGGGGGTGGAAGTACACACCGCAAAATAACCAGCCCCGGTGATCTGCATGGGGACACAGATCGCGTGGTGTACTGGAGATGGGAGAGACAGAGGGTGCAGAATCTGAGCCTGGGAATGCACCGGGACCTCGCAGCCGGCTCCCCTGGAAAAAAGAAAAGTGCGTGCTTTTTTTAGCAGTCTTAAAGAGACATGG
The DNA here is from genome assembly GCA_032199065.1 of Smutsia gigantea. Lineage (NCBI taxonomy): Eukaryota > Metazoa > Chordata > Mammalia > Pholidota > Manidae > Smutsia > Smutsia gigantea. Next base: position 52,934 of record JAVSCE010001735.1, on the reverse strand, counting down.
GCCCAGGATCGTCCCAGCACACTTAGCCCAGCAGGCTGGGAGTCCTGGGGAATTTCGGACACCTTGGCTGGCGACTGGGAAAAGTTGCCATACTTAGACTTCCCACAGAGATCAACAGCCTCCCATTCACTCCCACCCCAGCCACAGCTACAAAGAGCCCTGTGGAGTGGCATGGCCGCGGCTGTGGAATAGTGGAGCAACAGCGCCACCTATAGCATCCCCACAGAATCTACTCCCGGCAGGCGTTTTTTTCTTTCTTTCTTCCTTTTCTTTCCTTTTTCTTTCTTTTTAAAAGTCTTAAAGAGCCCAGCTGACATACGTGGCACCTAACAACGACCACTTCTATCTCCATGAAAAGACAGAGGAATATGGTACAAACAAAACTTACATAGACCCAGACAACACCAGAGAGGGACCCTGAAAGGATGGAAATGCAAAACCTTCATGAAAAAGATTTCAGAACAAAAGTCATAACCATACTGATGGATCTACAGAGAAATACGCAAGAGCTGAGGGAGGAAGTGAGGGAAGTGAGGAAAGACAATGCAGAAATCAGACAAGCCATCGACGGTCTTAGCAGCAGACTGGACGAGATGCAAGAGACTGTTAATGGAATAGAAATCAGAGAACAGGAATACAGAGAAGCTGAGGCAGAGAGAAACAAAAGGATCTCTAGGAATGAAAGAATATTAAGAGAACTGTGTGACCAATCCCAATGAAACAATATTCGCATTCTAGGAGTATCAGAGGAAGAAGAGAGAGAAAAAGGGATGGAAAGTGTCTTTGAAGAAATAATTGCTGAAAACTTCCCCATGCTGGGAAAGGAAATAGTCTCACAGTCCATGGAAGTCCACAGATCTACCAACACATTAAAATGGCAAGATCAAAGATAAGGACAGAGTATTAAAGTCAGCTAGAGAGAAAAAACAGTTCACCTCTAAAGGAAAACCCATCAGACAATCATCAGACTTCTCAACAGAAACCTTACAGGTCAGAGAGAATGGCATGATATATTTAACATAATGAAACAGAGGGGCCTTGAACCAAGAATATTGTATCCAGCACGATAATCATTTAAATATAACGGAGGGACTGAGCAATTTCCAGACAAGCGAAAGCTGAGAGAGTTTGCCTCCCATAAAACAACTCTACAGGATATCTTAAACAGACTGATCTAGAGGGAAGCACTCCTAAGGCTAAAAAGATGTCACCAGAGAAAATAAAATCATAGCAAAGAAAACAGACCATACAAATACTAACTAAAGGCAAAGAATAAAACACCTAGTATATAAAGAACGGAGGAGGAAGAATAAGAAGGGAGAGAAATAAAGAAACATCAGACTGTGTTTACAATAACTTAACAAGAAAGTTAAGTTAGATTGTTAGATAGTAAAGAAGCAACCCTTGAATCTTTGGTGACCATGAATCTAAAGCCAGCAATGGCAATAAGTACATATCTATCGATAATCACCCTAAATGTAAATGGACTGAATGCACCAATCAAAAGACACAGAGTAACAGAATGGATAAAAAAGCAAGACCTATCTATAAGCTGCTTACAAAAGACTCACCTCAAAACCAAAGATATCCCCAGACTAAAAGTGAAGGGATGGAAAAAGATATTTCATGCAAACAACAAGGAGAAAAAAGCAGGTGTTGCAGTACTTGTATCAGACAAAATAGACCTCAAAACGAAGAAAGTAGCAAGAGATAAAGGACATTACATAATTATAAAGGGGTCAATCCAACAAGACGATATAACCATTATAAATATAAATGCACCCAACACGGGAGTGCCGGCATTTGTGAAACAAACACTAACAGAATTAAAGGAGGAAATAGACAGCAATGCATTCATTTTAGGAGACTAGAACACACCACTCACTCCAAAGGACAGCTCAACCAGACAGATAATAAGACACAGAGGCACTGAACAACACACTAGAACAGATAGACCTAACAGACATCACAGAACTCTACACCCAAAAGCAACAGGATACACATTCTTCTCAAGTGCACATGGAACATTTTCCAGAATAGACCACATACTAGGCCACAAAATGAACCACAGTAAATTCAAAAATATTGAAATTCTACCAACCAACTTCTCAGATCACAAAGGTATAAAACTAGAGATAAATTTTACAAGGAAAACAAAAAGGCACACCAATACAGGGAGATATAACAACATTCTCCTAATTAATCAATGGGTTAACGACGAAATCAAAACAGAAATCAAAGAAGGAGACTAATGACAACAACAACACAAAGCCAAAACTTCTGTGGGATGCAGCAAACGCAGTTCTAAGAGGAAAGTATACTGCAATCCAGGCCTATTTAAAGAAGGAAGAACAATCCCAAATGAATGGTCTAAAGACACAATCACTGAAATTGGAAAAAGAAAAACAAATGAGCCCCAAAGTCACCAGAAAGAGGGACATAACAAAGATCAGAGAATAGATAAAAAAAATTGAGAGTAAAACAATAGAAAAAATCAGTGAAACCAAGAGTTGGTTCTTTGAAAAAATAAACAAAATAGATAAACCCCTAGACAGACTTATTAAAATAAAAAGACAATCAACACACATAAACAGAATCAGAGATGAGAAAGGAAAAATAACAACGGACCCCAGAGAAATACAAAGAATTATAAGAGAATATTATGAGATCTGTATGCTAACAAGCTAGAAAACCTAGAAGAAATAGACTTCTTAGAAAAATACAACCTTCCAAGACTGAGCGAACAAGAAACAGAAAAACTAAACACACCAATCACCAGCAATGAAATTGAAGCAGTAATCAAAAAACTACCCAAGAACAAAATCCCCGGACCAGAAGGATTCACCTCTGAATTCTACCAGACATATAGAGAAGAAGTAATACCCACTCTCCTTAAAGTTATCCAAAAAATAGAAGAGAAGGGAATACTTCCAAACTCATTCTATGAAGCCAGCATCACTCTAATACCAAAACCAGGCAAAGACCTCACCAAAAAAGAATATTACAGACCAATATCCCTGATGAATGTAGATGCAAAAATATTCAACAAAATATTAGGAAACCGAATTCAAAAATACATCAAGAGGATCATACACGATGATCAAGTGGGATTCATCCCAGGGATGCAAGGATGGTACAACATTCGAAAATCCCTCAGCATATTCCACCACATCAACAAAAAGATGAAAAAAAAACCACATAATCATCTCCATAGATGCTGAAAAAGCATTTGACAAAATTCAGCATCCATTCATGATTAAAACTCTCAACAAAATGGGTATAGAGGGCAAGTACCTCAACATCATAAAGGCCATATATGACAAACCCACAGTTAACATCATACTTAACAGCGAGAAACTGAAAGCTTCTCATGTAAGAATGTGAACAAGACTGGGATGCCTACTCTCTCCACTGTTATTCAATATAGTACTGGAGGTCCTAGCCACGGCAATCAGACAAAACAAAGACATACAAGGTATCCAGATTTGTAAAGAAGAAGTCAAACTGTCACTGTTTGCAGAAGACATGATATTGTACACAAAAAACCCTAAAGACTCCACTCCAAAACTACTAAAACTAATATCTGAATTCAGCAAAGTTGCAGGATACAAAATTAACACACAGAAATCTGTTGCTTTCCTATACAGTAATGATGAACTAACAGAAAGAGTATCAGAAAAACAATTCCATTCACAATTGCATCAAAAAGAATAAAATACCTAGGAATAAACCTAACGAAGGAAGTGAAAGACCTGTACTCTGAAAACTACAAGACACTCCTAAGAGAAATTAAAAAGGACACTAAGAAATGGAAATTCATCCCATGCTCTTGGGTAGGAAGAATAAATATTGTCAAAATGGCTATACTACCTAAAGCAATCTATAGATTCAATGCAATCCCTATCAAAATACCAACAGCTTTCTTCAATGAACTGGAACAAATTAATTCTAAAATTCATATGGAACCACAAAAGATCCCAAATAGCTAAAGCAATCCTGAGAAGGAGGAGTAAAACAGGGGGAATTATGCTCCCTGACTTCAAGCTCTACTACAAAGCCACAGTAAACAAGACAATTTGGTACTGGCACAAAAACAGACCCACAGACCACTGGAACAGAATAGAAAATCCAAACATTAACCCAAACATATACAGTCAATTAATATTTGATAAAGGAGCTGTGGATATACAATGGGGAGATGATGGCCTTTTCAGCAGCTGGTGTTGGAAAAACTGGACAGCTACATGCAAGAGAATGAATCTGGCATACTGTCTAAACCCATACACAAAGGTAAACTCAAGGTGGATCAAAGACCTGAATGTAAGCCATGAAACCATAAAACTCTTAGAAAAAAACATAGACAAAAATCTCTTGGACATACACATGAGTGGTTTCTTCATGAATATATCTCCCCGGGCAAGGGACACAAAAGCAAAAATGAACAAGTGGTACTTTATCAAGCTGAAAAGCTTCTGTACAGCAAAGGACACCATCAGTAGAACAAAAAGACATCCTACAGTATGGGAGAATATATTCATAAATGACGTATCCGATAAGGGGTTGACATCCAAAATACATAAAGAACTCACACACCTCAACCAACAAAAAGCAAATAATCCAATTAAGAAATGGGCAGAGGACATGAATAGACAATTCTCCAAAGAAGAAATTCAGATGGCCAACAGTCACATGAAAGATGCTCCACATCACTAATTATCAGAGAAATGCAGACTGAAACCACAATGAGATATCACCTCACACCAGTGAGGATGGCCAACATCCAAAACACAAAGAACAACGAATTTTGGCGAGGATGTAGAAAAACGGAACCCTCCTACACTGCTGGTGGGACTGCAAATTAGTTCAACCATTGTGGAAAGCAGTATGGAGGTTCCTCAAGAAACTCAAAATAGAAATACCATTTGACCCAGGAATTCCACTCCTAGGAATTTACCCTAAGAATGCAGCAGCCCAATTTGAAAAAGACATATGCACCCCTATGTTTATCGCAGCACTATTTACAATAGCCAAGAAATGGAAGCAACCTAAGTGTCCATCAGTAGATGAATGGATAAAGAGGAGGTGGTACATATACACAATGGAATATTATTCAGCCATAAGAAGAAAACAAATTCTACCATTTGCAACAACATGGATGGAGCTAGAGGGTATTATGCTCAATGAAATAAGCCAAACCGAAAAAGACAAGTATCAAATCATTTCACTCATATGTGAAGTATAAGAACAAAGAAAAAACCTGAAGGAACAAAACAGCAGCTGACTCACAGAACTCAAGAACGGACTAACAGTTACCAAAGAGAAAGGGACTGGGGAGGATTGGTGGGAAGAAAGGGACAAGGGGGAAAAGGGGGCATTACGATTAGCAGATGTAATGTTGGGGGGGGCACGGGGAGGGCTGTACAACTCAGAGAAGACAAGTAGTGATTCTATAGCATCTCACTATGCTGATGGACAGTGACTGTAATGGAGTTGGTGGGGGGGACCTGATGAAGGGGGTAGTTTAATAACCATAAGTTTGCACATGTATTTGTAGATTAATGATACCAAAATAAATTATAAAATATATATATATTTTTTAAAGTAAATCTTTTGACATTTCTCTGGCTTGATCATGACCGCAAAGGTGATTCCATGAGTTTTAATACAGACATGTAATACTTAATATGCAATGTGATGTTTTGACTGGTATGAGTAAAAGGATGTATACTTTTAATCTCGTCAAAGGTGTATAGTTTAAAATTTATGTCTTCATACAACTAAACTCCCCCACCCCACTTAAAACAAAGGTAAATATTTCAGGTCTATCTTTTTTTTTGTTTAATGTAGCAAAACTTAGGATGCTGCTGGAAATATGGAAAGATTTCTTGAAAGTTAAAATAACAAATGAGAGGAGTAGAGATAATTTAGGTAAGTTTCTATTTGACTTTATTTGGCTTTTTCTCAAGCCTTTTTCTACAAAATTCTACATTCTAAATATTTGTACTACAAATATGTAACTCAACCCATCAAAATGTATTTCATAAATGCAACAGGAATTTTGAAATGAACCTTTCTTCATGATTTGGAAAAAGATGAAAGAGAAATAAGATTTTTTTTCATTACGAAAAAAATGAAAAATCTCAATACTATTGGGGGGGTCAAAATTGCTTTACAGTGTATTCTATTTTTCCCTATTCTGGATAGAGTTATTTAATTATGTTTCATGATAGCCTGTTAATCTCTTGTAATTACTATCAGTGGGAATAGTCTAATTATACAAATATTTTATATTATATTAAACTTTATTTATTTAAATTGGAAAATATCCTTTGGTTAAGAAAATGTGTGATAATCTTCATTTAAACCTTGCAAATTTCCTCAGAGCAGATGGTTAGTATTATGACTCTAACCAAAATAGATTATTTTATTATTCTTGGCTAGTTTCTATTTAGCCACTTTTCTTTGTACATGTAGTTTTAGCCACATTATTATGCAATTACCATTGTGAATAATATAATAATACGTGTATATTATACATATACCTTTTAACATTTATTTTTGTAAATGAAAATGAACATATAGCATTTCAATATAGGTATACTGAAACCTATAGTGAATAAATTATTCATTGATCATGTGTTTGTAAAGCATATACTATATCTCAGAGTTGTACTTATTATTAGGGATTTTCATGGGATCAGAATGTGGCTTTTGGTCTTGGTTGTGCTTTTCTGGGGCTGGGGAAAACACTGTAATTCCATTCCCATGCTCCATCCTCTGGTTTCACCTCCCGCTTTATTTTCCTTTAAGGTCTGTGAAACAACAGCTATATCATCTCTACAGAAACACTATACTTGTATTCAGAGTCTGACTTTATTTTATTGCTTGTTTGGAATTATATACTTCTCAAACTCCACTGGGTTCTAGAAAGAATTGTTCACACTGAGACAGCACACAATTTTACATAATATTCTTCAATATCTTATGAACATATAAACTAAATTAGATCTTACCTTTGTCTTCACTAAAATTTTCCTTAACCTACTTTACTTGAAATTCTTTTAAGTTTCAAAAAATACATGGCCTATGTAAATTGAGATTTATGACTTACTTGTACATCATATTTTATTAAAACTAATAATCACTATATAACCAGAACACATTATTCTTGAAAGGAAGTAATACTTGCCCTGAGGAATGTACAAATCACAGCTGCATTTCAAATTTCTACTTCTTCCTGCCTTAAAATTTCATAAACACTCTTTTTATTCTTTTTATGTGTTCTATCCATATATAAGAAACAATCACTTTATTTTCTTTTATTTTAGTTTTGAAATTATTCCTTTCACTGATGTTTAGGACTATCAGCCATTGAGGGAACAGATACACATTAAAAGCTCTGTGGCCTTTTGATGGCCACAATATACAGTTATAAAAGAAAGAGACATTAAACATGACAATAGGCAGGAATTAAAAACAACTAGATCTATTTATTTTCCAAGCAATTATTGCACTGAAATTAAAGTGCCCTGCTTTAAGAATGACCTTCCTTTATCCTTCGTTAACAAAATCTGGAACACTCCTCTAAACAAATATGTTTATATACACATACACAGACAGTAGATCCAATTGTACAATAAAGTCTCAGTTATTTCAAAAACATATAAAATATTACTTGAAGAAATTACATTAAAAGTGTTTAACAGCCAGGACGTAATTGAGTCAGACCATTCAGAACAGAATCAGTAACATAGCTATACTGGTACAGACAATCCTGGTCATCTATCTAAGGTAATATTGGCTGCATTCTTATGTGTTAATAGAAAAAATAAAAAGATCATGCATGTCTACCTGCAAACATTTTATTACTCTTCTTGTAATAATAAAATAGTTTTATATTTTTCTGTGTGATATTTTTCTTAAATCATTACGTATCTATCTGCCTATGAAGTGGTATGCAATCAGGACTTCTCACGGTCCGGGCAACCAGGAAAATGCTCAGATAAGTGGAAAGAAGTGGTAGAACCACTGGTTTATATTCATTGGTTGTGAATAGTATGTACTTGAACAGTAATTTTATGTTACCATTCCTTTTAGGTCCTGAGTTAGAGAGATACATTGGAGTCAAGAGAATTAAGATGGCTCATTTGTAGAATCTTAAAACTTCTACTCCCCTTATGTTATGGTATTTTCTAAAGACAGAAGTACACACATGGATATTATGCTAATCTGATCACACATAAAATGTATTACAAGAAAGAGTTTTATTTTATCTCATTTAAATGCAACTATTCTGTAGAAAAATTAACTATTGAATATTCAACACATATTTATAAATTTGTTGTGTATAATACAAAATACATATGTACATATATATTTGTTAAATTTAAACAGTTGATTACATCTTCATAATTATATATCAAACCACAACAAAAGAAATTTAATAGTTATGTATAGAATTAGTTAAAATTATTAGAAAGCAATATCAAGAGGGAAATATTTCTAGAATGCTGTGTTTCATTTTATGCAGAACATTACACATGGGAAAGCATTGTTTTTAATTTCAGAAGTATCCACTACATTTCATTTCTAATGCATGAAGTTCTAGCTTATGGATTTCTAGTATTAAAATGATGCAATTTTAGTGATAATTATGCAAATATGCTGGTAAGTATAATTACTTGTGACAGTTACTTTGTGTGTATTTTCTATTATATGACACCTCTCCCATTTATTCAATCACTGAATGAATGTTTATTGAAAATCTACTACATACAAATCACTATTCTATGTACTTGGGACTCTTCAGTGAATAAAGGATCCAGTTTTGAGGGAGCCTACTAGCAGAATAATCAAAGCAGAAGAATGAAAGCTGACCCATACACTCACACCACGTGTGTGGTCAGAGGCGTAGTTGGGATTAAGGTTGATGATGACTTTTTCTTTTTATCTTTTAATTACTCTGTGGATTTTGAGACTGTCTCCACTCTGCTATCTGTGGCCAGAAGTTTATAAACTACTTTTGTTAACAAAAAGTAAAAGGTAACCTCACTTAGGTATTACCAAGAGCAACTGTTACATTTCAAATCATTGACATTAAGGAATTGAAAATATTTATAAAAAACAAACACTTCAAGAGTAAACCAGATGGATTTCTTTTTGAGATTTAATTAATTTTGCACAATTTTTTGATTTTTAGTGAAAATATATGTTTCATCAGCATTTCTTAGAAGTGTCACATTTTATATTCACACATTTATCAGATATCCAACCGGAAGTGGAACACATTATCATGTGGTGAATAGGTCTAATTTGCTCCCAAGTAGATTTCATTTTCTCATATAGAGATTTTATCTTTTATGGGCAAAAGGCACTTGCAGCTGGCTGGGGGCTCCTGACAATCCTTACCTTACCTTACAAAGGACAAAGTACAGTCTGAAATAAAATTGTCAGTTCCTCCTTTGGCTAGCTTACAGAATATATGTAATAAACACAGAAAATACACCTAGTGTTGCTGGTGATGAAAAGATGACCAGGATCTTATATTTATCTCCATGCTATCAATATTCAGAAAATTTGAAAAGAGATATAAAATAAAAGGAACATAAAATAAGAAAATAGCAATTTTATAAGAATGACTGTGTTTTAACATTTTATGTCTTCATTCTCACCTTTGTAGTTAAAATAATATTTTTGGTTAGGGAAGTAGAAACAGATATTTTTTAAGCAGAGAAAGGATTAGTGGACTATTTTTTCTCCCTGAAACCCATGTACAATAATTTCTCCAAAATAAACACCCAGAAACAGATTGCTAATCTTCTGTTCATTAACATGTGCAAGATTATTCAGTATTCTATGCTTTACATGCTTTTAAAAGTTGGTATTCAGATTGTAAATCATTTCAAATGTGGCGGTGTAAAACGGCTGTTCATCTTTTTTACATTTCTTACTACCGCTGGTTTGGAACACATTTTTTGTTTATGGGTCATGTGTTTATCAGCTTTTTTGTGATAGTCTGTGAAAACAGATCACCCCCAAAACCTCAGCAGTTTACAACAATAAAGAGTATTTCTCACTAACATCATTTCTTATTTGGCCCTGATTCGGTTCTAGGCTGTGACTATGTGCCCGGATGTGGGTCTGTTCCATGTTGTAAGTTGCCTGTAGTGTGCCCCACATATCTTTCTCACTCCAGGATCTAGGATGAGGGAGAAACTCCTAGAACTGCCATGAACACTCAGCTATGAAGCCATCTGCTTATATGCAGCATAGGTCATGTCCAGTCTCAGATCAATGGCCAATGCTAGTAAAAGGTGACCAAATCCAAAACTAGTGGCATGAGAATTTATGCTCCACTAATCCACTTGTCCTTGAACATGGATGTATAATACTATTTGAAAGAAGGGAAAAGTACAAATACTTGAAAACAATAAGTTAACCAATGGCAGGCAATGTAGATTCTCTTTTTTGAGACATAACTGTTCCTCACTTTTGCTTGTATCCCAGTGACCTTTTCACTTTTTCTTGATTTTTACACATTCTGGATATTTATCTTTTGCTGTCATTCTTTGTACTGGTAAGTCCTTCACATTACTGACAATTTATTTTGATGGACAGAAATTCTTAACATGAGACACATAATATTTCAACATTTTTTTTACTATTTATAGATCTCATGTGTTCCATTTCCTAACTTTAGTTCATAAATATGTACTCCTATGTATTCTTGAAGAAATTATAAAATATCTTTTACATTAAAGTTCATACACTCACAATTCACTTTTGTTTATAATATGAGACAATGATCAATGTCTTTTTTATTCCATGTGAATAATAAGTATCTTAGAAGATTTGTTGATAAAGACATAATTTTCCCTTTGTGTTAAAAGGAAAAAAAACTTCCAAACAACAATACTTTACCCTACAAAACTATCCTTCAAAATTTGAGAGATAGACCAACACCAGTTGTTCCCAGACAAAAAAGAAAAATCTGAGGGAGTTTATCACCACATGATTGCTTTACAGAAATGCTAAAGAGAGCTTTTGATTTGAAACAAAAGGATATTAATTAATAATATGAAATTATGAAACTCAATGTAAGTCAAATTCAGAATATTCCACTACTGTAATTATGGTGGATAAAGCAGTTTTAATTTGCATAAAAGTTCAAAAACAAAATTATTAAACATAGTATAATAAATAATTAATGAATTCACATTATAAAAAATTAAATTGTGACATCAATAACAAAACGTCAGGGAAGAACAAACAGTGTAGAGATACTAGACGTGTTAAACTTAGGTTTTTATCCATTTAAATTAGACTGCTATAATTATATATGCTATAACCACAATATGAGTTATGTAAGCCTCATAGAAATCTGTAGTAGATACAAAACTCGACTATCTGTAATAGTAACAAAGTATAAAAAGAAAGGAATAGAAATATGCCACTACAAAAAAAAATCATCAAATCACATGGAAAGACAGCAAGAGAGGATGAATGGAATAAGGAACTATACAACAATCAGAAGATATTTCACAAAATGGCAATAGTAAATTTCTACCAATCAAAAATTGCTTTAAACATAAATGGATTTAATTTTCCAAAATAAGACACGGAGTAGCTTAATTTTTATAAAACAAACCAGATCCAACTATATGCTGCCTGCAAGAAATCACTTTAGTTTTAAGGACAGAAACAGGCTGAAAGCAAAGGGATGGAAAAAGATATTCCACGTAAATAATAATTAAAAAGAGTAAGGTTGGTTATATTTATATCAGACAGTGTAGTCTCTAAGCAAAACTGTCTCAAGACAAAGTGGTCAAGAGGATATTCATCAAGATGAGACAACAATTGTAAATATATATTCACCCAAAATATGAGCACCTAGGCATATAAATCAAATATAACAGGACTAAAGGGAACAGTACACAGCAATATAATAATTGAGGGGACATCAGTACTTCACTTCCAATGATGAGTAGACCATCCAGACAGAAAATCAGTGAGGAAGCAGCAGACTTGAAGAACACTATAGACCAAATGGAACTAGTTGACATATGCAGTATGTTCCATCTAACAGCGGTAGAATACACATTGTTCTCCCGCACACATGGAACATTCTCCAGAATAGATCACATGTTAGGCAGAAAACAAATGCTAACAATTCAGGAATTTTTAAATCATGTGAAGCATCTTTCCCAACCACATTGTTCTAATATAGAAATCATTTAAGGAGGAAAATTGGAAAATTCACAAATAGTGGAAAATAACACACAGCTGAACAACCAATGGATCAAAGAGAAATCAAAATGGAACTAAAAAATTATCTTTAGACAAAAATGGAAACACAAGGATTATACACCACAATCATGGCAGATTTATCACAGGGATGGAAGGATGGTTCAACATATGCTAATCAATAGTCATGATACGCCACTTTAACAGAATGATCAAAACCAAATGATTATCTCAATAGATGCAGAAAAAGCATTTGGCAAAATTAAAAACTTTCATGATTAAAACTCTAAACAAATTGGGTGTAAAAGGAAAGTACATCAACTTAACATAGGTGATATAATGTCTAACCCACAGTTAACATCATAGTCAACAATGAAAAGCCAAAAGCTTTTCCTTTAAAGTCAAGAACAACAAAAGGATATCTACTCTTGTCACTTACATTAAAAAATCCTGAAAGTTCTAGCCAGAGCAAATAGGCAAGAAAAAGAAATATGTCATCAAAATTGGCAAGGAAGAGCTAAACTGTCTCTATTTTCAGATGACATGATACATAGAGAGAAAACCTGAGAAAGACTCCATCAATAAATTGTTATAACTAGTAAACAAATTGAGAAATATTGCAAGATATAAAGTCAATATACAAAAATTGGTTGCATTTTATACACTCATAATAATAGTGTATAAAATAGCTAGAAGTAAATATAACTAAGGATGTGGAAGATTTATGGAATGAAACTACAAAACTTTGAAGAAATAAACTGAAGAAGATATAAATAAATGGAAAGATATCCCATGTTCATAGATGGGAAGACAATATTTTTAAATATCCAAAATACCCAAAGTGATCTACATATTTTGCTGTAGTCTCTATCAACATCTCAATGGCATTTTTAATAGAAATAGAAAAAAATCATAAAATTCTTATGGAACCACAAGAGACCTTGGATATCCAAAACAATCTGAGAAGAACAAAGCAGGGGGCATCACACTTCCTGATTTCAAACTCTGTTACAAAGTTATAGTCACCAAAATAATCTAGTACTGGCAAAAAAAACAGACACATGGACATATAGAATAGAAGAGAGAGGTCAGAAATAAACGTCTGCATTTATTATGATCAACCAAAACTTCAATATGGATGATCATCCAATGTGAAAACTGGATACCTACATGTAAAAGAATGAAATTATACAATTATTTCAACACCATACAAAAAAATGAAAAATAGATTAACAACTTAAAAATAATACCAAAAACTGTAAAAATCCTAGAAAAAAGCATAGGGAAAAATCTCCTTACCATTGCTTTTGGCAAAGATTTCTTGGATCTGACACTAAAAATAAAGGCAATGAAATAAAAAACATACAAGTGAGATTACATTAAACTAAAAAGCTTCTGGATAGCAAAGAAATAGTCAACAAAATGAAAAGAAAACCTATTGAATAGGAGAAAATATTTGCAAACAACATTATCTGATAACAGATTGATATGCCAAATTTATAAGGAGCTCATGCAACTCAAAAGCAAAACAAAACAAAACAGGTTTAAAAATAGTCACATGATCTGATTAAACATTTTTACAAAAAGAAGACATACAAATGGCCAACAGGTGTATGATAAGGCCTTAAAATCACTAATTATTGGAGAAATCCAATCAAAGTCACAGTGAGAGATCCCCTCATACCTGTTAGGATGTCTATTATTTAAAAAAAAATGAAAGATAAGAAGTATTGCTGAGGATGTGGAGAAAAAGGAACTCTGGTACTCTGTTGGTGGGAATGTAAATATAACAGCCATAATAAGAAACAGTATGGAGGTTCCGCAAATAATTAAAAATTACTACCACATGATCCAACAATACCACCACTGGGCATTGATCCAAAGGTTCTGAAATCAGGATCTTGAAGAAATATCTGGTCTCCCATGTACATTGACACATTATTCACCATAGCCAAGATTTGGAAACGACCTATGTGTCCAACAATGAATGGATAAAATGTGCTGTATTTATATTATGGAATATTACTTAGCCTTAAAAGAGAAAGAAATCTTGCTATTGCAACAAAATGGGTAGAATTGGAGGACATCATGCTAAGGGAAATAAGACACAGAGAGATAAATACTGTATGATCTCACTTAAATGTGGAATCTAAAATATTTAAACTCATAGAAACAGAGTCTAGAATGGTTGTTGACAAGGGCAGGGGGAGGAGGACATGGGTCAAAGGATGCAAAGTTTTAGTTATACAAGCTAAATATGTTCAGGAGATCCACAATACTTAGATCTATAGTTCCTATAGCTGACAATACTGTATTGTATACTTAAAATTTGCAAAGAGGTTTGAGTGTATGTTCACTGTATTTACTGCACACACACAAAAATAATGGGGTGGGAGGAAACTGGGGAGTAACGGGTATGTCTAAGACTTGATTGTGGTGACGGTTTCGTGGTTGTATATTTATCCCCAAACTCATCAAGTCATATATATTAAATTATGTACAGTTTTTTAAATGTCAATCATACCTCAATGAAATGGCTTAAGACTTTTCAATCAATATACTTCCCCACATCAAAAAAATGAAATAACATGTAATTATCTGAATAGATGTAAAGAAAAGAGTTGGAAAAAATCCAACATTATTCATTATTTAAAAATATATATCACAGCAAAACAGAACTAGAAAGGAACTTTCTCAGTCTGATGAAGGGCATCTGGAAAATTCTCACAGTTAACAGTAACTTAAACAGGTGTGACACTAAACATTTCCCTGCTTTGATTGAGAATATAGCCAAGTCCCCACTTCTATCATTGTTGCAAGGAAGGTCCATACCAGTGTAAAAAGGAAACAAAAAGAAGTAAATTTTACAAAAAATGGCACCAAATGAATGTCTTTATATGCATTCAACAGAATTGTCAATGCTGAAAGTATTTAGGAATCGATAAAAAATCAAATTAACAAATCAGTGTAACAAAGTCCTAGAATAAAAGATCAACAAACAAAAGTAACTTGTATATACTAGCTGCAAACATTTTGAAAACTACATTTCTTAAACTACCCTTTAGAAAAATTTATGTAAATATACGACACTTACATATTTAGCGTAAATAATGCATAGAGAAGCTATAAGGATCTCAATGAAAAAGAAATGTTTGCATTGGAAGACTCAGTACTCTTAAGTGGAACCTCTCTGGAAATGAAAATGCAGATTCATAATCAAAACACAATACTTTTCTGATATTTTTTGTAGAAATTGACAAAAATATATTCCAAGTTGAACATCGAAATTCAAAGAAAAGTTAAAACTATTCTGAAAACAAGTAGGACACACATACGATAACCTGATCTCAGGAATTACTATAAAGTAATAGAAATCAAGAAAAAGTTCTTGTCAAGATCAATGGAAACAATGGAAAGGAAGGCAGTCTAGAAAAAAATGTTTTATATATATGTATGTATATACACATGCATGCCCCGTATGCATCATACATATATCATATATACAATATATGTAAGATATATATGATACATAATACATATATCATATATACATACAAATATATACACACATAGACATGTATATTCAACTGATTTTTTACAAAGTTGTTGAAGGTATTCAATGAGGAAATAAAATGACAAACAAAAGGTGCTACAACAAGATAAATCTATGGAAAAATTGAACCTTTATTTCTCACAGAATATGTACACATTGTTTTAAATGGATCATAGATTGAAAGTTAAAAGGTAAACCTAGAAAGCTTTTTAAATAAATGTAGATTATGAAAATTTCTTCACAAGATTGTAGTAGGCAAAAATTTGAGAAGACATATAAAATAGCAACTTTAAAAAAATAAAACAAATCATCTTACTCAAGCTTTTTAATAAAGAGGGAAAGACAGTCAATCTGAAAAACCATTAATGGAATAAAAAGACAAGCCACAAACTGGGAGAAAAATATTCCCAATGCATGTGTCTGACAGAGGACTTCTATACAAACCATCTAAGAACTCTTGTAACTCAATATAAAGAAAAAAGGTGAGGTGGGGATGGGGAAAGAAAATGAATGGGCAATATCTTGAAACCTGCCAAAAACTGAATAGTACCTCCCAAAAAGAAACATGAAAATGACAGATAAGCACAATCAATGATTTTCAATCTCTAATATAATTAAAATTAAAATCAAAATGAGCTACCACTTTTCATAGATCTGAATGGCTAAAATTAAGACTTATAGCAAAAACTGATGAGAATTTGGCACAACTATATATTCCTATCAATGGTATAAAATGTTTAGAAAAGTTTGGTAGTTTCTTGTAAAATTAAATATATACCTAACTTTCTACTCTCCCTCCGTCTTAGGTTTGATTCTGTTACCTTGAGTCACTACAGAGCATTTATAACATGTTATCTCTGTTTTAAGTATGTTTAGCCTAGAAAATTTATGCTTAGAAAGGAAGAACTTACTTAGAATCAATTTTGAACAATCGAGTTCTACATTTGGTTTTAAAATTGAAAAGAATTATGTCTTTATCTCCTATTTCAGTGATAGTATATTAAAGATTGGTTGTCATTATCTTAAAGGTTCAAACTAAGCCAAGTATTTTTGAGAGCTTTGAGTCGTTGGAGATGCAAGAAAATGAAGGTAAACAGACTTAATTACAGTTTTGAGTGACTGGCTTTTGAAAACATCTTTTTCAATATGAATTATTGACCCCCTGAATAAGCAGACTTTACTAAGCAAATCTAAACATTCAGAAATTTCAATTATATTCAAATAGTTTATGTTGAGTTATGACAATATTATAAATATCCTATGTTTGGGTTCAATGGCCTGTTTGGTTTCAATATTAATTTCCATTTTTTAATTTATTCTGCACTCATTCACGTCCTTTATTATTTTCATCAGTGAAGTTTTTACATATCAAACGGAAAAAAAATTCATAATACGTAATTGTTAGTAAAGGAATTTTTAACGCTAAGCAGAATAAAACTCTAAGTTTCAAGATACAATTTAGGTTCCATTGTAAATATTTATTTGTAGGTAAATGAAAACAGCTGTTTAAAATTTTGTTTTATTATATTTAACCAGGAAATAACATATTCTCAGATGACTCATCATACATCAGATGGTCTAAGCTATGTTTCACTTTATATTTTACTTTTCAAACATTAAAAATGTGTTTCTTAATTCCACAAACAGAATATTTATTAAATCAATGAGCAATACTATTAAAATTAAATAAATAAAATATGAAGACTTAATGTGAATAATTTTGCTAGGAGACAACAGGGCTCATGTTTAGAGTTAAGACAAATCTGGATAGAAATCCTAGTCTTTTCATTTGAATACTTAGAAATGTTTTTTACCTAAACCTGAGAGCACTCATTTGCAAAATGGGATACACATCATTTTTTGACATTGTTTTCAGGTCCACTTAAAAAAAAAATAAATGCCTGGCACAACTGACATGACACAGGCGCTGAATAAATGATAAGCGTGAGGAGCAGTACAATTATAACACTAAAGTCGTGACAACAGGGATAAAAACACACTGTACTGCTTTGCCTAATTTGTAAACATTAAATTATAGAAAGTAAGAAAATCTTCAGTCATATTTTGTTATTGTTCATTTTTCTTTTAATTCTTCAAACCTCTTCTCCAGTTCCTCAATATTTCTTTAATTCATGAAATGTAACCGCTCTTCAGCACAAATCTCACCTTTGCCGTAAAACATTTACCAGGCGACTCTAAACATTTCTCTTTCTTAAACTTCCACTCCATATTGTTTATAGCTACTTACATACATGTCTGCCTCACTTGTAAGATTATAAACATTCTTGTTGTAAATTAATATTAAACCCAAACAGAGGACATAGGAATTTTATAATATTGACACAGACAACATAAACTATTAAGAATATAATTGAAATCTCTAAACGTCTGGATTTGTTTGATAAGAGTCTGTTTATTCAAGGGGTCAGTAATTTATACTGAAAAAGGTATTTTCAAAAGCCAGTCACTCAAAACTGTAATTTAAGTCTGTTTGCCTTCATTTTCTTGCAATTCCAATGATTCAAAGCTCTCAGAAATGCCTGGCTTTATTTGAACTGTCAAGATAATGGCAAACAATCTCTAACATACCGTCACCGATATGAAATAAGAACATAACCTTTCCTCCCCAGTAAAACCTAATTTGGTTCAGTCAGTGTATCTCCCCCTTGTAGCCAAGGGAAAAGAGGTCTCATCTGCAGCTCCTGGAATGACTGCTGGTTAGTTTTAGCCAATTAGTCTATGGCATTCCCCAGGTGACTGTTAAAGCCCTAAATGGGGAAAGGTGACATTAAATAGGTCCACATTAAAGGAACGATTTATAGTACAAGTGTGAGCAAAACGTCTTTCTTTCTTTCATGTCTCCCCTTGTTTGACGAGAAAAAGGAAGAATTCAGCCCAGCTGGCTACAGGAGCTGTTTAAGATCCTGAGGAGGAAGGCATCCTTAGAACCTCACCCTGAGGCTAGTACTGCAGAGCTGCGAGGCCGAGTAAATCTGACCCTTACTTACAGAAACAAACCATTGATCACACCGCGCCAAGGTCCGATTTTACCTTTGGATTTCCAATTTGGTAAAATAATAAATTCCTTTTGTGTTAAGAAAGTTTGTGTCATTTTAACTTATTTCAACAAAAAGTACTGTTCGAGAGACAGACAAAAACCTGAATACTATCATTTGCTAGAAGAGAATAGAATCCTTCTTGTCTTAAATAAAACAGAATTGTATTGTTTTCTGCGTTACACAATCTGTGGTTAGGCTGTTTAGGGCAGTGTATGGCATTATTAGTGATCCTCTTCTGTCTATTGGATACTCCATCTTATTTGTGTGATTTCTGTCTTGAAGATTGTGTGGTGACTGAGCTAGGTGCGGGAGTTTTAGCAATCACAGACACATTCCAGGCCACTGGATAGGGAAAGCGAGTTAGGAAACATGGGCACCACGCATAGCAGAAATTAGCTCTCTGGACACACCTTCCTGAGGTCTACTGAAATACCTACTTTGTTGGCCAATAACAGATAACCTTGCCATAACTAGCTGTAATGGAGCATATGTGGTTTTTATTCTGGAAATTATTGTTCTCAATTAAATAATGTAGCTTTTTCACTAATGAAGAAAAAGAGAATGGGTATTGGAAGATAATTAACTACTCTGCAGGAAGATGAAGATAATGAAATTTTAGGACACTGGTTCCTAACATTTTGTTTTTGATCAAGAAACACTTTTTAATATCAAATAACCCCAAACATGCCATGAATAACTACTGAGTATGTGGACAAAATCATTTGTGAATACTTTTGAGTAAATGTTCAACTCCTCAAGCATCTGAAATCAACAGTAGTCATTCAATACATTAAAGAGAAGGTACCAATATTCCCCTTTATTGGCAAGGTTAAAATACAGATAATATTCTAGTTGATTAAGCTAAAGAATAATGATATAAACAAGGAGAGAAAAAATATTCGTTTTTAGATGATAGGACATCCTTTATAATTAGGTCACATCACACAACATAACTTTGCAGGAAGGCAGCCAGGTGTATAGACCATGGAGTTTTAGTGCTTTAAGTTAGCTATCTTTATTGGAAAGAATATCTAAAAATCAAAAAGAAAGTTGGTACCTGGAAAATGTTTTAATATGCCTGAGTTGTAATCTTCCTAATTCAAGCTCTAAACATTATCAACATTTTCATGAGGTTTTAGCCCTGTTGATATGATTTTGGTAATAGCTGGCCCCAGGACAGGTATTGAAAATAAATCCTGATTATGTTGCAACTATAACATTTGTTCACACTGCATTGATTTACATATTTCAAGAATGAAAAGTACTGTATTTTCATGTTTGTACTGCCACTGGATTTTCTATAGAAATTTATTTTACCCTGCTACAAAAATTCAGTCTGCTCTTTGATTAGCCAGGATTTAAGTGTTATTAAATAAACTGATAATTCAGCACTTGTTAAAAAGAAAAGTTTCCTTGAGTAAAGGAAAAGCTAATAGTCCTGACCACTACATTGTTATCACTGAAAACAATTTTTGTTTCACCAGCATCTTTCAACCAGTGTCTTATTAATCCTGCACATGGCAGAGATGCTGAAAGTGAGCATTCTTTCCCCATTTTAGAGATGAAATTCATGAACTCTGAATGCTGACCTCAACTAATTCAGCTCATTATTTTTCTGCTGTAATTTGAGTTCCCACGTTCTTCCAGAATCTAATAATCAAGACACCAGTCACAATACCACAACACATTTCTCTTAAAACAATTACAGTGATACAGTATTTGGAATTTTCAAGTACAGTAGATGCAGTAATATATATTTAAGTAACTTAAGGCTTTTCCTAGATAAGAGAATTATTTTTTGATTTATGTTCTGGATGGATCAAGAACAATACAAATTAAATTGCATCTCCCAGGACCCAGAGTAGGTCTAATAAAAACACTTTTAGGGTTTCAAAAGCGAACATGTATTTTAAAGCGAACCACTTACCAATTTTGTACTTGTCTTGTTATCAAAAAACAAAATACAATTCCCTGTCCTTGTTAAGGTCTCTCAACACCAACTCCTTCTCTGCATCATCTTGAAAAATGCATTAGTCAATGTTACTGTCAACTTTCGCTAGATTTCTGTAGGCACCCCTGAACTTGACTTACTGCAGTTCACTTCCTGTTGATCATCCATTCCCTCTCTGTAACCACAATGAACATTTTAAACATGAATCTGAGCATGTTTTCCTACTGCATGAAATGTCAATGGTTTCATTGTTCGGTATAAAATCCAAACTCTCTGTCACCAGATTGGTCCTAACTACACCTTCAATGCCATCTCCCACACTTCACTTCAATGATATCAAATACCAAAACACTCTTAATGTCTATAATGCATGTACTTTCTCAAAAAACTTGGTCTTTGCATCTGCTGTTTCCTTTGCCTTGGGTATATCACAGTTCTTATTGGACTAATTTACAAGGATTGGGCATTAGGAGAATATTTAGAATATGAATGAAAGAATGATTTTCTTCATTTGTAATCTTGATTTAAAAGGAGGAAACATCTATAAATTTGCATCTATAATATATTTGAGAGGCTAGTCCTTGAGATATCATCTTTTCTTCTTATATGTTTCAAGATTTAGTCCAAAAGTGAAAAGCTCAAAGCAAGAAAATATGATACATATATACAATGGAATATTATTAGCCATAAAAAAGAATGAAATCTTGCCATTGGTGACCAAAAAAAGAAAAAAAACGCTCAAAGCAAAATTAAGGGATTAAAATAGTTACACACTTTTAATTACTTAAAGTTATCTGCTGAATTTAGCCTAAACTGTGAATATTCTATGTTGAAGGGAAAATCCAGTTATTCTATTAAGGAGCTGGGAACATCTAACTGGTTTCACCTCCTGCCAATAGTATCCCAGTGTCCTAGTGGAAAGGAATCAGCAGGCCAGACACCCAGGAGACATATGACTTAAGTGGATTTACTCCAGCTGTACAGAAACACTGTTCTCACAGAAGCCATTCTGAAGATTACAAACCATTTTAGAACTGATCCCTGTATTGGAGCTTGAGTTTGATAATCACAGGTAAAGCTGTAGTCCTTTAGACAGAATCCTCACTCCAGGTAGTATATGTAGTAACTAAAGGAAGATAGTTGAGCTCTGTAATAAATGACCATACTTGACAACATTACGAATAATATAAGACCATTTTTAGTGTCTCCACTCTCCTCTGTTTCAGTTATAGCTTGAAGTCAAGGGAATTCACAGCAGTAGTGCATCCTTCCACAGAATCTCAGTTTCACTTATGTATTTACTCACTCACACACACATACACAAACTTTTTTTTCCTGCTTCTTAACTAATTTGAAAACAAGAATTTCCCCCTCATGTTACCATAGAACAATGATGGCTTTCTTATAAATCAAATTTTGGAAATCAATAACTAATGTTGATAAGAAAACAAGGCAAAACATGCTCAAACACATAAACAAAACTTTGGTACAGCTTTGTATAGCACTTTTTTCTCCTTCAGTAATGTTACATTAAAACTGTATATCCCCTCATTATCTCATTTATTTGCCTGCTTAAACTGTAATTGAGTATACACATATGTACATATAAGGATATTGACTGAGACATTATATAAATCATTAAATTCAACAATCTATATGTGTATAATAGCAGTACCATTCTAGGCATATAAGTATGCTAATATATAATACTAACACTTATATTAAGTGTGCAAAGAAAGAAATGAAGCAACGTTTTGCAAGATTTTGGAGGTTTCTGTGAGAAAAAAGGCATAAAACAATACATTTTATTTAATAAATGGAATAAATATGCATAAGAACATACATGTGCATTTAAATATGTATAATAAAAGAACAAAAGAGAAACAAACACACCAGACAGTTGACAAATGACAGTGATATTGGAAGGGACAAAACAGATGACTTCTATATTTTATTCTTTAGAGTACTTACTTATTTTCATTTTAGCCATGGATATGTATTTATGGTTTAACTTGGACAATTTAAAAAAAAGTAAGTGTGCATTACCATGCATCATATTTCCCAAACTGAAGTTACAAATTAAAGTAGTTTTCAAATTATGCTTAAGAGGAACTTTGGAAAGTAACACTATATGAGTTCTGCATATATTATTGAAGTTTTACATCCAGACTTGTTTGCATTTTCCCCTTAATGGCTAAATACAAAGATTAAGCCTCTTAAAAGTGCTGAAAGGAGACTCAGTATTACTAAGCATAAGTGAGAGAATCAGAAACAATGATTACACAGTGGTTGAGTTAATTTCTGATGTATTTATTTTATACATGTCAATTCTTAGTAAATGGAAATATTATGGTATCCCTTACCACTTTTGTATCATTACAAATCTTGCTTTATTGTGATACAGAAATCTGGAACAAATCACTATAGCTTATATGAGATGTGATGCACATGAAAGGATATATTTCTCTTTCATATTTAAGGCAAATAGATGGAAAGTGCCTTATAAAGATTACCCATCATAGTCTTTTTTGTAAGGCATTTATAAATCTCATTTATGCTAACATTTCATATATTTTGTCTGTTTCTAGTGTTCAATCAACATTAGAACTCATGCTTATTCCCCACCAGATAAATCCCAAGCAGAATTTTAAGGAAAAAAAGTTCTAAAAATGGACATGGAGATATCAGCAAAGGAAGAATGTAAGCATGTAACATCTGAAATTAAAACTGAAAGTGCAAAAAAGTGGATATTCAGATACACACCTGCCAGAGTTTCTCTGCCTGAACATGGTAAATTGAGAGAAGAAATATTAATATATATGCCACTTTCTGATGCTCCTTTGTCTTATCCAGTAGTAAATGAGTACAAGAAATATATTCTCAGATTTCTTATTCCCACCATCATTTTTATGATGAGAATTATTGAAATATTCACAGTTAATTTCTCTCTGGGCCATCATGATATTAACTGAGTACTGAACATGGCCTTGAGCAAATGTGATTCATCACACTCCCTTAAAACTGCCAAAAACATAAAAAACCCTAAAGAATCCACTCCCAAACCACTAGAACTAATATCTGAATTCAGCAAAGTTACAGGATACAAAATTAATACACAGAAATCTGTTGCATTCCTATACACTAACGATGAACTAGAAGAAAGAGAAATCAGGAAAACAATTCCATGCACACCTGCATCAAAAAGAATAAAACACCTCGGAATAAACCTAAGCAAGGAAGTGAAAGACCTATACTCAGAAAACTACAAAACACTCTTAAGAGAAATTGAAGAGGACACTAATAAATGAAAATTCATCCCATGCTCTTGAGAAGGAAGAATTAATATTGTCAAAAGGCCATTCTGCCTAAAGCAATCTGCAGATTCAATGCCGTCCCTATCAAAACACTGACAGCATTCTTCCAAGAACTGGAACAAATAGTTCTAAAATTCATATGGAACCCCAAAAGACCCTGGATAGCCAAAGCAATCCTGAGAAGGAAGAATAAAGCTGGGGGGATTAGGTTCACCAACTTCAAGCTCTACTACAAAGCCACAGTAATCAAGACAATTTGGTACTGGCACAAAAACAGACCCACAGACCAGTGGAACAGAACAGAGTCCAGATATTAACCCAAGCATATATGGTCAATTAATATATGATAAAGGAACCATGGATATACAATGGGGAAATGACAGCCTCTTCAGCAGCTGGTGTTGGAAAAACTGGACAGCTACATGTAAGAGAATGAAACTGGATCATTGTCTAACCCCATACACAAAAGTAAATTCAAAATGGATCAAAGACCTGACAGAGGGGCAGGATCTGAGCAGGGAACGTGCCAGGGTGCTTGCAGCCGGCTCCCGGGAAGGAAAAAAAAAAAAAAGCGCATGCTTTCTTCAGCAGTCTTAAAGAGACAGGAGCCTAACGGAGTAGCCGGATCGCCCCAGCACACTCAGCCCAGCAGGCTGGGAGTCCTGAGGAGATTCAGACGCCTTAGCTGGCGACTGAGGAAGCGTAGCCATACTTAACACTTCTCAGTGAGATCAACAGCCTCCTATTTGTTCCCACCTCTGCCCCAGCAATAAAGGGCCCTGCGGAACGGCACAGTCACAGCTGTGGAATAGTGGGGCAATAGCGCCACCTAGAGCATTCCCACAGAATCTACGACTGGTGGGCATTTTTTTGTTTTGTTTTTTGTTTTGTTTTGTTTTTTGTTTTGTTTTTGTTTTTTCTTTTCTTTCTTTTTTCTTTTTTTCTTTTTTTCTTTCTTCCTTTATTTTTTTTCTTTTTTTTCTTCTCTTTTTAAAGTCTTAAAGAGCCCAGCTGACATACGTGGCAACTATCAGTGACCAATTCT
The DNA here is from genome assembly GCA_032199065.1 of Smutsia gigantea. Taxonomy (NCBI): domain Eukaryota; kingdom Metazoa; phylum Chordata; class Mammalia; order Pholidota; family Manidae; genus Smutsia; species Smutsia gigantea. The sequence continues at coordinate 27,769 of JAVSCE010001735.1, read as the reverse complement.
ACAGCCATGAAAAGACAGAGGAATATGGTTCAGACCAAAATCAACCAGACAACTCCAGAGAGGGAGTCTGAAGGGATGGAAATGCACAGTCTTCCTGAAAAAGAATTCAGAATAGAAGTAATAACCATGCTGATGGACCTACAGAGAAATGTGCAAGAGCTGAGGGAGGAAGTGAGGGAACTGAGGAAAGACAATGCAGAAATCAGACAAGTGATCGACGGGCCTAACAGCAGAATGGATGAGATGCAAGAGACTGTTAATGGAATAGAAAACAGAGAACAGGAGTACAGAGCAGCTGAGGCAGAGAGAGATAAAAGGATTTCTAGGAATGAAAGAATATTAAGAGAACTGTGTGACCAATCCAAACAGAACAATATTCGCATTATAGGAGTACCAGAGGAAGAAGAGAGAGAAAAAGTGATAGAAAGTGTCTTTGAAGAAATAATTGCTGAAAACTTTCCCTCACTGGGGAAGGAAGTAGTCTCGCAGTCCACCAAAGCTCATACATCTCCCAACACAAGTGACCCAAGGAAGACAACACCAAGACACATAATAATTGAGATGGCAAAGATCAAAGATAAAGACAGGGTATTAAAGGCAGCTAGAGAGAGAAAAAAGATCACCTACAAAGGAAAACCCATCAGACTATCATCAGACTTCTCAACAGAAACCTTACAGGCCAGAAGAGAATGGCATGATATATTTAACGTTATGAAGCAGAAGGGCCTCGAACCAAGAATATTGTATCCAGCATGATTATCATTTAAATATGATGGAGGGATTAAACAATTTCCAGATAAACGAAAATTGAGAGAATTTGCATCTCATAAACCACCACTACAGGATATCTTAAATGGACTGCTCTAGATGGAAGCACACCTAAGGCTAAAAAGATGTGACCAGAGGAAAAAAAAAATCATAGCAAAGAAAGTAGACCATCCAAATACTAACTAAAGGCAAAGAATAAAACACCTATTATAGAAAGAATGGAGGAGGAGGAATAAGAAGGGAGAGAAATAAAGAAACATCAGACTGTGTTTACAATAACTTAACAAGAAAGTTAAGTTAGAGTGTTAGATAGTAAAGAAGCAACCTTTGAACCGTTGGTAACGACGAACCTAAAGCCAGAAATGGCAATAAGTACATACCTATCAATAAGCACCCTAAATGTAAATGGACTCAATGCACCAATCAAAAAACACAGAGTAACAGAATAGATAAAAAAGCAAGACCCATCTATATGCTGTCTACAAGAAACTCACCTCAAATCCAAAGATATACACAGACTAAAAGTGAAGGGATGGAAAAAGATATTTCATGCAAACAACAAAGAGAAAAAAGCAGGTGTTGCAGTACTTGTATCAGACAAAATAGACTTCAAAACGAAGAAAGTAGCAAAAGATAAAGAAGGACATTACATAATGTTAAAGGGTCAGTCCAACAAGAAGATATAACCATTATAAATATATATGCACCCAACACAGGAGCGCCAGCATATGTGAGACAAATGCTAACAGAATTAAAGGAGGAAATAGACAGGAAAGCATTCATCTTAGGTGACTACAACACACCACTCACACCAGAGGACAGATCAACCAGACAGAAAATAAGTAAAGACACAGAGGCAATGAACAACACACTAGAACAGATGGACCTAACAGACATCTACAGAACTCTACACCCAAAAGCAACAGGATACACATTCTTCTCAAGTGCACATGGAACATTTTCCAGAACAGACCACATACTAGGCCACAAAAAGAACCTCAGTAATTTCAAAAATATTGAAATCTTACCAACCAACTTCTCAGATCACCAAGGTATAAAACTAGAAATAAATTTTAGAAAGAAATCAAAAAGGCTCACAAATACATGGAGACTTAACAACACTCTCATAATTAATCAATAGGTTAACGACAAAATCAAAACAGAAATCAAAGAAAGAGACTAATGACAACAACAACACAAAGCCACAACTTCTGTGGGACGCAGCAAAGGCAGTTCTAAGAGGAAAGTATATTGCAATCCAGGCCTATCTAAAGAAACAAGAACATTCCCAAATGAGTAGTCTAAAGACACAATTACTGAAATTGGAAAAAGAAGAACAAATGAGGCCCAAAGTCACCAGAAGGAGGGACATAATAAAGATTAGAGAAGAAATAAATAAAATTGAGAAGAATAAAACAATAGAAAAAATCAATAAAACCAAGAGCTGGTTCTTTGAAAAAATAAACAAAATAGATAAACCCCTAGCCAGACTCATTAAGAGAAAAAAAGAATCTACACACATAAACACAATCAGAAATGAGAAAGGAAAAATCACGATGGACCCCACAGAAATACAAAGAATCATAAGAGAATATTATGACAATCTATATGCTAAGAAGCTGGACAACATAGAAGAAATGGACAACGTCTTAGAAAAATACAACCTTCCAAGACTGACCAAGCAAGAAACAGAAAAACTAAACAGACCAATCACCAGCGACGAAATCGAACTGGTAATCAAAAAACTACCCAAGAACAAAACCCCGGGCCTGATGGATTCACCTCTGAATTCTACCAGACATATAGAGAAGAAATAACACCGATTCTCCTTAAAGTTTTCCAAAAAATAGAAGAGGAGGGAATACTTCCAAACTCATTCTATGAAGCCAGCATCACTCTAATACCAAAACCGGGCAAAGACCTCACCAAAAAAGAAAATTACAGACCAATATCCCTGATGAACGTAGATGCAAAAATACTCAACAAAATATTAGCAAACCGAATTCAAAAATACATCAAGAGGATCATACACCATGATCAAGTGGGATTCATCCCAGGGATGCAAGGATGGTACAACATTCGAAAATCCATCAACATCATCCACCACATCAACAAAAAGAAGAACAAAAACCACATGATCATCTCCATAGATGCTGAAAAAGCATTTGACAAAATTCAGCATCCATTCCTGATTAAAACTCTCAACAAAATGGGTATAGACGGCAAGTACCTCAACATCATAAAGGCTATATATGACAAACCCACAGCTAACATCATACTTAACGGCGAGACGCTGAAAGCTTTTCATCTAAGATCGGGAACAAGACAGGGATGCCCACTCTCTCCACTGTTATTCAACATAGTACTGGAGGTCCTAGCCACAGCAATCAGACAAAACAAAGACATACAAGGCATCCAGATTGGTAAAGAAGAAATCAATTGTCACTTTTTGCAGATGACATGATACTGTACATAAAAAATCCTAGAGATTCCATTCCAAAACTACTAGAACTAATATCTGAATTCAGCAAAGTTGCAGGATACAAAATTAACACACAGAAATCTGTTGCTTTCCTATACACTAATGATGAACTAACAGAAAGAGAAATCAGAAAAACAATTCCATTCACAATTGCATCAAAAAGAATAAAATACCTAGGAATAAACCTAACGAAGGAAGTGAAAGACCTGTACTCTGAAAACTACAAGACACTCCTAAGAGAAATTAAAGAGGACACTAACAAATGGAAATGCATCCCATGCTCTTGGCTAGGAAGAATAAACATTATCAAAATGGCTATACTACCTAAAGCAATCTACAGATTCAATGCAATCCCTATCAAACTACCAACAGCTTTCTTCAATGAACTGGAACAAATAATTCTAAAATTCATATGGAACCACAAAAGACCCCGAATAGCCAAAGCAATCCTGAGAAGGAGGAATAAAACAGGGGGAATTACACTCCCTGACGTCAAGCTCTACTACAAAGCCACAGTAATCAAGACAATTTGGTATTGGCACAAAAACAGACCCACAGACCAGTGGAACAGAATAGAAAATGCAAACATTAACCCAAACATATACAGTCAATTAATATTTGATAAAAGTGCCTTGGACATACAATGGGGAAATGACAGCCTCTTCAGCAGCTGGTGTTGGAAAAACTGGACAGCTACATGTAAGAGAATGAAACTGGACTATGGTCTAGCCCTATACACAAAGGTAAACTCAAGGTGGATCAAAGACTTGAATGTAAGTCATGAAACCATAAAACTCTTAGAAAAAAAAATAGGCAAATATCTCTTGGACATAAACATGAGCAACTTCTTCATGAACATATCTCCCCGGGCAAGGGAAACAAAAGCAAAAATGAACAAGTGGGACTATATCAAGCTGAAAAGCTTCTGTACAGCAAAGGACACCATCAGTAGAACAAAAAGACATCCTACAGTATGGGAGAATATATTCATAAAAAACGTATCTGATAAAGGGTTGACATCCAAAATATATAAAGAACTCATGCACCTTAACAAACAGAAAGCAAATAATCCAATTAAGAAATGGGCAGAGGACATGAATAGACACTTCTCCAAAGAAGAAATTCAGATGGCCAACAGGCACATGAAAAGATGCTCCACATCGCTAATCATCAGAGAAATGCAGATTAAACCACAATGAGATATCACCTCACACCAGTGAGGATGGCCAACATCCAAAACACAAACAACAACAAATGTTGGCGAGGATGTGGAGAAAAGGGAACCCTCCTACACTGCTGGTGGGAATGCAAATTAGTTCAACCATTGTGGAAAGCAGTATGGAGGTTCCTCAAAAAACTCAAAATAGAAATACCATTTGACCCAGGAATTCCACTCCTAGGAATTTACCCTAAGAATGCAGCAGCCCAATTTGAAAAGGACAGATGCACCCCTATGTTTATTGCAGCACTATTTACAATAGCCAAGAAATGGAAGCAACCTAAGTGTCATCAGTAGATGAATGGATAAAGAAGATGTGGTACATATACACAATGGAATATTATTCAGCCATAAGAAGAAAACAAATCCTACCATTTGCAACAACATGGATGGAGCTAGAGGGTATTATGCTCAGTGAAATAAGCCAAGCCGAAAAAGACAAGTATCAAATGATTTCACTCATATGTGGAGTATAAGAACAAAGAAAAAATACTGAAGGAAAAAAACAGCAGCAGACTCACAGAACCCAAGAACGGACTAATAGTTACCAAAGGGAAAGGGACTGGGGAAAATGGGCGGGAAGGGAGGGATAAGAGGGAAAAAATTACGATTAGCCGATGTAATGTTGGAGGGGCACGGGGAGGGCAGTACAACTCAGAGAAGACAAGTAGTGATTCTATAGCATCTCACTAAGCTGATGGACAGTGACTGTAATGGGGCTGGTGGGGGGGACCTGATGAAGGGGTAGTTTAATAATCGTAATATTGCACATGTAATTGTAAATTAATGATAATAAATTAAATTATATTAAAAAATAAAAATAAAAAAAATAATACAAAATCAAAAAGTTTTAGAGAACTTTTGTAAAGTATTGTGCACTTAACGATTTGTTAAGGGGTTAGGTTTCAGGTTGTATTCTTTCACAGTGAAAAAATAAAACAATGCTTTTTGTTTTTCCAAGGTTTTTATTGTTTACATTATATTAGTAAATAATTTAATGTTTGAGAAAGTATAAATAAAAAGGTAGCTTTGAAAAGGACTCGCAATTGAATAACGAATGAAGAAAGAGACAACAGATAATCTCTTTCTCTGGCCATCCCCCAGTTATTACTGATACCATCTTTGTATTCACTGGGATTTGAATCAGAACCTTATGAATTGAAGATCCATCTGTTTAGTAATTAGGACACTTTTCTTATCTCTAATTTAGGGCTAATAATTCAAACCAAAACTTTGAGATATGAGTGTCTTATAAATTTTAAGACCTTATGCAGCTGTAACTTTACATTATTTTAATCATGGAAAGAATATTGATATTGATTGATGTGAACAATGCCTTTTGAGGAAAGACATGACAAGTGTACAATATATCAAATAACCTACTTTATTCATAAAAAAGCTAAAATTTTTTAAAGTTATTAAAAATTGAAAAATGATAGCTAAAATAAAATTATGCTTTTATGGGTGAATATAACCATGTCAGTGTATTATTCCCTACTGAAGACTCAGTGGAACAATGAAGTCTCAGTCTGTTGATCCTGTGAATGTTCCAGAATGTTTTAGACTTTGGGGTGAATATTAATCAGGACTTGGAGCATATCCTGTCATAAGCAGTCAATATGAATTTGTTGAATTACCTCATTTAGCATAATATGTTCAAGGTCCATCCATGTTGTCAAAAATAGCAGAGTGTGTTCTTTCTCATGGCTGAGTAATATTCCATTGAATATATTTATATCACATCTTTACCCATTCATCCCATTCAAGGACACTTAGGTTGTTTCCATATCTTTGCTATTGTGAATAATGCTGCCACTTGTGACAACACAGATGGACCTTAAGCATGTTATGCTATGTGAGATAAGTCAGGCAGGGAAAGGCCAGTACTGTATGAGATCACTTACATGTGGAATCAAAAATAGCCAAAGTTGTAAAAACAGAAAGCAAAATTGTAGTTGCTAGGGGATGTGCTAGTGGAGGAATAGGACAGATATTATTTAAGTGACCAAACATGCAAAAAGTAATAAATAATCCCTAGAGATCTAATGTACAATATAGTGAATATAGGCAATGGTATTACATTATAATCATCAAACTTGCTAAGAGACTAGAACTTAATAATTCCAAATACTAAAAAGAAAGTATCATTATGTACTGTGATAGAGGAGCTAATTATCACTACAATGAAAATTGTATTCAATATATAAATGTACCAAATTATCATACCTTAAATTTGCACAATGTTATGTGTCAAGCATATTTTTATAAAAAATATGAGAAAAGGTTTTAAAATTAAAAAGAATTTGTAGACCGAATGACAAGTGAAGGCAAATATCAATAGTGACATATTAGCAAAACAAATTCTCAAATTAGCTTCCTCTGTAATATGTGAAATTCTGTTGAAGCAGAATCAGAACATATAGAAAGGTAAATAATTTAAATAGTTAATAATACCAATACATGATAACTAGATGTAGCTAGATGTTTTTCTCTAACTATATGTATATGTGTGTGTGTATATATATATATATACACACACACATATGTATATGTACATACACATATATTTCTTGTTTATATATCAAAGATCAGATTTACCATATCATAGTATACATTTATGTTACCTAATACTTCCAACTTCAATTTCCAACAGTAGATAGAATCACTATGTATCTTTGTCAATTTTCTCTTTTTAATTTTAGCCATTTTTGTAGCTGTGTGGTAGGATTTCATTAGGGATGTAACATGTATTTTCTTGAATGGGTAATGGTGCTGACAACATGTTCATGGTTTATTGGAAATCTAGATATCCTATTTTCAAGTTTAAGTTTTTCGTTCTGGCTATTCTGGTGGTTACCACTGGGGAGGGGTTGGGGTGGGAGGGTGAGGGGGATAAAAGGGCACAAAAAAATCTCAGTCATAACATAAGTTGGTCACAGGGATGGTAGCACAGCATTGAGAATATAGCCAATGTTTCTGTAACATCTTTTTATGTTGACAATATTACTCCACTAGTTGTGGTGAGGATTTAATAATATAGGTAAGTGTTGAAACACTGTGTTGTACACTTGAAACCACTATAAGATTGCATATCAACTATACTTCAATAAAAAAAATTGATCCAACACATCTTTATACATTTAAAATGAAGCACAGTTCTCAGGCTTATGCATTATATTTTCTATCCAAGATTTGATTTTTTGTTTCTTCAAGGTATCTTTAATGAAGTTCTTAAATCTAATTTTATGTAATTTATCACATTTTTCCATTTAAAGTTAGTGCTTTTTGTATCCTTATTATGATACCTTTGGTATTTCAAGGCTTATAGTCTTTTTTTTGGTGATTTATTGTTTTACCTGTCACCTTTTTATATCCATACTACATCTAGAATTTACTATTTTGTGTGTTAAATCTTCTTTTTAAAATGAAGTAACATTTGCATAGTGAGATGCATAGTTAAGTGTACAATGTGTTTTGAAATTATTGTGTAACAAGTAGCTTATGAAGCTATGAAACATTTCCATCACTCCAGAAAATTCAATGATTTCCCCCTTCCAATCTCTACTCTTCAGAGACAAACACCATTTTGATTTGTAGACCCATGGATTTTTTTGTTCTTGAACTTTATATAAGTACCTACTCTCTGTTATCTGGCTTTTCTTCCTCAACAGTCATGTTGCATATGTTACAGTTCATTTTTATTGCTGAGAAGTATTTTAGTGTATGGTGTAACAATTTTTTTTTATTCTCCTACTCATGGACAACTGAGTTGTTTCTGACTACTGTATAAAAACCTATCATAAGTATCAATGTTCAAGTAATTTTATGGAGATATGTTTCCATTTCATTTGGATTAATACCTACTTTTGATTTGGCAGATCATAGGGGAAATGCATGACTCACTTTATCAGAAACTTCCAAATAGTTCCAAAGTGATTGTATGATTTTACTCTCCCACGAGATGTAAGAGTTCCAGTTACCAAGATATATTGTGTGAATTTCTTAGAGCCATTATACTGATTCTGAAGTCAATTTCACTGTGATAGTATTTCCCTTACATCTATGCATTTTTAATATCTTCCCCTGTAGTACATGGCAATTTCAATTTTCCATAAATTATGTGACTATGTTTGTATAGTTCTATTTCTAAACACTCTATTCTGTTTCAGCCTGTAAATTTTCACAATAAAACTGCTGTGGTTTTGCCCAAAACTGACCGAATCTATTTGAAGATAATAGGTATCATTATAATAATGGGTTTCCCATTCCATCAACATGGTATATGATTTCATTAATTTAGGTAATTTGTATTGTTTCAATAATAGTCACCAGGTAGAGGATTTGCATATATTTTATTATATATTTTTAAAGATAGTGACTTTTATGTTCTTTTAAATGGTATTATTTTAAAATTCATCTTTCTATTTGTTTATTGCTGTGCATAAAAGGTGACATATTTCTGGAAATCAACCTCACTAAAGGTTGATTAACTTTACTAAATTTCCTTATAAATTATAATAGTTTTTCTATAAATTATTTTGGGTTACTTATGTGCATAGCTGTATTATCTAAAAATAATTTGTCTTACTATTTTTTCAATGTTTATTTATTTATTGACATATTGCATGACAAAACCTCAAATGTAATGTTGAGAAAAAGTGATAATAAACATCCTTATCTTTTTCTTGATCTAATTGGAAGCTTTCAATATTTCCCCATGAAGATTAAAGTTTGCTGTTTTGTCAAAACACTTTCTATTAAACACGTGTGTACCTTATTTCAAAACGTTTTTTCTCATTATTTCCTTTCTACTTTGGGTCTGATTTGTTGTTCTTTACTTATCATATCCTCACTGGTTTTAGCCCTTTCCTTTAAAAAAAATATCAAGTCAAGGTTTTTACTGCATTCAACAAGTTTTGATAATCCACACCACTACCATTCTGGTAAAATATTTGACTAATTCTTTGTGATTTTTTAAAACTCCCAAGCTATTCAGAATTGTATTGCTCAATTTCCAACTCAGAATTTTCCAGTTATCTGCATTTATTGATACCTAAATTAATATCACTCTGGTCAGATCTATACTTTGATTTGAAATGCTTTAAAGCTCAGATTATGATCACATTTGGAAATGTTTCCTGTGCAATTGAAAACAATGTAATTTTTTTATTTGATTATTTGGAAATTTTGGACTGCATAGGCCACGATAGATCAGATAGGCAAATTTTGTTCACTGGGTTTTTATATTCTATTATGAACATTGATTTTTGTTTATTTGTTCTATTAACTTATGTCAAAAATGAATTAAGGGCTTCCTAACTTTGGATTTATCTTCTTTTCCCAATCATGTCAATTTGTCCTTTGTATTTTTAAATAATATTATTTTGGTTGTATACAAATCTGAAATTATGTCTCTATGGTTTATTGACACCTTTAACATTAGAAAATAACCTTGTTTATCTCTGGAAATTCTTTTCACCATGAAGTCTACTTAAAAACTGCACTGTTTTCTTTTGTTTGCCATTTGTATTTGTTAAGTTTTTCCATTGTTTCACTGAAATGTTTCCATATCCTTATATATATAAGCTGTGTAATAAGATTTAATAAAGCTAGATTTAAAACAAACAACAGAAACTAAGCAAATTATATTGTTTTATCTCACACTCACTGGTCACACCATATGAAATTTAAATGAAAAGTCAATAAAATGTTATATAAAAATCTTCAAAATCATATTGAACTATGGCAAAATTTATTATTCTTTGGAATTAGGGTTATAGAAAAAACTTTTATTTATTTTTACTTTCTCATTTGCAGAAAATATATCAAATAAAAACAGATTAAGTAGCTGATATAAATGGTTAAAAAGTAATGCATCAACTAAATGTAATGCTAAAAATAGGTCTGTTTCTCATAATACATAGAAGTGAGTTTTATCATTTCCTAGGTACAATCTGTCCTTTACCATACTTTTGATTATTTGTGAATTTCTATTTTTTCTTCACTAGTCCTATAGGTTTGGTGAACCTTCATGCATCTGACACTGCTGTAACATCACCATTTCCTGCATTACATCTCTGCAAATTACCAAAGTATCCCATTCAGGCTACCCTATATATACAATACCTCCTGGGTCTTTACCTACTATTCCTTTTTTTGTATTTTAGTTTCTTTGCTCTGCTGAATACAATACTCTCCCACTTCATCCTGCCCCACACACCTTCTTATACTAACCATTGTAGTATCCTTGAGCAATTTCATATACTTTTGTTATTTGAATAACCCTTTCCCTTGTCTTGTCCAAAACTCATCTCCAACATCCTTCAATGAAGCGAAGGATGTATCATTTCATGTATAAAATATGCTCTGAATCTCATTATAAGAATTGATACACCCAGAGGAAAAAAGATGGCAGCGTAAGAAGTGTGGCAGAAATCTCCTCCCAAAACCACATATATTTTGAAAATAAAGCAAATAAACTATTCCTAAAAGAGTGACCAGAAGTAAGAGTACACCAGCCAGTCTACATCTGGGAGAACTGAACATCTCATGGTCAAGGGTAAAGTAAAGGAGCTGTGACCCCGTGGGACCCGAGCACTCCTCCCACCCCAGCTCACCGGTGGAAGGAAGAGAATCAGAGAAAGGAGGGAGCAGAAGCACAGGACTGCTAAATACCCAGCCCTAGAAACCTACACCAGGAGCACAGAACCACATTGCATGGTGCTCTGAAGATTAGGGGGCTGAAAACCAAAGTCAGAGACTAAGACTGTGAACATGTTCCCACACTGGTTGCCCTGGGACAACAGAAAAGCAGACATTTTGAAAGACTTCTCGGTAGTCAGAAGGCTGCTAAAGGGGCAAGGGTTTAGGAGAAGGAACAGGTGGACAAAATCATCCTGGCACACTCAGCCCAGCATCTTGGGAACTTTCAGAAGCTTCAGGTGCTCCATCCTCCTGGTTGGCAATGCACCCCCGAGGTCTGCCACCACGATAAGCAACCTGCTGCTCCTTCCTCCCTGTGGGTACCTGCATGCAAACCAGTTGTCTCTACCATTGCTGCAGATCCGCTGGAGGGCACCGCGCCTAGAGCAACTACACAGTTTAGCAGAGTCTTCTCCCTGTGCGCAGCTAACCAGCCCAGACAGCAGAGACAGGCATGGGAACCCAGAAGCATGAAAGGGCTTTCCCCTCCTTGCAAACAACAACTCGCCTGTGATCTCCACCATTGCCCTAGGCCATCCCGAGGGCACCCCTACCCACGGCAGCTTAGGAGATTAACCCAGAAGAGGCTCCCTGTGTGCGGATAACTGGTACAGATAGCTGAGACAGGCACTGTGCCCAGGAAGCAAGAAAGGGCTTTGTGCTCCCAGCTGATACCCGGGCAGCTTGCCTGTGACCACTCCCATTGCTCCAGGACTATGAACAGGCAGAAAAAGCTTGTTCAATCCAAAATGCTCAAACACCAGAAAGAGGGCTCAGTGAGAATGAAATCACCAATCCTCCTGAAAAATAATTGAAAATAAGTCATAAGCATGGTAACAGAGCTACAGAAAAATATTCAAGAGCTAAGGGACGACTTCAGGGGGGAGATAGAAACCTTAAAAAATACAGTAACTAAAATTAAACAAACAATGGAGGGATTTAAAAGCAGATTAGATAGGTAGAGGACACAGTAATGGAATAGAAATTAGAGAATAGAAATACAAAGAAGCTGAGTCAAAGAGAAAAAAAGGATCTCTAGGAAAGAAAGAATATTAAGAGAACTGTGTGACCAATCCTAATGGAACAATATTTGCATTGTAGGGGTACCAGAAGAAGAAAGAGAAAAAGGGATAATAAAAGGGTCAGTTTAACAAAAAGATATAAACATTATAAATATCTACACATCCAATATAAGAACATCCAAATATGTACAACAAATACTAACAGAATTAAAGGGGGAAATAGAATGCAATGCATGCATTTTAGGAGATTTCAGCAAACCACTCACTCCAAAAGACAGATAAATGAGACAGAAAATAAGCAAGGACACAGAGACACTGAACAACACATTAGAATAGATCTATCTAACAGACATCTATAGAACACTCCACCCAAAAACAGCAGGATAAACATTCTTCTCAAGTACACATGGAACATTTTTCCAGAATAGATACTAGGCCACAAATAGAGCCTCAGCAAATTCAAAAAGATTGAAATTGTAATACCCAGCTTCTGAGATCACAAAGGTTTGAAACTAGAAATGAATTGTACAAAGAAAACAAAAAGGCTCACAAACACATGGAGGCTTAACAACATGTTCCTAAATATTCAATGGATCAATGACCAAATTGAAACAGAGAACAAACACTATATGGAGACAAATGAAAGCAACAGCTCAACATTCCAAGTTCTGTGGGATGCAGCCAAGGCAGTTCTAAGAGGAAAGTATAGAGCAATCCAGGCCTATTTAAAGAAGAAAGAACAATCCCAAATGAACAGTCTAAATTCACAATTAATGAAACTAGAAAAAGAACAAGTGAGGCCCAAATACAGTAGACAGAGGGACATAATAAATATCATAGAAGAAATAAATGAAATTGAGAGGAATAAAACAACAGAAATAATTAAAGAAACCAAGAGCTGGTTCTTAGAGGAAACAAACAAAATAGATAAAATCCTTGCCAGACTTATCAAGAAAAAAAGAAGGTCTACACATAAACAGAATCAGAAATGAGAAAGGAAAAATCACTATGGACACAACAGAAATACAAAAAATTATTAGAGAATACTATGAAAAATTATATGCTAACAAACTGGATAACCTAGAAGAAATGGACAACTTTCTAGAAAAATACAACCTTCCAAGGCTGACCCAGAAAGAAACAGAAAATCTTAACAGACCAATTATCAGCAATGAAATTGAATTGGTAATCAAAAAAACTACCTAAGAACAAAACCCCTGAAAAGATAGATGGCTTTACCACTGAATTTTATCAAACATTTAGTGAAGACCTAATACCCATCCTTCTGAAAGTTTTCCAAAGATTAGAAGAAGAAGGAATACTTCCAAACTCACTCTATGAGGCCAGCATGACTCTAATACCAAAACCAGGAAAAGACACCACAAAAAAAGAAAATTACAGACCAATATCCCTGATGAACATACATGCAAAAATACTCAACAAAATATTAGCAAACCAAATTCAAAAATACATCAAAAAGATCATCCATCATGATCAAGTAGGATTTATTCCAGGGATGCAAAGATGGTACAACATTCAAAAATCCATCAACATCATCCACCACATCAACAAAAAGGACAAAAACCACATCATCATCTCCATAGATGCTGAAAAAGCATTTGACAAAATTCAACACCCATTCATGATAAAAACTCTCAGAAAAATGTATACAGAGGGCAAGTACCTCAACAAAATAAAGGCCATATATGACAAACTCATAGCCAACATCATACTTAACACTGAAAAGTTGAAAGCTTTTCCTCTAAGATCAGGAACAAGACAAGGATGCCCACTCTCCCTATTTTATTCAAGATATTACTGGAGGTTCTTGCCATGGCAATCAGACAACACAAAGAAATAAAAGGCATCCAGATTAGTAAGGAAGAGGTCAAATTGTCACTGTGTTCAGATGATATGATATTGTACATAAAAAACCCTAAAGAATCCATTCCAAAACTCCTAGATCTAATATCTGAATTCAGCAAAGTTTCAGGATACAAAATTAATACACAGAAATCTGTTGCATTTCTATACACTAATGATGAACTAGCAGAAAGAGAAATCAGGAAAACAATTCCATTCACACTTGCATCAAAAAGAATAAAATACCTAAGAATAAACCTAACCAAGGAAATGAAAGACCTATACACTGAAAACTATAAGACACTCATGAGAGAAATTAAAGAAGACACTAATAATGGAAATTCATCCCATGCTCTTGGGTAGGAAGAATTAATATTGTCAAAATGGCCATCCTGCCTAAATCAATCAACAGATTCAATGCAATCCCTACCAAAATACCAGCAACATTCTTCAACAAACTGGAACAAATAGTTCTAAAAGACCCCAAATAGCCAAAGCAATACTGAGAAGGAAGAATAAAGCAGGGGGTATCATGCTCCCCGACTTCAAGCTCTACTACAAAGCCACAGTAATCAAGACAATTTGGTACTGGCACAAGAACAGACCCATAGATCAATGGAACAGAATAGAGAGCCCAGATATAAAGCCACACATATATGGCCAATTAATATATGATAAAGAAGCCATGGACATACAATGGGGCAATGACAGCCTCTGCAACAGCTGGTATTGGCAAAACTGGACAGCTACATAAAAGAGAATGAAACTGGATTTCTGTCTAACTCCATACACAAAAATAAACTCGAAATGGATCAAAGATCTGAATGTAATTCATGGAACCATAAAGCTCTAAGAAGGAACAATAGGCAAAATTATCTTGAATATAAACATGAGCAACATTTTCATGAATGCATCTCCTCAGGCAAGGGAACAAAAGCAAAAATGAACAAATGGGACTATATCAAACTAAAAAGCTTCTGTACAGCAAAGGAAACCATTAGTAGAACAAAAAGATATCCTACAGTATGGGAGAATATATTTATAAGTGACATATCCGATAAGGAGTTGACATTCCAATTATATAAAGATTTCATGCACCTCAACAACCAAAAAGCAAATAACCCAATTGAAAAACGGGCGGAAGATATGAACACACAATTCTCCAAAGCAGAAATTCAGATGGCCAATAGGCACATGAAAAGGTGCTCCACATCGATAGTCATCAAAGCAATGCAAATTAAAACTGCAATGAGATATCACCTCACACCAGTTAGGATGGGCAACATGTAAAAGGCAAACAACCACAAATGTGGTGAGATGTGGAGAAAGGGGAATCTTCCTACTTTGCTGGTGAGAATGTAAATTAGTTCAACCATTGTGGAAAGCAGTATGGAGATTCCTCAAAAAACTAAAAATAGAAATGCCATTTGACCTAGTAATTCCACTCCTAGGAATTTACCCTAAGAAAACAGGATCACAGATTCAAAAAGACATATGCACCTTTATGTTTATCACAGCACCATTTACAATAGTCAATATATGGAAACAACTTAAGTGTCTATTAGTAGATGAATGGAGAAAGATGTGGTACATATACACAATGGAATATTCAGCCATAAGAAGAATAGAAATCCTACCATTTGCAACAACACTGATGGATCTAGATGGCATTATACTCAGTGAAATAAGCCAGGGAGAGAAAGACAAGTACCAAGTAATTTCACTCATCTGTGGAGTATAACAACAAAGCAGAAACTGAAGGAGCAAAACAGCAGCAGACTCACAAAAACCAGGAATGGACTAACAGTTACCAAAGGGAAAGGGACCTGGGAGGGTGGGTGTGAAGGGAGGGATAAGGGGATTAAGGGGCATTATGATTAGCACATATAATATAAGGGTGGCACAGGGAAGGCAGTATAGTACAAAGAAGACATGTAGTGATTCTATAGCATCTTATTATGCTGATGGATAGTGACTCTAATGGCGTTTGTGGGGGGGACTTGTTAATAGGGGGAATGTAGTAACCACAATGTTGCTCATACGAAACCTGAGCATATGATTGTATATCAATGATACCTTAAAAAAAATTGATACATCCTCTTTTGTATTCAATCTCTGTATTTTCCTTATTTATAGTTTCCATGTCATAAATATATAACATTTGTAGATAATATAAAATTTGCCACATAGTATTTATAATTTTCTGTTTCCTTGAGTCATTGAATATCATCCATATGTCCCTCCAAATTGGCTTTTCAACTTCCTCCACTCTGTTCTACACCTAGGGGAACTCACCTCTATAAGCTGCAATACTAGAGCTCCCTTGCTCTGTCTTCTAATTTGATTCAGTTAATGGAGGCATACAGGAAGTCAGAGATTTGAAAGGAATACATTTCCTTATGGCTTCTTATCCAGAGGGTCACAGAGTTACAATTTCTATATTTCTTTGCTAAAGTCCTCGGTTCTGTCCAACAGTTACAATTCTCTCTAGACTTCAGTAACTGTCAGTCCATTTGCCCTTCCGTCCATTAGACCATTTAACTTCTCAGCTTCAAGTAGGACTTGGCGTATTTTGCTACCGACTTCTACACTGTTCTTAGAACTAGTCAAAATGCCATTCAAAGAGCTTACCAGTTGCTAGGCCTGGTAGACTCCCCACTATTGTAAATCACTTATTTTTGCTCTCCTTTAAATCTGAGCACATCTTTTTGAAGAAAAGCTTCATTAATCTTCCCTCAATTACCCATTTTTGTGCGTTCTCTCTTTTTCCTCTTGACATCATAACCGACACTCATCTGTGGGATCTATGTGACTATAAAAATCTTTTAGTCGAAAGTCTGTCATTCTTGTATCCCAGCCCTGTTCAGAATTTAAGCAAAGACAGTAGGAGTTCAATCAATGTTATTCCATTAAGTAATTCCTAATCAGTGTTTCCATTGTTATGATGATAATAACTAGCTAGCTAGCTAGATAATAGATAATCCTACTTAAATGTTAAAAGGAAAACAGGCTTATAGAATATTTTTAATGCTTGAGTTTTCAAATTATGCTCATTAATCTACATATATATTTATAATTTTCATCATCCTTTAAGTAGCCATGTGAGAAAGTGAAATTAAAAACATAAATCTGTAAGGGTACAGCAGGGAAGGCAGGAGAAGACATAAAAAGAAGTAGTAATCAAAATTTAGATGTCTATTATTTTTCCAAAGCCATGCACCCTACTCTATACCTATTTTTTCTCAAGACAGCTATTGAATAACATCTATAAAAATAGGAACAGAAATATGATCTTAAAGGAAAATGATGTTTATATGAAATATTTTAAAATCAGAAATACTTAAAGATTGATCAATTGATTATTTGTTCACACAAAAAAATTCACTGATTGGTTGTAGAATTGTGGTAGATTCTGGAATAATAGGGCTTAAAAGCAAAACTATTCTTCCTAGTTATATTTTTAGGCAAATTCTGAATTCATACATGGTTTAAATGTTAGAGTTTCAATCTACACTTCAGAAAATAATTTCACTTATTGAAAATACATTGCTTATACTCCTTTTCAAATTCTACATATGTTTTTTTACTCCTTTAAATAAAAAGTAGAAAAGCAAAGCAGAAAAATAATATAATGAAAGAACTTACCAGAAACCCTAGTGATCACTTAACCTAACTTCTAAGCTTCAAATAGGACTTACATAGTATGCTACAGACTTTTATACTGTATAATTCAAAGAGTTAACTAAATTGTCCTATGGGTCTGACTGGAATCTGATTTTCAGTAAGGCCTGGACAGAGGATATGTATACATACAGAAGTTACATTTTACAAACACCAACCCACCCCCAGTTAAACTAGAAATTTGTCCTGTAAAATAAGTTATATATACATATACACACACACACACACACACACACACACAACTTATGCCACTAATTTTAACTATTTTAAATACGAATATAAATTAGTGTATATAAAATACCTCAGAGCATTTTAGTGTAATTTATCTTTTCACATTGTGGAACATAGTTGTTTCCAGTATTTTCAGCATTTCTGTAATAATATTTACATAATGATTTCAAGTGAAATATACCTTCAAATAATTTTCATGTTTACCTTTTCAATATATTCTAGTACCTATTTAGTCCTATTTAGCTTGAATTCCACAAAATAAGTTAGGTGATTTTAATAATATATATTATAATATATATGTGCATCTATATACATAAATATATTTATAATTTATATAAATATATATAGTTAATATATAGTTAATGTATATATTTATATATATATACTTAATATATACATATATATATATATATTTAGCATTCAGAAAGCTCCTTTACATATATTATTCTAAGTAATGTTCATTATTCCAAGTAATGAGTCTATGAAACAGGCAGGTCAAATTCCTTTTGCAAATTGAAAAAAATGCAAAATAATCCTAAGCTTCAAAGGAGTTAGGCAAAGTTCATACCCCTAGGAAGTCAAGACTCAATAATTAAACTCAAATTTTCAAATACTAAATTTTAGGAGAAAATATCATTCCTAAATAGCCAAGGCTTTCATGTCCTTGCACAATCTTTTAATCCCAAGTCACATAGTCTGAGGCTTAATGGAAGAAGGCAGAAATCATCTTTTTACAATAATTTTGTTGCAAAGTTTCTGTCAGGCATTTCTGCAGAGTGGAAAGATCATAGAATGCTAGCCTAGCCATTAATTATGGCTACTGTGCTGAGAGAAAGCAGAGGGAAAGACTGAATTGCATGATTCAGAGCCCAGCAGAAAGGATTTTTAATCTTGTCATCACCTCTTACTTTGCACTGCTACCTTAGGAAAGTCAATTAACCCACTGAGACTTTTTTTTGTTTTGTTTTATCAAGAACAAGAGGATGATGACATTCACTTGGCAAGATTATTGTAAAGATTCTATTTAAAAGGTGTACATGCAGAAATAAGATGAGAGAAGAACCTTTATTTCCTGTAACTCTTTTGATCTCAGACTTCTATTTTCATTAATGGCAGAGATGGTTCTTCTTTCCAGTTAAATATGTTTGTTGCTTAAAACAAAGTCTTCTTGGGGGTGTCCTCCTTTTGAGAGGTGTACCTTGTTACCCTGTCTGTCTTTTTTCTATGGAAATGTGGAAGAACCTTCCATTTCCACATGAGCATTGGCTCAGTGGTAATGGTTCACCCTGAACGCTGGTTAAAGTGTTTAATTCCACCTAACCTACCTTCTTTGGCCTCTGTTTTGTTTGTTTGCTTTTCTTTTTTTCACCCTCCTTTTGGTCAAGCTTGACCCAGTAGATAACTGAGCATCCTGTACTTCATGTGCTGTTCTGTGCCAGGTCCTACCAGTCACTTGCATTTTGGCCCAGACACTGTTACTAATTACCATAGACCCACTAGTGACCCCAGTTGGGAGATCCTTGTATTCTTCAGCCACCTCCTTCTAAATCTATGGCTTTTCTAATACACTAGTTAACTTCCCTTGGGATCTCTGGGACAGCATTCTACTGTTTTCTCTACACTGAGCATGTATAACCCATTAAGGTTTTACCCAGGCCCACCTACTTGGTACCTTCTATCACCATTGATACTCTACCAAAACATGCCATGTTAGATTAAGGCAAAGCTAACTATAAACATTTTCTGGAATCCTTGCAAGCTTTCAAGATAATTGAAATTCACTACCTAACTACATAAATCTATCTGTATAATTCTATAGTATATTCTTCAACCTAAGGAGGTGTAAAACCCATGAGTTTAACTTTTTGTCTTTCTGGGTCTGCTTCCCTAAGGTCTTGTCCCCAGAATTGTTCCAGTGGGGAAGAAGTATATTTTGCATTGCTCTTTTTTAGCTCTCCTATGTTATGGAACACATTGAACTTCTTTCATGTTCTGGTTCTTGATATTTAAAATTTGAATTAGAGGAATCCTAAGAAAATAGTATTCTCTCTCTCGTTCTGAAATTTCACGACTGTTTAACTAAAGTAAAAAAAAAAATGTATGTGGAAACCAAAATCAAAGGAACACATTTTTATTCCAAATACCATTCCTCTTTCTAATCTCCATGGAAATAAACCTCAGCCAAAGGGACTTATCTCAATAGCAAAAAGTACTGAAGTGAAAGAAAAATTTACCCAGATTAGAAAATAATTATTTTATTTAAATGTTATTTAAAATTCTATTTAACTGCTATTTAAATGTTACTTTAAAATATTCCCTTGCTATACCTGTAAAACACACAGCACATCTGGCATATTGCATGTGTCTAATAAACTCAAGTTAATTATTATTAGCTATAATTGTGATATATATATACATACACACACATACATGTTTACTGAAATTATCATATACAATTTTACAAAATTAATATAGTTGAGCTGTAATGGCTTGTGTTGTGGCTCACAAAACGTATTCATTACTTTATTTGTTAATACTATGGATGTTGTTCTAAAAAATCAGAATTTATTTTCAGGGTTTCCCTTGATCAAAACTGAGGATGTATATAATCCATGCTGGTTTAGCATTCATGTGTGTCAGACAGAAGAAAAATAATTACCCTTCACTCTGCATCAGGAACAAACTAGAGGTAAATGCTGACCCTTGGAAGTAACAAGACTTCATCTTGAGCCTCAGGATAGGCAAGTTTACACATCAAGCAACTGATATCTCTGGGTAAATAGTTGTCTTTATTTTTTAAAGTCACTTTTAAAACTATTTAATAAACTACCATTTCTGTTGATACAGGGCTTCTATATTTTTCAGAGAGTTGGAGTTTTATATATTCTCATCAATCACATATACTCACACATAAGTAGATTATACTTAAAAATTGTATTAATGTAGTAAATTTTTGAAATGGACTTTCACAGCTCTTTATTATAGGCACTTGACCACGCACTTAACTAGGGTGACCCATTATGTCTGCAAATGTCTAACAAGTTCTCCAATGCTCCTTTGGAATTTCAATCAGTCATTTCAATAAGCATAATATTCCATCAGAGACTTCCTTCTCTGAGTTATTTATTCTTTGAAATACATGATATTTATTGCCAGGAAACTTTCTAGACATTGAAAGGTGGATGAAATATTTTTCTTTCCTTAAAAGGATAACCTAGTGGGGACCAATAAACATTTTTTAAAAGACTAGAGCAAATATAAATACTATAACAGACTTACTTGTGTGTGACAACAGTAGCACAGGAAATAGGAGATGGGCTAGTAAGGAATGCCACATGAAAGAGGTTATTTTTAAAAATAAAACCACCATTACGAAGTAAATTTACACAAAATTAAATTCACCCTTTCTAAGTAAACATGTTTATGACTTTTGACAAATGTACACAGCCAAGTAAACACAGTTGCAATCCTGAGAGAGAACATCATTCCCTCTCCAGAAGAGGGATTAGCCCTTTTCAGTCAATCCCTTCCCTTCAGCCTCACCAATACTGATTTGTTTTTGTCACAATAATTTTGTTTCTTCCAGAATGTCACATAAATGGAATCCCGTGTATGCCATCTTCTGTGGTAGTCTTCTCTCACTTAGCATAATGCTTTTGAGATTTGTTCATGTTATTATATATAAGAAGTTCATTTTTCTATTCCTGGAAAACATTTCATCCTATAGATAAATCACAATATGTTTATCCTTTGAAAAGTTGAGGGACATTTGGATTTTTTCCAATTTGAAATTATTATGAATGAAATTTAGTCATGGATATTAATCTGACTGGTATTGACAGCATGATCATTGAATTATTTTTGTCCACATTTGTCTGACAAATTTTATCTGTATTTTCATCTTTCTTTCATGATATAGAAGATATACAACAAATACTCTCTTGAGCAGTTAATCACTGGAGAAATTCTTACAAAATTATGTTAAATGGAGAAGGCAGTCTATAAACCTATATATGAATACATGTATATGAATATTTATAGTTATGAATGTTCTAATATTCTAATGTGTTTCTGAGTGTGAGTTTTGGTGTATGTGTAATGACAAGAAGAAAACCGAAGTTTTTGGCTTTTTGTAAGTGGCATGATGTGGAATTATTTCTCCAAACATATTCCATATATTTTTTGTACTTTTCCATATATTTACAAGAACATGTGAATTTGACACAAAAAAAATAAGTAAAAGAAGGGAGCATTTAAAATTAAAAATAACAGTCATAATTATTACACTGCACTAAAAATTCTATCATTTCTTCAAGTTCATTCACACAATATTCAACAAAATGTCTTTTGCCAAATAAATGGATGAGAAATTAATATTTTTAAATGTTTTGAGATTCACAATGTAAATTCACATATTAAATATTCTGAGAATTTCTGAAGAACTGAAAACTGTATTTGCCAAACTTATATTACAACTGAGCCCTCTTCCAATTACATCTACTACACAATTGGGAAATGATGCTTTGTACTGTGAAATACATGCATAGGTCAGGTATATAAAATCATAAGAATGACTTTTGTGTTTATAATAATAGGGAGTGGAAATTGTGTGAAAAGTGAGTTTGGAAAATTAATATATGAATTCCATTTACAGCTGTGATAGTAAATATCTTTTGAGAATTGATCATTTGGATTTTCAAAGGTATTTCAATATTTACCAGAAGAGCATGATGGTCCATTTCCATAATATTCTTTTCCTTTCACCTTCCTTTGTAATGTGATATTAAACTCTCTTGGGTCCAAAATACATTCACCAATGTAATTTGGTGCATGTTTTCCTAAGCCTCAAGAAAAAAAGTGAAATGTAAATAGATAAATGCATCAAATACTAAGTGTAGAGTTTGCCCTGTAGATCTGGAAAGACCACTTCTTCAAAGCAGTAAGTGTGCAGACATTAAGTTTTAATAGAGTAACAAAAAAAATTTAACTTTGAGACTATACAACAAGATGAAGTTTGTCTATAATATACTGTTTATCGTCTAATCAATTTTAATTTTCCTCACATTTATCAGATGGAATTAAACACTTCTCATACTTGTTTTGATGCACTCTATCATATGTTATATGAGTTCCTCATAAAGAGAAGAGTTTGCTCTGGCTTATCAAAATTCTCAAAATGTTGCTCATTGATCTAATCAGTTATTTATACCTCAGTTTCTAAGATGGATTAAACTATATTTTAAGAGTGAAATATTCACTGAATAAAATGCAAAACTTACCGCACTTTGTGATTTCACCCAGGTTCTTCTTTAAATTACAAATGTTGTTTCAGCAAGTTTCTGTCTACTTTGTTGCTTTTAGAGACTGTGTAAAAAATCCCTAAGTTGTCATTGGTACCAACCATCACAGTTACAAACCACATGTCACTGACAGAAACTTATCTATTGATTTAAAAGCTGAGTAAGAACATGAGAAAACATCTGTCCCTTGCAGTAAATGTATGTCATTAAGTTCACCGGTTACGAAAATGGAATCTATTCATACATATCTCATAGATATATGTACTTCAAATTGTAATCTTTGTGCTATTCCAAGATCATTAGTACAGTTAGTTCATTCATCAAAATGTAGGTATTTTAAATATTTACAAACATATATAAGATAAAAAATTGTGTTTTGTTAATGTTATTCAAAATAATAAGAAGTATTGAACAGCTTGTCATGCTTTTATTTTTAATGGGTGGAAGAAGGTGGAGAGAAGTTAAAGGATATATCTAAATCTATATAGAGATATAGATAATGCCAGAAATAAAGAATAATATGTTATCTATTTCAATCTGGTTGAAGAAGCTCGATAGTGGCGATGGAGGGGGACTATTCTATATGTTTAACACTTTGTAGATTCAACTGCATCAAGAATTGCCTTTTTCAAGATTTTGAGATGCATGTGAAATGTCAAAGAACTATTTATTGAATTCCCTCTGTTATTCTGGATGGAAATGTGAGAGAAATTGTGACTGGGGTCTGACTTATTGTGACCCACAGTGGACAATTATGTGATGGCACCCATGGTTTTATTGCATTCTGTTCATGAAGAGCTTGAAGTATAGGCATGTGTGTCTTGTGCAAATGTATACATTTTCTATACTTAATCTGTAAAAGAGAAATTTAGTAAGGACATCACCAAAAGTCTCAGTGAATGATATGAATTGGTAATTCACAGGAATGAAAGATTATTTTAGTCATAAAAATTGTCAGTGATAAAAAATTTTCTTGATGTTCTTTAATTTATGCTGCTTTGCATCAGGTCCAGTCTAGTCTTATCTCATCCAATTTGTTTTTCAAATTCTTATTGCATACCTTCTTTACAACCATTTTAACCAATTTTCTTTGGCTTTAATATTTTCTTAAATAAAACACTGCATGACTTCCAAGTTGCGTAACTGCAATTGTTTTAATTTATAAATTATATTTTATAAATATCTTGATATTCAGGGTTTTTATCCTTTAGAGTGTTTAACTAAATATGTTACTGTAGTAACAAAACCTTTCCACTTTTTTAATCTCTACTAGTAATTTTTAACTTGGTTCAGATCAAATGAATATTAAAACATACACTGTAAGATACTGGAATATTTGTTTTAATGAACCTAATGATATAAATGTGATTAATAACTGAATCATTATCTGTTTAACTACTTCATACTTGTGGCTTTCTATCTTTAGTTTGCTAGATTTTGCTTTTATTTCTATGCTACATTCCTTTGCTGTGCAGTAATTGCACTGGACAATATTATAATCAAGACAAAATTTTTATGGATAAGATGTTCATTATATTTTGTGATAATATTTCTCTCTAGTTGCTAGTGATTTAAATGTGACTAAGCCTTCTGGATTTTATCACAAAAAGCATGTTTTTCAAGTGATTATTATGATGTCAAAATAAGAATTTATGATATATTATTGTTGATATATGTATATGTAATGCAGTGTATTATTGTTGATATATTTTGCATTAAATATACATACTGCAAGGAAAAAATCATACTGTATATCCTAAGGCTTAAATTGTGTTATTCTTATTTTAAAAACCCTTAACATAATGTAGAAAAAGAGGGGATTATTCTCAAACTGCGGGAATCTGTGTCTCTTAGAATACTAGCATTTTATCTATTTTGCTCAGAATCAGCTACATGTAGTAAACTGCCTGGTTCCCTCCTTGCCAGTCTCTTACTATTCAGTCTATGTCTCTTCTTTCTGCTGATTCAGCCCACTGGAAGTTTTTGAAATCATTACTGCCCTTTTGTAAAAGGGATCTAAAGTTCTAGAGCTTCATTAACATGATTCAACAGCTAATAAAACTTATTTTTCAGACCTTGGATTTCTGTATTATTTCTGTATACAAATCCCTACATTTTATTTTATGACATATTTGTGTCCTTTCTCTGTGGAGCCCTACCTCATCTTTGTTATTTATTTCAATACCTGGAGTTGTTTACTGAGCTGGAGTTTCATGGATGCATCTCTACACTTTGCTTCAAACTTCCTTGAGGCTACCTTTTATTAAATCAATGTATCTAAGAATATACTATGTACCAGAGTCTATGTGAGATAATAGGAACAGCATTGTCCTAATCATCAGCTACATTAATTAAAAAATAAGTGTCAACCACTTTTGTCAGTTATAAAATACAGGTTAATTACAAGTAAGAATAAAAATGAAAATAATGAAATGGTTAAATCAATTTGCAGAAGGAAAAGAAGACTTCACACAAAAATGATCATTCTTTAGAATGAAGAAAACTTCAGGAAAGTGGCATAAGAATGTAATTAAGAAAACATTTGGGATGCATGGAGTGATTTTACAAATCTCTATCCTTCCAGACTGTTATTAGATTTATTCAATTTCACACTCATCTAATTCCACCCTGCCCTGTAATTATAGCCCACTCCACACAAAGCCTACACCTATATTAAAGTTTATCTCGTCAAATGGCATATGTTGCTGTGTTTTGTGTTCTATGACTGTAAAGTATGGCCACAATCTATTAAGCCTTGAATTGGTGACCAACCAAGCAGCCTCATGAAAAAACTGGCTTAGCCTTTCTCAAGGGGGTGGTCATAATGTCATCCAGGACTGCAGAATCATCTGAAAGCTTGACTGGGGCTGGAGAATCCATATCCAATCACAGTCAAGGCTGTTGATCCTCATAGGTGATTGTTCACTGGACTACTCAGTTGTAATCCCAGTATAACAGGGATGAAGGGGTAGGGGAGGGACAAATGGAGAAGGGAGTTAGGGAGAGGAAAAATGGTGGAAGGAAGAGAGAAAAGGAGATAGAAGAGGGAGCATGGAGAGGGGAGAGAAAAAGAATGACCAAGATTGAAGCTGTAGTATCTTTCATAATCTAATCTCAAAAGTGATAAAACATCACACAAATCAATCTGGAACAATGTGAAAGGGAAGTAAATATGATTAATATGCTCAATACTTGATAGCGTTCTTATTAGTATTTTCTTTAGAATTTTGAATGAACAGTAGTAAGTGAAACTCGTCTATGGATTTTTTCTGGCACTTACATATTGGGGGATAAAAATGATACCAGCTTCAACAATACTGGGAGAACATTATATATTTTGTTATTATGTCAAATAATATATATAATACTTGCAATTTTTTTAAAAATCAGACAGAATTCAGATATGAAATTTCCAGTCCTATTGCTTTCATGATACCTCTTTTACTTTTCAGTCTCTTCTAGAGTAATTTGTCTTTCTTCAAGTTCTTGTGTTTTTTTGTATCAATTTGGATAATGCATGCTTTGCTGAGATTTATCCATTTCATTCAGATTTACAAATTAACTTCTATAAATTTACAGGTACTAATCTGCTTATAATATGTTATATTTTTGTATCTGTGGTTTTGTTTCCTTTCTTAATCCAAATCCTATATTCCTTCATCTTGGATAGAGTCTCTAAAGAAGGGTATACTGGTATTCCTTTCAAAGAACCAGTTTTTGGATATATTTACTATTAGTATACTTTCTATTATTATACACTCAACTTTTAGAAATTTACTTTTTATCATTTATTTCCATGTTTATATTTATTTTGTTTTATTCTGTAATTTTCTCTCTAGATTCATTTTAAGTAATGGCCTCTCATCTAATGTTTAAAAAATGAAACATATTGTCCCTTCTTTAAAAATGGGGCATTTGAAAGTCACACATTTTTATAATTTTTTGTACTTTGATATGAAGTTTCCTCTTTTAATTTACTATAATTTATAAATTCCCTTGTGATCAAGTGTTATGTAAGATTATGTTCTTAATTTCTAAGGAGTTAAAACAACTTTTATCTTATCCATCTTCTGGCTTTGATTTTATAATTAACTTATGTATGTAACCTATTCTAGAATTTTTTATCAAGTTGTTTAGCAGTTTTTGCTTTGCCTTTTGCTTGGTGACATAAATTCACATTTTGGACTTTGTTTTTTCACAAATCTTTTATTTAACTCATCTCTTCAGGAAAGACAACAGATTCAATTATTCCTTCAGTTTAGGGAAATTTTCTTCTATGTTTTTAATTTAAAAATTCTTTTACATTCTTGTCCTCTATTTTTTTTTCCATTTATAAGACTGATTTTTCTATATTAGGTTTCTTGACATTTTCTTCCAAGTCTATTACAATTATCTTATGACTGCCAGTAAAAAGAAGTTCCAAATGGCTTTGGCTGTATAACAGTTCCTTGTATAAAATAGAATGTATTCCTCTCCCACATAAAAGAAGATCAAAAGGTTG
>JAVSCE010001734.1:0-69025 GCA_032199065.1 Smutsia gigantea | reverse complement strand
ATGACCCATGTGCACTTGAAAAGAAATGTGTAATTTGCAGTTGTTGGATGTGGTGTTCTATATATGTCCATTGGGTTAAGTTGATTCATTATTTGGTCAAATATATATATCCTTTCTGATTTTATCTTCCTTTTCTATCAGTAATTGAGTTAATCAATCATGATTGTGTATTTGCTAGTCTTCCCTTTAGTTCTGTCAACTTTTGCTTTATATATTTTGCTTTGTACTTTAATTTTCATTTTCTTCCTATTAAATACTTGTCATTACTGATGTACTTGCATTGTCTGGCATCTTTCCATTTATTTTCAATTTGTTCTATGTTCCTTTATGTCTCCTTTCTTTTTTCTGTTTTTAGTTATCAAACCATTCCAACATGTAGTAGTTTAAAACAATAACTATGTATTATTCACAGTTTCTTAAATATGAATGAGGATTGGCCCACCTGGCCTCTGAGGGTGGCTCTGGCTTAAAGTCTCTCAGGGTGCTGCAGTCTGAAGGTGGCCATCTGGGATCATCCTCAAGGCTCCCTTGTTCCTGGGTCTGGGAGGAACGCAACAGGATATTCCTCAGGCAAGTCTGTCTCTCTGGTCTCTGCAAAGTGGCCACTTCAGGGCAGCCTGACAGCTCTGGGCCCAACCCGAAGGCATGGCTCCCAAAAGAGAGGCCCGGGAGGAAGCTCTGGCCACCCCTTCTAGTTTTGGAAGTCAGACAGCATCACTTCTGCTATATTTGGTTTACTAAATCCACCCCTATTCAAGGGGAAGGCAATATATTTTTCTTCTCTTTAGAAATTTAGGATTTTGTCTTCACCTTTAATGGTTTGAAATCTCAACTGCTGTGTATTTGGCTGTGAATCTCTTTGATGACAATGATGATGATGCTTGGCATTTATCGGGCACTTTAAAGATTCTTAACTCTTAATTTTCTTCTGGAAAGGTCCTTTTATTATATATTTGGTTCTTCTTTTCTCTTCTGGACTCCTCTATCAGATAGCTGGTAGAACTCTGGGATTTACCCTCTTATCTCTTTGCTTCATGCATTCCATCTCCGTACTGTCCTTTTTGGGTGGGCTCACTATACTGCTTCAGTAACTTGCTTGTCAGCTATATATATATCCAGTTTTCTCTACAGCCCATCTACTGGACTTTCTTTTCGGTGGTCATATTTTTATTTCCTAAGTCTCCAGTGTATCTTTTACTTAAGACTTGATAACTTCACAAGTTTTCTTTGAAGATAGTACATTTACTTTTATAGTCTTTCATAGACCCTCTTGACTCTGTTTTCTTTAGGTTTTGTTCTTCTCTTTATTGAATTTATTCCCTCTCTTAGTTTTCCTCAAGTATATGATTGTTGAGAGTTCCCCTTGGCCTCTCTTTACAGGAGCTTGTGTCCTTTCATTGTGGGAAAGGGTAGGAAATGCTTATCGGGCTGAGTGTAGTTTACCTGGTCTTAGAGTGAAGACTGATTTATAAACTTCATTATGTGTGATCACTTTATTTATATCCTCCCCCACAAAGTACTAATCTTAAGAACAAGTGGAGAAAAAGAATCAAGGAGAGCCTCTCAATGAAATAATAATGTGATTTCATGTTACAAAGATAGTTGACTTTCCATTATGATGTACTATAAGGAACACAGTTCTTTATTTTAGAAAGTTAAATCTTACCAAGATTTCCATATTTACTTAACAACCACCCCCGCCCTACTCTCAGCATGTTGTGGTTAGTTGTTAGTTTCAAAATATTCATGGATTCTGTAAATATTTAAATAGAACCAATAATATAACTGCTTGTTAAGAAACTACCTGTAGTATTCCTTAATGTGGAAACAATTTTCTCCAAAATTTCTTGTCACAACTCAATTTCCTTTAGTGAATTCTGTTTTGTAGGTTCAGTTGTGCAGGAGAAACTATGTCATCTTGTAATTAATTAGTTTATATATTTAAAAACAGAAACAACAAAGTTCGAATCAATTTGTATCACAAAAATAAGTTATTTTGTGAAATTTAGAAGTAGTTTTCCTAAAGGAAGAATGAAAAAATTCTTATAACTTGGACCATAATGTTAGGGACTCAAGACTGACTTAAAATTTAAACATAGTGTAATGTTTATCCTAGTCCTTCTTATTTGTCAGGGAATCTTAACCGGAGTGAGAAATTGGAAGTGCAGGGCACAAGAGATTTCCATAAAAAGGCATGGGATTTGCTTGGAAGAACATAGTGGTTTTCTAACTTGGCAGTTATGAGTTAGAACTAACCCCTTTAAAAATAAAATATTAATCCACATTATTCCTTATTGGGTATTTGTGTGTGTGTGTTTTCTTATCTAAGCTCTATTATTCTTGAATTTGCATGTGTGTGTATGTATATACATTCATAACCCATGGTATTTTTAAGTGTAAAGAAAAGAATTTTCTATACATGCAGTATATGTGAAAAATAGTTTTGGAACTTGATTATCTTACCACTTGAGTTGAGGAACAGAGGCCAAATATTTTCTTGTTGTAGAATAACCAAAGTAATTTGGCCATGTCTGAGTGCTTTCCCCCCAAATGCTTTCACCCACAGGGGCAGTTTGGGGAGTATACATGGGCCTGCTATATGAGGCTTTCCCCTCAAAAGATACACATTTTTGGATTAGAGAGATGATGAAGTCACATCTTGCTAAAATAACAGCAATCCCCAGATTAAAAATCATTAGGGCCCAGGAAAGGAGGTTACAGTCATGAGGATCTGTCTGGATAAAATACATCCTCTTGTGTTTAACAGTTTGTTTTCTGTTTTGGTTTGTTTTTTCCATAGACATGATAGGACCACTTAATAAAGGTAGAGGCATAGGATGATTAATACCTAGCACAGACTTCTACCATCTCACTTTTTCTCAGGTTTCCGTCCATCTACGGAGTAAAATACACTTGTTTCTCAGGGTTCAGTTCATAACTTTATTCTGTTTTCAGTGGATTAATTCTCCTTGGTTGATCTCATCTGCTATGGTTTCAGTCACTACCATCTTTTATAACAACTCTGAAGTCTTGTACCTCTAGTGCATTGGTTTCTACCAAGCTTCCAGACTTGTCTTTTCGAGAATTTTATGTAAGTGGGATCATGTAGTATTCACTGCTGTCATCAGATATCTTTCCAGAATATATATTTAACTACTGCTTTTCTCCCCATTGCCTACTAAATAAAATCTAAATTCACAGTATATTGTAGTTATTTATTTATTTATTTCTCTATTGGCTCTGTGAGGATGGAAAACATACTTTTCATTTTTGTGTCCTTGGCCTTTAGTATTGAGTTGGTACTTGGGAGACACTTTGTAAATATTTGGCTCAGAACCACAATCATATTTGTCATCATGTCTATTGCATAGTCTACTAATTTATCTTTACTATGATTCTTAGTCAGTTTGGGTTGCTATAA
Organism: Smutsia gigantea; assembly: GCA_032199065.1. Classification (NCBI taxonomy): domain Eukaryota; kingdom Metazoa; phylum Chordata; class Mammalia; order Pholidota; family Manidae; genus Smutsia; species Smutsia gigantea. The sequence goes on along the minus strand of JAVSCE010001734.1, from coordinate 65,604 downwards.
TAAATTACCATAGATGGGGTGGCTTAAACAACAAATCTATTTCTCACAATTCTGGAGTCTAGGAAGTCCTGGGTCAGGGCACTGGCAGATGAGGTGTCTGGTGAGGACCTGCCTCCTGGGCTCTAGGTGGTTGTCTTGTAAGCTTATGTGGCAGATGTGAGAGAGAAACAAGCTCATGGTACTCTTAAAAAAGCACTAATCCCATTTATGAGGGCTCACCATTGTGACCTCATCTAATTCTAATTATCTTACAAATATGCCACTTCTTAATACCATCACGTCGTGGAAAGGGTTTCAACATAAGATTTTGTGGAGGACACATTCAGTTCATAACACTATATATTAACTGGTGTTTTCCCCATTAATTTTTCTTAAATCATCTGTTGAGCTACAATTTACATATAGTAAAATGTACCTATTCTAAATGTGCAGTTCAGTAAGTTTTCATGAATGTACATACATGTATAACCACCACCACTGCAATCAAGGTACAGATCATTTCCATCACCCAAAAAGTGCCTTTTGTAGTTATCACTGGTGGCCAGCCCCACCCCGTGACTGGACCCAAGCAGCTTTCCGGCACTATAACTCACTTTTGTCTTTTCAAGAATTTCGTGTAAGTGGAATCATGTGGTATTTACTGCTGTGTATGGCTTATTTTGCTGAGCATGTTTTTGAGACTCATTCATGTAACATCCATCAGTGGTTCATTCTTTTTTGTTACTGAATGGTATTCCAGTAACTGAATTTACCATAGTTTATTTATCCATTCACTTCTTGGTGGATACTTGGGTTGTTTCTAGATTTGGGCTGTTGTGAACAAAGATAAGAGTTGAAGTTCTTTTTTTTCCAGCTTAACTTGTTGAAAAGACTATCTTTTACACATCACATTACTTTTGTTCTTTGTATTAATGATCCTTTCCTGTAACAGATTAACCCAAATCTTAACTGGCTTAAAACAACAATATTCATTATTGTTTCTTAGTTTCTGTGAATCAGAGATTTGGGATTGGCTTGGTTGGCAGGTTTTGGCTCATTGGTCTCATGAGGGAGGCTGCAATCTTCTGAATTAAGGCTTGACTAAAATGGTAAGATATGCTTTGAAGGTAGCTCATTCACCTGGTTGGCAAGTTGGTGCTAGCTATTGGTAGGAGGTCTTAGTTCCTCTTCAGATAGGCCTCTCTGAAGGGCTGGTTAAGTGTCCTCATGGCATGATGAGTAGCTTGCCTTAAAGGGAATTATTCCAGAGACCATGGTACAAGCTGCAATGCCTTTTTAAGAGCTAATCACGGAAATCACATATTGACACTTATGCCATATTTGGTGGTCACATGACTGATCTTGATTCGTTGTGGGAGGAAACTATACCAAGATATAAATACTGAGGGAACAACACAAGTTATGAATACCAGGAGGCCAGGATCACTAGGGGCCATGTTGGACGATAGGTACCACAGTCCCTCTGTTGAAAATGAACTAAACATTTATGCATAGTTTTACTTTCAGACATAATTTGGTTCCACTGATCTTATGTTTGTACTTATGACAATACAATACTTTTTATTACTGTAGCTTTATAGTATGACTTGAAATCAGGTAGTGTAAGACTTTTTCTTTTTGAAAACTGTATTAGCTGTGCTGATTTTGCATTTTCATATAGATGTTAAAGTCATCTTGTCAATTTCTACAAAAAAGAAAACTGATTGGGATTGCACTGAATCTGTAGATCAACTTGGAGAGAATTAACATCTTAACAATAATATGGACATATCTTAATTATAGTATGGCATAGCTCTCTCAATTTCTCTCAGCTGTGTTTTGTAGTTTTAGTATACAAGTCTTGAACATATTTTGTTAAATTCATCTCTTAAATGTTTTATTTCTTATTGGATGCTATTGTAAATCGCATTTAAAAAATCTAATTTTTCAGTTGTTCTTTGCCAGTACAGTTGACCCTTGAACAAGATGGGGGTTAAACAGTCAAATCCGTGTATAACTTCTGACTCTCCAAAATCTTAACTACTAGTAGGCGCCTGTTGACCGGAAGCTTTACTAATAACATTAATTGTTGATTAATATGTATTTTTTGATATTTTATGTACTATTTACTGTATTCTTAGAATAAAGCTAGAGAAAAGAGATTTCTAAAGAATGTTTCAAAAGAATGTTCAAACTGCCACAAATCTCCACAGAATTTTCCAATACATTTGTTGAAAAAAATCTATGTAATTGGACCTATGTTGCAAGAGTCAACTATCTAGATATAAATACAGTTGCTGTATTTTTCTTAATCAACCTTTTATCCTGAAGCCTTGTTAAATTCACTGTTTAATCTGGTAACTTTTTATTTATTCTTTAGGGTTTTCTACATGCAGAAGGATGTTATCTGTGAATAAAGACAGTTTGCTTCTTCCTTTTACATAGGCTAGAGCCAATCATACCTAGCTTAGTACAATGTTGAATGAAAGTCATAAGAGTGGACACATTGGTAGAAGAAAAAGAAAAACCATATGATACCAAGAGATGCAGAACATGTGTTTAAAAAGCCAGCATCCATTTCCAAGAACCCATATAAACAAAAGCTCTTAGAAAAAAGGATATAAAGAAGATCTGAAACCAGAAAGTTTGAAAACAGTCTCAAACTATCTGCTTAGAATACTAACTGCTTAGACTAGGTAAGGATTTATAATTAGGGTTCCCAACAGTTCTATAGAAAAAAATGTACATCTTTATTTTTCACTTACCTCTAAATGAAATTTAGTGTTTCAATTCTGAAGGCAGGCAATAAGCCACATAGTAATATCAGCAGCTACTGTGACTTTGTCATCAATAAATGTTACTTTTAATTTTTCTTGTTAGTTCAAGTTTGTTTCTTGAAGACAAAATATTGGTTAGGTCTTGCTTTTTTATCTTGCCTTTGAATTGGAATAAATGATTTACATTTAATGTAATGATGTGGTTGCCTTTTAATTCTGCTATCCTATTTGTTTTGTATTTTTCCCATCTTTTCTTTGCTCTTCTTTTGTTTGTTTGCATTTTTTCCTGCTTTATATTTTGGATGAAGTGAAATTTTTTTTAGTGTGCAATTTATCTCAGCTGTTGGCTTATTAGCTCTACCTCTTATTTTTTTCAGTAGTTGCTCCAGGATTTACAATATGCATCTTTAACATATGACAATTTACCTTTAAATAATATTATACTACTCCAGATACAATGTAAGAACCTTGAACAATATACTTCCAGCTCCCTTTTTTTTCTTGTGCTATTATTGTAATATATTTTATTTATACATATGTGGTACGTTGCTGTTGTTTTTGCTTTAAGTGGGCAAAAGAAGTCTTATAGATTTACTGTCACCATTTCTGGTATTTTTATTCCTTTAGTAATCTTTATTCCTTTATGTAGAGTTAGGTTTCCATCTATTACCATTTTCTTCTACCTGAGGAAACTTCTTTTGCTGTTTTTTTTTTTAAGTGAACTTCCTCCTTCCCACCCCTGCTTTTCTATCTACTACTTTTTTTAATCTGAAAAATACTTTATTTCACTTTCATTTTGAATGGATACATTCATTGTCTTTAGTATTCTAAGTTGACCGTTTTTTTTCTTTAAGCATTTTGGAGATGTTTTGTTTTCTTTTGTCTAGCATAACTTCTTGAGAAGTCTGTATTTTAGTTCTTCTATATCTAAACTTTTTCCTCTGGCTTCTTGTAAGATTTCTTTTTGACATTTTTCGGGAATTTGATTATTGTGCTTTGTATTTTTCCTTGTATTCGTACTGAGGAGAGGGCTTATTGAGTTTCTTAGATCTGTGGAGTTATAGTTTATTTATCAAATTTAGAAAAAATTTTGTTATTTATTCAAACACTCCACCCCTGCATTCCAGTTACACATATATTAGTCTGCTTGATAACTTGATATTATCCTGTGATTCTCTTCTTTCCTTCTTTCTCCTTTCACCCGTCCCATGTCCTGTCTCCCCTCCTCCTTCACCCTCTTCATCTCCTTTTTTCTATCAGCATCTCAGTTCCTCTGACATTTCCTTCTGCTGTATTTAATATACTATTGATCCTACCCAGTGATATTTCCATTTCAGATACTGTTTTTGAGCCCTAGAAGTTCATTTCTTTGGTTTTTTTTTTTATGTCTGCCATTTCTTTCCTCATTATGTTTTCCTTTAAGTCCTTGGACATACTTATAGTAGCAGTTTAGGGTCCCATTGTCTAATTCCATTATCTCATTTCTGGGACTTTTTTAGTTGACTCATTTCACCCTGGTTTTAGGTCTTTTTTCTTCACATGTCTGTTAATTTTTTATTGGATGTTGTGGACATCTTCAATTTTATATTGTTGAAATGATGGGTCTTTTTTTTTTTTTTAAGGATTTTGGACTTTGTTCTGACAGGCAGTTAAATTACTTTTTGGATTGGCTCCATCCTTGTAAGGCTTGTTTTAAAGCTCTGTTAGGAAGCATCTAGAGTATTTTTTACTGTAGGGCTTCTTTACCTCTACTACTGAAGTATGAATTTTCTGGGGTTTCAAGTGAATTGCCCTGTTTTGCAACAAGGAAGACTTCTCTGCTCAGAATCCCAGTATTTCTCAGCTCTCTGGGAATTGTTCCGTGTATAGATCCCTATTCTTTGCCTTACCTCTTGGAATTTCATCTTGCATGCCCAGCATAGTGTTTGACCACAGACTCAAGTAGACCCCTGTGTAGATTTCTGGAATTTTCTGTGCATAACTCCCTCTTCTCTGGTACATTTCTAGTCTCTGCTTGAGTTCTTTATTGCACCACGGTCTGAAAAGTGCCTTCTGGCAGAAAGCCAAGACAATTGTAGGTCTCACTTTACTTACTTCCATCTCTCAGAAATCATAGTCTTATACTGCATATTGCCAAGTGTCTGAAAACAGTTGTTTCATATATTTTACCTGGTATTTTAGCTGTTTACTGTGAGATGGGTAGTCCATTCCTGCATATTCCACCATGGCCATTGGAAAATCTTTCCTGTCTTTTTTACCTTTTAGGGTAAACATGGAGATAAGAAATAAAGTTTATATTCCTTTTTTTTCTCTCTCTAGCAATTTGGGCTTTATGGAGTATATTATTAATATCTACCTTTAGAGTTTTAACAGTTTCACCCATAATCTCCCATTCATTTTCCAATAATTTTTGAGGCACTATTTTACATGGTTCAACTATAATACAATAATGAACAAAATCACACAGAATTACGATATTTTTAAGCAAGTAAAATAACATGTACATTATATTAAAGCTCATGAGTGAACTTTACAAAAATGTTCATAAATTGTTTAAATAATAAAGATTCATAAATTGTTTAATAAAAATTCATAAAGAATTGCATTCATGATGACAGTTATAAGACAACTACTAGTTTTAATCATACTATTTTCTGATCACTTTTAGAAGTAACATGAATAGGTTAATAATTGATAGTCAAAGAACATCTAATGAATTTAAATGTCTTGCATAGTCCTATAAATTTATGTTAAAATCTGCATGGTTTTGCTGTGTAGCCTCTGTCTTCCCTTTGATAGTTTTAAGGGAAAAAGCAAACAAAAAAACAAAATCTCATTATTTCATATATCAATTGTACATTATCAGACTATTCTTAGCACATTTATTAATCTTTGATTTTTTTCCCCTTCTTCAGATTGTCAGTATTTAAACAGACCACATCATGCGTGAGTACAAGCTAGTGGTCCTTGGTTCAGGAGGCGTGGGGAAGTCTGCGCTGGTAAGTTAGCCACCTAACTATACTTAATTAGCATAATACAGGAAGAAAATTGATACTTGCTTGCTTTCTAGTCACTAAATAGAAAAGGTGGCAGTATTTTTTTATATGCCTAGTATCTGGCCTACAGGGGACAAGAATTCATTCAGTAACTACAGGTGGTATAGTTTATAATGGTGGCTCATTCATTCTTTCATTTACCAATTACTTATTGGCTACTTAATATATGTCGAGCACTGGTGTTTGTGATTCAAAGAGGAATAAAATTGTTCTCATTTTTAAGGAACTTATATTCCAATGGAGGAAACTGATTAATACGCGTACTAGTGGAGTAAGTCTTGCTCTATCCCCATCTCAAACAAAGTAGAATGAAGGTTATATTTTGTATACATGCTGTATTTAGTAAATATTTTTTGAGCTTCTACAATGTTAGACTCTAGGGTTAGTTCCTCATAGAGCTTACATTTTAGAGTAGAAAATGTAATAAATACACAGAGGACTATTTAGTTATAATTGTGGGAGAGATACTTGTGTTATATTTTTGAAGAAAAGGACAGATTATTAAGAGAAAACCTAGGACATGTGAACCTAAATTAGCATTTGAACAACTGAGAGAGAAAGGTCACAGTTGTTGGGGCAGGACTGAACAGGCAGGAAAATACAGGGAAATAAGGTGAGAGATAGAAGCCAGATCATGACCTGAACACCATCTAAGAACTTGGAACTTACACCTAATGGCAGTGAGAAGCTACTGAAGGTAGGGGTTTTTTTTTTTTGGAGGGGAGGGTGATACAACTGGATATATGTCTTCAGTGGAGCAATTTGCTCTGTATAATTTAGGAGAGAGGCAGAGTAGATGTGGAATGCAAGTTGGAGGTTGATGCAGTACACCATATTATTGTTTGTAGAAACTTAATTTAAGGCCATGGTAGTGAAGAAGGAGAAAAGTAGATGTTTTGAGAATTAAATAGGAGATAGAACTGACAAAACTTCACCTGGATCGTTGTGAGGACTAAGAAAGGGAGCTGTCAGAGTCCCAGATTTCTAGCGGAGCCACTCAGTAGAAGGGAAACGCTGGAGAATGAGCAGGTCCAATCAAGAGTTGAAGTCAAGAATCATGCCAAATTTGGTATGTTTTTGAGATGCGTTCAAGTATATACATAAAATAAATAATTGGATTCTCCAGATAATAGCATAAACGACCTGTGATATTATTTGGGTTACCATAAATAAATGTATCTGGTATTTAATTTCATGAGAATTACATTACTGTTAGTGTAAATAGTGTCTCTGTAGCAAATGTTTGAGATGATCTGTCATTTTAAATGCATGTAACTTCAATTCGGCAAGTCCCTTTTGGAAATGCATCCACATACAAGTTCACATGTACAGAATAACATAGCCAAGGGTATATCCGTTGCAACATTCTTTGTAGTGACAAGAGTATGGAAACAACCTAAATGCCTGTCAGTAAACGCTAATTAAATAAGTTTTTAGTACTCATTTTGAGCAGAATAGTATATAACCATTAAAAAGAACACAGTAGTAGCTCTGTGCATACTGATAGTAATGATATCCAAGATGTATTATTTAGAGGGGAAAAGAGGTACTAAACAGTGTAGACTGCCATTTGTGTTTTATAAAAAAAGGAAGGGTGAGAGGAGATATTATAAAATGCATAGACTATCCCTGCAAGATTAAATAAACTACAGATAATGTGTCAGTTACTTTCTTGGGAATGGAATTAGGTAGCTGGAAACAAAAGTCGTAGGTAGGGTTAATTACCACTGCATATCCTTACGTCTTTTGCATTTTGCCTTGTGTCCATGAATTACCTTTTCAAAAATAAAATAACTAAAAATAAAATCAACAGAAATAAATGATGTTGTCTAGTGAGAGATTAGAAAAGAAGAAGAACTCAGGACTGAGCTCTGAGTACATCTTAACTTTTAAAGTAGGTAGGAATGCAGCATCCAGCATAGAAGAATGTATCTTGTATTTGAATATAAAAAATATATCTTTATATATTTCTGGCTGCTCAGAAATCAAATAAAGAAGAGAAAGAGATGGTCTGGGAATATGGAGGTAGCTGGACTTGATAAGAGCTGCTTCAGTGCCGTGATGGTGCCATAACCATCCTGGGGTGGAGCTGAGGAAATGGAACCACTATTGTAGACAGTTGAAGAAGTTTGATTATGAGAGGGAACAGAGAAAGAGGCAGAAGCTGGAGGGATCATGGAGTTAAGGGAGGATTTTGTTCTGTATTTATTTTAGGGAGGGAGATAGAGTATGTTTGTATGCTGGAGGCAATATTCCAGTGGAGAGGAAAATGATGATAGAGGAAGGAAATAGTTATTACAGATATCAAAAGTTCAGAAATAACAGAAGTAAAAACAGTGACTCACCAAAGTAGTAATTAGGAAAAGTTTGTTGTGCACACAACAAAGACAGTTTGAAAAACCAGGAGCAGTCTAACTAAACAGGCTCAGGAGTATATTGTTACAGAGCAGCCCATATATTGAGAAAGCAGTGACTGTTTCTTCCTCACAGTGACTGGTTATAATATTAGAATGTTCTTGAATGAATAAGGAATTGGTCTTTGGTTACCTCTTACAACCTTGGGAAATAGTTTAAGTTTTGTTTATTAATTTTAGAGGCATAAACAAGAAATGACTCAGTTTAAGTTAGCCTTGCTATTAAGGTAACTTGAACTTTGTATCACTAACCTGGTTTTTGTCTGCTCATATTTTTCAAGGCTGGTCTCCGTTTGTTTTTTATTTTAGCACATAAAAGACAGTGGGTGATGAAGAAACAAAAGGATACAGTAGGAAAACTAAAGAAATAAAATGAAAGTCTATATGAATGAATTAGATGTGCCTGAGAACTGAAAGCATGAGATTCAGAGACGTAATGAAAGAGCCTTTAGTAAGAAAGGAGTGAGAAGTGGGATTTTCATTTTTGCAAGTCTGTTTAACAACTGGCTTATAGAAAACACTTGGGTTCTCATATCTACTTCTCCATCCAGTTTCTTGCTATAGCATATGTTATATATCCTTTAGAAAACTCCACTGAGAATTTCTGAGAGAGAGTGTGTCATTGTGTTATTAGGAAAATAGTTGTTTTCTGAACCTTTGCCCTCAACCATATTTTGGGAACCTCTGCTCTAGTCTAATACATATTAGGGTTTTTCATTTTCATATTTAAATTACATGTAATACGTAAAGATGAGGTGATTTAAATCCTTGATAAAAATAGCGTTTAAAGTTTTTGGTGTGATTATATTTCTAAGTTTCCTTTGAAGAAGAGGAGCTTAAGAGGAGAAAGAAGCTTGAAGTTTCCTATATTCAAATTAATCTGTTTGGCTCAAGCTAAAATAGTGTATAAGATACTCCTCTGAGTGATCTAAGTGTAGATGACTTCAGTCCACATTTTTACCCTTGATTTAGGCAATAATGTACCAGACTCTATTTTAAAGCTGTCCAAGAAATACTTCACACCCGTCTTCAGTACTTCTTTTCATTTGCTAAATGATAAAATACCTAGTTTCTAGTCTGTGCTTACAGAAGTCTTCCAGATAAAGGTAGATAAATCTGAAAAAGATGATTAGAGTTCCAATGAAAAGAGCAGGGCTTTGGAATCAGTAAGGTGTACCTTAGAATCTCAGCTGACAATGGGAAAAATAACTACTTCTGGGGTGAACATAAAATTTAAATGTGATTCTGATTTTATAAATTCAATACATTTATTGTCTTTTCTTCTCTTCCCCACAATTAGAGAAAGACAATTTCAAGAAACTTTTTAAAATTTAGAATCTTTTGTCTCTCTCTCTTGAGGGCATGAGATAAAAGATACTATAGATACATAAAGGGGTAAAAAGGGACTTAAAATACTGATAAATATCCATTTTTTAATGAATTAGAGTATATGTCTTTGTATTTCCATTGTATTTTAAAAATTGATATAGTAATTACATCTTTACCATATTTTGTGAGGTTAAGTAACATTCAAGAGGGGTTGATTTTTCTTTGAAGTCCTTAACGTTTCTCTGCTTTTTTTTTCCTAGACAGTTCAGTTTGTTCAGGGAATTTTTGTTGAAAAATATGACCCAACGATAGAAGATTCCTACAGAAAGGTAAAATGTGAAACTTGTATATCCATGTTTACAAATAATTGCTTATGACTTTTTTTTTTTAAAACTTGATCCATTGCTTTTTAAAATTGTCTTGAGAAATCATACAAATGTACTGTTTCTGTTTTTAAAAGTTTCAGCACAATGTAATACTGCTCATAGACTACTACTTAGCTATAGAGAGCTCCATGTTCTATTACTGATTAGTAATCTGTTTTTTACTCATTTTCCTGGTGGGGAATTTTTTTAATGTAGACAAATTGCATATGAATAGTAGATATATTTTTGATGACTTTGTGAACTAAAATTAAGATCACTTTTATAGTTGAAGTTATCCAGTAACTGAAAATTTTATTTTTGTTTAGTTATAACTTTGAAGAGAAATTTCACTTTTAGACTACAAAAAATAAGTTAGTTGGCTTCTCTTTGATACTGTAATGATAGATACTTGTCATTATACATTTGTCCCAACCTACAGACTTTACAACACCAAGTGTGAAGCCATAATATTAGCTATGGACTTTGCATGATAATGATGTGTCACTATAGGTTCATTGATTGTAACCAACCTTCCACTCTGGTATGGGTTGCTGGTCTAGTATGGGGAAGCTAGTGGGGGACAGGGGAAGGGTCTATGGGAGCTCTATACTTTCTGCTCAGTTTCGCTGCGAGTCTAAAGCTGGTCTAAAAGTAAAGCTTATTTAAAAGGGAAACAAAATGAAATAGTTGGTCATGACAAAAAATACTATTATATTTAATTATAAAACTAGCCAGAATTATGGAGAATTTTCATGATTTTATTTCCCAAGTATGTTATGGGAGAAAACAGAATATTACAAGAAATACTAGTAGCCAACAATATACAAAAGGGTATATAAAAAATTAAACCTACCTTTCAACAAATAGGAAAAGAGTGTCTTGTTTTACAGTTTACTTGTAATAGTACAGTAGCTTTTCTTAAATTAAATTCATCAAGCCATACTGGCAGAGCCGTTTCCTTATCTGCTAATTGGAAATAAAATTTGGCTTTAGGTACATGAGAAACTAGAGACCTAATTCATTACTCCTTGAACACGCCCACTTACAGCTTGTGCAGGTCACCACATTAGTCCCAGAAGTGATGGGACAAAGAGTTTGTGGCACATCCAGTGGTGCTTCTCATCCATCCCTGATCTGACCCAGAAGTAGAGTTTAAAATAATCCTTAGGTTAATATGTTTATTTCAGAAGACAGTGTTGAATTACTGAAATTTCCCCAAAGTAAGTTGCTGGTTAAAGCTTTAACTACAAATGGAGATCTGTACCTAAAATGCTGAAGATTTATCACTTAATCCCTTTATTAAAAGTTTGCCATATAGTCAATAATTCATACCTTCCCTTCTTCATAAAACACGGAAAATAGAATGCAGTGTATAAAATTTCACCTTATATACACAGCTTTTCCAAAGAAGTCCTTTTTTAAAAAGTCTTGAGGACTATATGAGTTCAGTGTTACTCATTTAGCACCTCTTTATCTCTTACATTAAAATTTTCCTATGTATTAAATTGGGGGCATATTTCAGTAACGCTTAAACAATGTGAATGTGGTAAGTTGGCAAAATTTCCTTTACCCCAAAATTGTGTTTGCTAATTTATTTTGAGTTATTTAATACTGTTGTGTTTTCTTTGAAGATAACTATACATATTTATACTTTTTTGTGAGAATGTTATTTTTATACCTATTATTTCATATTTATTTTTTTGTTACTGTAATCTTTCTTAAATTGCAAAATATGACCCCTTGCCTTATAATAATAACAAAAATCATTACTCAGTTTACAGTGGTCAGAAAATATCTAAACTCAGCATTAACAGTCCTAGCTTCTATAATATTAATAGAACATGCTTGAGACCTGTTCTTTATTATAGTACCAAGTTAAGTCTCAACTAATCCAACAAACTGCTGGAGAAAGGCTTTGTAGTTGTTAATAGGTACTTTGAGTGAAGAGGTTGGAGGAAAACTGACATTTTAATGTTACTCTTAACGTTTTTCCTCTCCCCCCGCTACCCCAACAGCAAGTCGAAGTAGATTGCCAACAGTGTATGCTTGAAATTCTGGATACAGCAGGAACAGTAAGGATGTTTTCTCTCTCTCTTTTTTTTCTTTTTTTGATAGATTTTAATTTGTGAACAGGTTTTGTCATCTGAATAATTCCTCTGCATAAAAGTAATTATTCTGGTTAAGAACAAATTCTCTAAATGTAGGGCTTTTCTTAGATTTTCTATGTACATGACACCATCTATGATGTACTTTAATGGCCATAGATCACTATTAAATTGTATGTTGAGTTTCTCCTCCCTGTATTAAGGTAAGGATTATGCTATTACTGCTTTAAAAAAAATATTTTAAATCCAGAATTTTAGTTAAGATAGGGGTTTCTCTGGGTTTAAATAAGACTGTCTCTTAGCACCATAGTCATTCTTTTTTTTTAAAATTGGTTTTGATTTTTATTAGCATTTTAACATCTCAAGGGGCCAGTGACAAATATGTGTTCTCTGACAAAAATCTTCAGGACTCTTTTGAGCCTCATTTTTCTCATCTTTAAATGAGTATAATGAATGACATTAGGACATCATACAATGGTTGTAATGATCAAATGAGGTGATGAGAAATCACTTTGCACAATGTCTGTTAAATAGTCTGAGCTACATATATTTGCTTTTATTTTCATTATCTTCATTTGTCAGCATCTTTATTATTTTGTTACTAATTACTGATGATTTGCAGTTACACTGCCACAAGAAATGCATACATCAAGTGATTTTTTCTTTTTCTTTTTTTTCTCATAGATAGATACCTAGATAGATAGATAGACAGACAGACAACTCTATTAGGCAATTCCCAGCTTTTAAATAGATGTTATTCTTAAATGTTATAATTTGTTTAAAATTCAGCACAAATTTTCTCCTATAATTTTATAAATGATAAAGTTTCAGATAGTTCAAAAAATTATAAGCAGACTAGACCAATTTTAATACTAATTATACTATAGTCTTTTCATTCTTTTGTGAGAAAGTGGATCTTGGTTCCAAAAGGAAGCTTTGGATCACTGGAACTACATCTTTCTTCTGTCAGCTGAATCAAGAACTCTCCCCCTCTTGTCACTCTGCCCCCCAGTTTTCTTAGCTTCTAAATCAGCTAAACCCCTCTATTCTCAGAGACCCCAACAGGTGAAAACCATACTTTCTACTTGTTCCTTTCATGGCCTTCACAAGTGTGAGCGCATCCCTTCTTCCTCTTGTCCAAATTAAGGAAGTTCTTCCCTGCTCCATAGATCTTCCCTTGTGCTCTCAGTTGTCTTGTACTTCTTCTATCCTTAGGTGCAACACAGTGTTGTCATTGCCTGTCGGCTTATCTCTGTCCCTGGTGCCTTGCATAAAGTTTAGAAAGTAGTTGATGCTCCTTCATCTTGTCCCAGATCACTCTTTACTTGAAGATTTTTGCTCACTCTTTCCAACACTGCTTCAGTCAGAATTCTTGGTGATTTTAGTGTCCAAATAGAATCTGTATAGGTATTACAGATGATCAACAGCTTGCCCCTCTCAGTTCCTTGACCTCCATCCTGCTTCAGCCATTCACACCTATGCTCTTACCAAGGTTGTATGATTACAATACCTATAATGTCATCCCAATCTCATTTTCAAGCAGCCCACTCTACTCACTATCTCATGTTTTCCCATCTCACTTCCTTTCATACCCTTCAACTTCACTGGAACCTGCAGTCCATTTAGCATAGCATCTTTGCATATACCTCATATCTTCAGGTCCCACTTCACATATGTTCGAGCCCATCAGTCACCTGCAGGATATCCTTGACTGCCTTGACTTTTTAACAGCTTTTAATGTAGTTGATCACTGCCCTCATGTAAAAATTTTACTCATTTGTCTTCCAGGAAATAACCCTTGCTTGGTTTTCTCCCTGTGTCACTGGTTACTCTTAAGTTTCCTGATTCATCTTCAACTCCCCAACCTCTGTGTTGGAGGACTTCAGGGTTCCGTACTTGGACTTCTCTTTTCTAACACTATCTTGGAGGTCATCTTTTGTAGCATCAAAATGATTTAATTAGGATCTATACATAAAAAGTAATTATATATAATTTTTCTAAATCACATAAAAGCAGATTATGGTGGTTAATACTTCCCTCCTAATTCTGCAGTTCATTGTCATTGTTTCTAGTCATGTTATTAGGGAACAGGAACATTAATCTCCCTGAGTTTCTAGAAACTATGTACCATCTCATGTTTCCTGTCACGATAGCATGTAAATTAAAGAATTCAGTAGTTCATTTGTGATTACTCTGACTTAACTTGTTCCACTATGCATTCAAGGAATAATATTTATGATTCCATATTTTTCACTCTAGGAGCAATTTACAGCAATGAGGGATTTGTACATGAAGAATGGCCAAGGGTTTGCACTAGTGTATTCTATTACAGCTCAGTCCACGTTTAATGACTTACAGGACCTGAGGGAACAGATTTTGCGGGTTAAAGACACAGAAGATGTGAGTACTTTTCTCTCTGTATGCTGTGTTGCCATCTCTTGTGGGCAAATAAAGTGTTTCTCTACCAGTAGAGGGTTTGGAGGCTATCTGCCACATACCTAAAAGAGCCCTTGTGACCAAAATATTTTTTGAACTTTCTACATATACCTGCAGATTATGTGCTGAGATTACTAGAAAAGTAGGTAAAGTGCTCATCGTGCTGTGTGGGTAGTAAGTGCAATAGAGAAAAAAGAGGCATGAGTACTTGGTAGAAGTGGGACTCAAGCTTGAAAGGTGGTAGTTACGTCAGAAACAGTGTTCAAAGAACATTATTAAGAACCATAATGGTATGTTCCTTTCTCTAAAATTCGTTGGTATAGTTCTTACCGCTTTTTCCTTTGAGTTATGTTAAAGATTTTAATTACTGGGTTTTTATATTTTTTTAATTTTATGTTTGTTTTAGTATTCTTGTCTTACTTGAATAGCATTGTTGTGCCTTATTGCAAAGGTGAAATGTATATAATGTGTTCATTTCAGTTTTGGGCTACAGGGAGAATTCTTTTTCAGTTTTGTAAATTAGTATATATATTTTCATTTGTACCTTTCTGTTTTTGTGTGTTCCCTCTCATTGTTAATGGGAACATAATGCACCTGCTTAGGACCTTAACTTTGGGTAATATCGTAGGCGGAAGGGATTTATACCGCATGACTCATGACCACTGTAACCTAATGAATAGTTCCCTTCCTTCCCATGACTAATCTAAGAGAGTTCTGTTTTCATGGGCAATTACATGCAAATCACTAAACTCTTGTAATGTTAACTTCTTTATCCCATAAAGACTAAAAAAAACATAAGGTTGTAGATGCCTAGGGTGTTTCATCTAACTCATAATGGCTATTTAGATACAAGATCCACCATGTCCCTTAAATTCTTTCTGTTATATAGTGCCCTTCACCTCACAAATGACTTTGTTCTCTGGACACCTTTGAACTGAGGACATTATACAGTTTGTTAATGACCTGCTTTATTGGAAGTGGGCACTTGTGGATGGACGTAGTCAAACATTTCTGGTATGAAGAGAAAGGGAAGACATAGCTGCTTTGTGGCTCTATTTTTGTAGTTAGTCCTTTTAACATTTCACCTAAAGTGGTCTTTAGAAAATGATGTCACATGCACAAGTAGAGTTTGTTACTATGTTGGTCTTGTCACTACTTTTGGCAATTGTTGGACCATTGAAATGAAGCATTTAAACCACAGTTAGGCCTGAGGAGTAGAACTTCTTTGTATGGTAGGAAGTTCCTTTTTCTTCACAATTTTCTACTTGGAATTCAGCTGTTAATCATAGTGTATGTGGTAAGTTTGGGATTATATAGTATTCTTAAAATACTAGAGCATATCATATCAGTGTGGTAAGATCTTATCCATATTTTTTGTCTCTTCCACCTTCTCTTTAACACCCCCATCCACTTCCTGCCCCCTTTTTAAAGCACTTGGTGAAGCAGATAGTCCTAATGAACTCACTCCTGTTGATGGCAGGTAGTGACTTATAAGGAGCTAAGTAACAACTATGCTAGTGCTCATTTTATGTTTTTTCCTTCCCACAGGTTCCAATGATTTTGGTGGGCAATAAATGTGACCTGGAAGATGAGCGAGTAGTTGGAAAAGAACAGGGTCAGAATTTAGCAAGACAGTGGTGTAACTGTGCCTTTTTAGAATCTTCTGCAAAGTCAAAGATCAACGTTAATGAGGTAACCTACAATTGCTTGACAACACACATAATGCTTTTTTAGTTCCCTTTCAAGTTAACAGCCAAATACAAGTTTGGTTAAGAAAAACTTTTGCTCTTTTAAGCAATTTGATTCTATGGAAAACACTAATTCCTTGAAACTGTATTCCTTCACTTCCATAAAATCATTTTGTTGGCTGTAATGAGGACATTTATATTTCCCTTATTGGTAAAGAGGATGTTAAAGAATATGTTTAAAGTCCTGCTAAACCTCTAAATGACATGCCAGAAAGTGGTGTGTGAAAATTGTCACATTACCCTTATATTAAAACAATTACCTATGCAGATGGATATAAATAGGTTTTAAAGTCAAGTAAAAGAAAAGAAAAATCAACGTAGTTATTATAGCGAGCTTCTGTTACACAGAAAGATATTACCTAAAAGATAGCACAGAGTCCGGTGTTTTAAGTCCTGCTTCCCTTTGGTTCATGACTCACAGGGACAAATCTGTGTGAGTGTGGACATGAAACTGTAATTCACTCTTTTTAGGCCTGATACAGCAGGTGCACAGGGCTTTTTTTGTCTGTGACTTCAGCCCTCCACTATCTTGAGAGCATAGCTGTGGACAGGAATGCTTAACAAGTAAGCGCCTGCCTGAGTGTAAAGCGCCAGTAGTTCACTGAATCCCCTTTAGTGCAGTCTTCAACTGCCACCACCACCCGGGCAAAAACTTAAGAGGGGACCTTTGCTTTTGTTAATTTTAATATATACTTTTTTTTTTAACAGAACAGGCTGCTTTCTTTTCTTGGTAGTGCAGAAGTCTTCACTTTGCTGGTATACATGCCATTTGTGGCATCATAGGTAATCGGCCAGCATTCAGCTCACTTACTGCATAGATGAGAGTTACCAGAGTCATGTGTTTCTGTTTGCTATTCCTTTCAGACCTGTGGTTCTGTAGCTCACTTTTCCTTAACTAATATTATGGTGTAGGTGACTGTTTCCCTTTTAAAATGACCAAATTACTTTATACATCTGGCAGGCAAAAAATTTAAGCTAGCTGCAAATCCCCTGTTTTACAAATAATCAAAAATATCAGAGCTTACTTCTTTTAGATAAAAAGCAATTTTAATAAGTATATAAAATTAAGAAATTCATAAATTTCATTTATTTAGCAATATTTATTGTGTGCTAGTGTGTTTGGCACTGGGGGTAACAGTCATCCAGACAGACACTATTTCTGCCCTCAAAGAGTTTTCATCCTAGTGGGGAACAAGTCCTGCTGAGATCTTCAATAATAATTATTTCCTATTCATTGCCAAGTAAATGAAAGGAAATATGATATGCCCTGGCTTTAGCATTCTCTGATGTGGAATTACAATTTCATAGATGTTATTTTGAAAAAATGTAACTAATCATAAAATTTTAATTTTTAGTGCAGTCTTTAAAAAAGGATATCTTCACGATAATGCATTAGGATTGGTGAATGAAGTTGGCTAGGGGAACAGTAGTACAAGGTCACCATCTGCAGGAGGATTGGTTTTAGGGATCTGGTTCTTACTGTTGTTGTCCTCACCCTCACTGCTGTGTACCCATCAAGTTCGTAGGGCTCAGCTGGAGCTGGGTTGGACCAGGATCCAAATTTCACTGGAAAGAATTCCTTACCTTTTAGTTTTAAGCATTACATGTTTGTGGGAACTGAGATGCTATTAAACCTCTGTCTGGGTTGTGGTCTCCAGTGCAGCAGAGCTGTATGTTCACAGCAGTCTTGTTAAAGTCAACTCTTGACATGAGGCCATATAAAACAGAAAGACAAAACAATAAAACAAAATGAAATACATTAGCTACTTAAGATTCCAATGAATCTACTCTTTTGGAAGATATACAAACTTTATGTTAGAAATTCTTAAGACTGTAATAATTTGAGTTTCTTTTTATAGTGTGTTAATCCAGCTACAGACTTCCTTTGATAGTTAATAGTCTCAGACAGCTAATTCCATGTAAACATTTTCTGAATGCCTGAACATAAATGGATCATACTTTCACAGGATTCAACTCTTGGACTCAAATTTAAAATCATACAGGGACCTACTGTTGGCTAAATAGTCCTTTAATTCTCTAATATCTGTATTAGAGCATATATACACACACACATACATATGTGTTTTTCATACCCATACGATTTTTGCTATGTTCTGAAAGTAATACATAACTATATCAGAGTCACATCAGTCTTAATCAACAATTAATTGCTCTTTGTTGAGGCTGGAATAATAATTGGAAGCAAGACATCCCAACTGAGGAATGGCAGAGAGATTGAGAAACTATTCTGTGTTCCCTTTAGATTTTTCTGTAGTTCAGAGAGATGAGGAAGAACCTAGGCTGAGGACTAACAGCATATCTAACCAAATACTGTAGTTCGAACTTGCCCTCATCACTGAACCAGCTGCTGTTGTGAGGTAGGCAATGTTTGCCAAAGAAATTGTTGAGGATGATACTACAAAACCATTTACCATTTGATAACTACAAAATCAGTTACCATTCTGTGTAGTACCAGAAAACTGCAACTGGCTAACATGAGGAAATATGTGCTTTAATTTACTGTTTAGTTTATTTTTCTATTATTTTTCATTTTATAGCTTATGCATTGAGGTTAGGGAACTAATAAGAACTTGTTTGTGGCTTATGCATATTAAGTTCTTGAAGGGCTTTGGAGTTGTGACGCAGACTGCCATCTTGTTCGTAAATTCTGTGTTTTCAGCTTTCTTAGAAACGAGTTAATAGAGTTAAATGGTTTGAAAACTGTGAGGGGGGGAAGATGAAGCAGAAAGAAAAGATAATAAATGAATCACTTTTGTAGGTTTGGCTTAAAGCTCTTTTTTGTTTTTTTGTTTTTTTGTTTTTACAATTTAGCCTTATATTCTTAGGACCATTTAAAAAAGTAAACAAAGGTTGTTTTATCTGAGTACCATCTTAAAGAAATGTAGACCAATAATTTAAAATATATTTTACCTTTAAAACTTACTGAAAAGATGTAAGAACAATAAAAAGGATTTCTGTTTACCCTTCATCCAGACTCATCCATTATTGACATGTGTGTCACATGTTTGCATATCATACTCCTTTACTCATGAATACAGTAGTATGTATCTTTAGATCAAAGACGTTTTCTTAGATAACCACATACAATTATTAAAATCAGGAAAATTGGTATTGACAAAGTCATGTTTGGTGCATATTCAGATTTGCCAGTTGTCACTGTAGTGCCTTAACAGCTAGAATATTTTGATACACTTTTACAAAGCACTGTTTATTGCAGATGAGTAACAGTAAGGGGCTTCTGTGATATTTGTTTCTATTCCAGGTGATTTGTAAAAGATAATTTGCATTTTATATCAGAGCACCAAATTCAGCTAATCTGTTTCATGTTCCAACACTTTGGCATATTTAATACTATGAAACTATATGTAAACATATCATAATTAAAATAATCTGCTTCTGTGAAATAAGTAGTATTATATTTTTGTTTTTGATACCTTGCATTTTCATCCAAAATGAGTCTAAAAGATTTATTAACAGATACTATTTTTCACTTTAAATCAGCATTCTCAAACTTTTTCTCTTTTGCTTTAACCAAAATTAACATCACCAAAAAGAGGCTAGCAAAAATCATATGCTTTTTTTTTTACATGTAATACCTTGAGAGGAAAACAATACCTGTTTTGTCTCATTCCAGTCAAAAATGTGTAACATGAATCTAATCATGAAGAAATATCAGACAAACCCAGTTTGAGGGAAATTCTATAAAATTACCCTTCATTATTTTTCTGAAATAACAATGTCATGAAAGACGACAGCTGAGAAATTGTTCTAGATTTAAAAAGATTAAAGTGGCAGGAAATTAAAAATTAAAGTGACAGCAATATGTGATCCTGGCTGGATTGTTTTTGGTTGGGGGTAGGGGGTTATTATAAAGGACATTATTGGGATAACTGACAAAATTTGCACTGTAGTTGGTGCAAAACAGTGTATCAATGCTTACTTGAATGTGATAACTATTTAATATAGTTATATAAGAAAATATCCTTATTCTTGGTAATGTATACTCAGCTATTAAGGGACCTGTATGCAGACTACTCTCAAATGGTTTACAGAGGGAGAGAGAGACAGAGTGCCTGTGTATGTGTGTGGAGAGAGAGATGGTAAAGTACCTGTAGCAAAATGTTACACATTGGTCAGTCTGGCTAATAATATGTACAGATTCTTGGTGGTGTTCTTGCAACTTTTCTGTAAGTTTGAAGTTTTTAAAAAATAAAGTAAATGTGATTCAAGTTGAACATTAATCCCTTAATGATTAGGTTTTGAAGCATAGAAGATGCCATGAGGAATATAATTTCACTAGCTTATTTTTTGCTACTAATTGTTTTTCCTAATTTGTTACAGAATATCTAAAAGCAAGTATATTTTTGTCACTCTAAATAGGTGGGTTCTGCTTTACCCTGACTTTGGGTCAGCTGGTGCTTCTAAAAAACCTGCCAATAGCAAAATACAGATCCAAGAGCAGAATAATATTTAATAGAACCAAGATGTTTTATGGAACAAGGTCTCAAATATCAGTTAAATAAGTAACTTTTTTCTGTTTTTATTTAGATATTTTATGACCTGGTCAGACAGATAAATAGAAAAACACCAGTGGAAAAGAAGAAGCCTAAAAAGAAATCATGTCTGCTGCTTTAGACCCACAGTAAGCAGCAGCTCTGAGCCAGGTAAGGTGCTAAAAGCAAAACAAATGCCTTTCTCAGCCTGATCTTTGAGGCTTTCCACAACCTCCACCACTCCTCATGTTGGGGCATTTCCAGGCTTCTGTAACTTACAGATTGATAGATAACTTGTAGGTTTGTTCATCTGTTGGTATTTGCCTCTCTCCGTACAAGATGCTGAGTTGTCTGAGAGCAAGGACCATGTCTGCTTTGCTCACCACTGTGTCTGTCCCCAGGGCCTGGTACAAAATGGCTATTTAGAAAACAGTGGTTGGTCACTCCCAAATTCATGCCAAATTGAAGTAGAACAGTCGTTCATTTGAAACAAAAGGGCTAACATGCACATCTGATGAATTATTTCAAAGTGAACACACCCATATATATCAGTAATAGTCATTCCTGCCCAAATGCAACACCTACTCTGATTTCCTAACCCCACAGATTCGTTTTGCCTCATCTTGAACTTAACATAAACAAAAACATAATATATTGTTTTATGTCTGACTTCTTTCACTCAAGAATATGTTTTGGGAATTATCCTTTTTGCATGTAGCAGTAGTTTTTATTATATGATTATACTAGCAGTATATTTATATATTCTGCTACTGGTGGACATTTGGGTTTTGGGGAACTAGTATGGGAAATTCAACGCACATTATTATACAAGTTTCTATGAATATATGCTTGCATTTCTGTTTGGTCTGTATCTAGGAATGGAATGGCCAGATTTTTACTCTGTATAGTGATAGATAGAAGATAACTGCCGAAAAGGTTTTCAAAGTAGTTGTACCAGTTTACACACCTACCAGCAGTTTATGAGTTCCACATTCTCCCCAAATTTTGTATGGTCAGTCTTTTGAACTTGAGTCATTCCCCTGGATGTGTGGTGGTATGTCGGTGTAGTTTGGGTAGTCATCTTCTCTCAGGTATGAGTTGACTTCTTTGAAATGTTTCATCTGCAGGCTTCTAAGTAGTAGTTGACTTTAAGTACCACTTATATTTTCATTAAGAGAACCCATTGGAGAGAAATTAGTGGCAACATTGAAGCTGCCTATTAAGTGAGGCCCTGTGAGGCCATTTGTTTTGTTTTTCTTTAATTATATGTTTAAATCCTCTAAACAGTTTCTACTTATCTTCATCAACTCTATAAATAATACCATGAAAGAATATTTTCATGGAGTGGCATTTTAAGATGTAATTTGATGCTGATTATGTAAAAATTACTAAACTTGGTACAGTTACAGTGAAGTCAGCTCTTCCCACGTGAGAGTTGGTTGCAACAACTCTTGTTAAGTCTCCTAGGTTCAGTTAGTAGATTACCTCTTCCTGAACACAAGATTAACTAATATGTGCTTCCTTAGAGAGGTGAATGGATCTCTCTCTTAAGGGAAACAACTGAGTAATTGTACCCCTCTTCTAAATGAAGGTAGGGAGAAAATGGGCAGAAAGGAGAAAAGGGCATGGTATTATCTCTGATAGTTGGATTTAAGAAAGACAGTTTCTGGCCAACTGGTTGCTTTAGGCTTTCAGTGAAGTGTTGATTCAATAACTATAAATCATCAGTTTCTGCAAGTGATTATTGTTAAAATTGCCTATGTTTGCCTTTGTCTGGGTGAGGGTGCAGAGGTAAAGAAAATGACTCCATTCCCGTTCTGAAATATATTATTTAACACAGTTATAGTTCACTGGCTCATTGAAACTATTACCTTAGCTGACCCTAGTTGAACTTCCAATTCTCAGAAAATGCCCTTTTAGCTTATTTTTAAAGGAAGAAGTGCCATCTCCTGGCCTATTGTGAAAATTTCATCATATATACCCTACATTGTATCATAACGTGTTTCACCTTAGAGTAGAGAAATCTTGGCCTAGATCTAGAAATAAGACTTTCATCCTGCTTGCATATGTTCATAGGCTCCGATATGTAATTCATCCTACAATATATTTATTAAGTTAACCTGAGATCTCGATGGATGTTTGATAATACTCAATAAAAGGGTACTTAACAATCAGAATATTTTGCAGAGCATTTTGTTGTGATTATAGACTTGAAGTGTCATGTTGATCCCATTTAAAAAGAGGTGTAGTATAAACTTAAATAGCAATTATGAATGTTTTTTTATTTTGCTATTATTAATTACAATTACATGATCAACATTATGGTTACTAGACTCCCCCTATTATCAAGTTCCCACCACATACTCCATTGCAGTCACTGTCCATCAGCGTAGTAGGATGTTATAGAATCACTACTTGTGTTCTCTGTGTTATACTGCCTTCCCCGTATCCCCCCACCCCACCCCCACCCCCGCTACATTATGTGTGCTAATTGTAATAGCCCTTTTTTCCCCTTATCCCTCCCTTCCCACCCCTCTTCCCCAGTCCCTTTCCCTTTGGTAACTGTTAGTCCGTTCTTGGGTTCTGTGAGTCTGATGCTGTTTTGTTCCTTCATTTTTTTCCTTGTTCTTATACTCCATAGATGAGTGAAATCATTTGGTACTTGTCTTTCTCCGCCTGGCTTATTTCACTGAGCATAATACCCTCTAGCTCCATCCATGTTGTTGTAAATGGAAGGATTTGTTTTCTTCTTATGGCCGAATAATATTCCATTGTGTATATATACCACATCTTCTTTATCCATTCATCTACTGATGGACACATAGGTTGCTTCCATTTCTTGGCTATTGTAAATAGTGCTGTGATAAACATAGGGGTTCATATGTCTTTTTCAAACTGGGCTGCTGCATTTTTAGGGTAAATTCCTAGGAGTGGAATTCCTGGGTCAAATGGTATTTCTATTTTGAGTTTTTGAGGAACCTCCATACTGCTTTCCACAATGGTTGAACTAATTTACATTCCCACCAGCACTGTAGGAGGGTTCCCCTTTCTCCACATCCTCGCCAGCATTTGTTATTGTTTGTCTTTTGGATGGTGGCCATCCTAACTGGTATGAGGTGATATCTCATTGTGGTTTTAATTTGCATTTCTCTGATGACTAGTGATGTAGAACATCTTTTCATGTGCCTGTTGGCCATCTGAATTTCTTCTTTGGAGAAGTGTCTGTTCAGCTCCTCTGCCCATTTTTTAATTGGCTTATTTGCTTTTTGTTTGTTGAGGTGCGTGAGCCCTTTATATAATTTGGATGTCAACCCCTTATCAGATATGTCATTTATGAATATATTCTCCCCTACTGTAGGATGTCTTTTTGTTCTACTGATGGTATCCTTTGCGGTACAGAAACTTTTTAGTTTGGTGTAGTCCCATTTATTCATTTTTGCTTTTGTTTCCCTTACTCAGGGAGATATGTTCATGAAGAAGTTGCTCATGTTTATGTCCAAGAGATTTTTGCCTATATTTTTTCTAAGAGTTTTATGGTTTCATGACTTACATTCAGGTCTTTGATCCATTTCGAGTTTACTTTTGTGTATGGGGTTAGGCAGTAATCCAGTTCATTCTCTTACATGTAGCTGTCCAGTTTTGCCAACACCAGGTGTTGAAGAGGCTGTCATTTCCCCATTGTATATCCATGGCTCCTTTATCAGATATTAATTGACCATATATGCTTGGGTTGATATCTGGGCTCTCTATTCTGTTCCACTGGTCTATGGGTCTGTTCTTGTGCTAGTACCAAATTGTCTTGATTACTGTAGCTTTGTAGTAGAGCTTGAAGTCAGGGAGCATAATTCCCCCTGCTTTATTCTTCCTTCTTAGGATTGCTTTGGCTATTTGGGGTCTTTTGTGGTTCCATATGAACTTTAGAACTATTTGCTCTAGTTCACTGAAGAGTGCTGTTGGTATTTTGATAGTGATTGAATTGAATCTGTAGATTGCTTTAGGCAGGATGGCCATTTTGACAATATTAATTATTCCTAGCCAAAAGCATGGGATGCATTTCCATTTATTAGTGTCCTCTTTAATTTCTCTTAAGAGTGTCTTGTAGTTTTCAGGGTATAGGTCTTTCACTTCCTTGGTTAGGTTTATTCCTAGGTATTTTATTCGTTTGGATGCGATTGTGAATAGAATTGTTTTCCTGGTTTCTCTTTCTGCTAGTTCATCGTTAGTGCATAGGAATGCAACAGATTTCTGCGTATTAATTTTGTATCCCACAGCTTTGCTGAATTCAGATATTAGATCTAGTAGTTTTGGAGTGGATTCTTTAGGGTTTTTTGTGTACAATATCATGTCATCTGCAAACAGGGACAGTTTGAGTTCTTCCTTGCCAGTCTGGATGCCTTTTATTTCTTTGTGTTGTCTGATTGCCGTGGTTAGGACCTCCAGAAGTATGTTGAATAAAAGTGGGGAGAGTGAGCATCCTTGTCCTGTTCCCAATCTTAAAGGAAAAGCTTTCAGCTTCTCGCTGTTAAGTATAATGTTGGCTGTGGGTTTGTCATATATGTCCTTTATTATATTGAGGTACTTGCCCTCTATACCCATTTTGTTGAGAGTTTTTATCATGAATGGATGTTGAATATTGTCAAGTGCCTTTTCAGCATCTGTGGAGATGATCGTGTGGTTTTTGTCCTTCTTTTTGTTGATGTGGTGGATGATAATGGATTTTCGAATGTTGAACCATCCTTGCATCCCTGGGATGAATCCCACTTGGTCATGATGGATGATCTTTTTGATGTATTTTTGAATTCAGTTTGCTAATATTTTGTTGAGTATTTTTACATCTATGTTCATCAGGGATATTGGGCTGTAATTTTCTTTTTTTGTGGTGTCTTTGCCTGGTTTTGGTATTAGAGTCATATTGGCCTCGTAGAATGAGTTTGGCAGTATTCCCTCCTCTTCTACTTTTTGGAAAACTTTAATGAGGATGGGATTTGGTCTTCACTATATGTTTGATAAAATTCAGCAGTGAAACCATCTGGTCTGGGAATTTTGTTCTTAGGTAATTTTTTTATTACCAACTCAATTTCATTGCTGATAATTGGTCTATTCAGATTTTCTGTTTCTTCCTGGGTCAGCCTTGGAAGGTTGTATTTTTCTAGAAAGTTGTCCATTTCTTCTAGGTTATCCAGTTTGTTAGCATATAATTTTTCATAGTATTCTCTCATAATTCTTTGTATTTCTGTGGTGTCTGTAGTGATTTTTCCTTTCTCATTTCTGATTCTGTTTATGTGTGTAGACTCTCTTTTTTTCTTGATAAGTCTGGCTAGGACTTATTGCCATTGCGTGCTTTAGATTCGTGGTTACCAAAGGTTCAAGGGCAATTCCCTTACTATCTAACAGTCTAATTTAACTTACTTCGTATACTATTACAAACACAACCTGAAGGTTCTTTCTTTTTCCCCCTCTTCTTCCTCAATTTTTTGTATGTTATGAATCATATTCTGTACTCTTTGTCTTCCCTTGGGTGACATCTTTTTAGCCTTAGGAATACTTCCATCTATAGGAGTCCCTCCAAAATGTACTGTAGATGTGGTTTGTGGGAGGTAAATTCTCTCAGTTTTTGCTTATCTGTAAATTGTTTAATCCCTCCTTCAAATTTAAATGATAACCTTGCCGGGTAAAGTATTCTTGGTTCAAGGCCCTTCTACTTCATTGCACTAAATATATCATGCCACCACCTCCTTCTGGCCTGTAAGGTTTCTGTTGAGAAGTCTGATGATAGCCTGATGGGTTTTCTTTTGTATGTGATGTTTTTTCTCTCTCTAGCTGCTTTTAAAAGTCTGTCTTTATCTATGATCTTTGCCATTTTAATTATTATATGTCTTGATGTTGTCTTCCTTGGGTCCCTTGTGTTGGGAGATCTGTGCACCTCCATGGCTTGAGAGACTATCTCCTTCCCCAGATTGGAGAAGTTTTCAGCAGTTAACTCCTCAATGACACTTTCTATCCCTTTTTCTCTCTTCTTCTTCTTCTGGTACCCCTATAATGCAAATATTATTGCCTTTGGATTGGTCACACAGTTCTCTCAATATTCTTTCATTCTTAGAGATCCTTTTTTCTTTCTGTGCCTCAGCTTCTTTGTATTCCTCTTCTCTAATTTCTATTCCATTTACTGTCTCTTGTACTACATCTAATCTGCTTTTAAATCCCTCCATTGTATTTTGCGTTTCAGATGTGGTATTTCTTAATGATTGAATCTCCGTCTTAAATTTGTTCCTGAGTTCTTGAATATTTTTCTGTACCTCCATAAGCATGTTTATAATTTTTATTTTGAACTCTCTTTCAGGAAGATCAGTGAGTTCGGTTTCATTTGACCCTCTTTCTGGGGTTTGTGAGATTTTGGTCTGGACCATGTTCTTTTGTCATTTCATATTTCTCTGTGGTGCCCACTAGTGTGCAGAAACTCCAGTCTCTGGAGCTGCTCAGCCCCTAGAGTGAGGTTGGGGGTTGTAGGGGAGCGGAGCTGGTGCCTGGGGGGAGGAAAGATCTGTTTCCTGATTCCCGTCTGCGGTGCCTGTCTCCAGTGTCAGAGCTAGACAGCCAAGAACACACGTGTAAACCTCTGTGCTTTGCGTCTCTAGCTGTTGTAGGCGGGACCTTTCTCTGGCTGGCCTGATGCCTGCGCAGTGACTGCCGGTTTGCGAGCAATTGCCTGCAGGCCAGTAGGAAGGTTTGGCAGGCTGTGTGTTACAGTGGGGGCCTTGGAGCTGAGTAGGCAGCCAGGGGGATGGAGCACCTGAAGCTCCCCATAGTTCCCAACCAGCTGGGCAGAGCGCGCCCAGACAACCTTGTCCAGCTCTCCCTTCTCCCGCATAGCAAGCTCCATGCAAACCCCGCCCCTTCAGCAGCCCTCTCACTGCTAGGAAGCCTCTCAGACTGCCTGCCTTTCCTCTGACACAGAGCGGCCGGTGTGGATCCCCTCCTCCACAAACGGCCGAAATGTCAATTTCTCAAGCACTCCGCCTGTCCAAGCTTCCTAACGCCCAGGGCACCACACACTATGGGATTCTGCTCACAAAGCAGATCTCCAGGGCTAGTTGTCCAGCAGTCCCAGGCTTCCATCCCCTCCCTGCTCCGTTTCTCTTCTTCCCACCTGTGAGCTGGGTGGGGGAAGGGCCTGGGTCCCACCGGATTAAGGCTTTCCTACATTACCCTGTTTCATGAGGTCTGCTGTGTTCGTGAGGTCTGTTTGCAGTCTGGTTCACCCTTCTTGTTGCTGTTTTAAGGTTGGTTGTATTAATTATCTATATTTTTGTACTGTTTGTGGTTTGGGGAGGAGCTCTCTGTCTCACCTCTCATGCCGCCATCTTGCAAGTCCCTTGCAATTATGAATGTTTTCAGTAATTGTACATGAACCTTGAGGACAGCTTATCTAGCCTTAGCTTTTAGGCAAAATTGTATTGAAACATGTTACTCCCTTTCTAGTATGTCCCACTTTTGAAGGCCTAGGAGAGAAATTCATCTTCAGGAAATTCTCCCTTTAACATAATTCTTTTCTGCTAAGCAGTAATACCGACTTTGAGTCTTCTGCCCTTGCAAATGTGGTTCAGCTCTTTCTGTATCATCTCTTATCCTAACCTGTATTAGAAGTAGTAATCCTAAAATAACAATCACAAAATGGTTGAATAAAGAATTTCCTGTGGAAATTTTATGCAGGCAGGTGCCGTTTCCTTAGTGGAAAAGGAACTATTAAAAATATGATACTGGGATACAAATGAAATAATCATTGTTTTCCTCTTTATAGACAGGACTGTCAGACATATTGTGAAACACTGGAATAAAACTATTTTTAAAACATTTTTTAAAAGAGTTTAAAATAGCCCTGCTACTGTAGCTCCTATAATTTAGGTCTCTAGTAATGATCAGCCAAAATCATTATTTCTTTCTGTTATTGGATATCTACTTGTTTACTACCATCTCCTGACATTGAAAGATTAACCATATATGTATCTATATCTGTTCAATATTCTAGATTACAGGAATGAAGAACTGTTGCCTAATTGGAAAGTGCCAGCATTCCAGACTTAAAAAATACATCTGAAGAGGCTTCTCCTGTTTTATATATTATGTGAAGAATTTAGATCTTATATTGGTTTGCACAAGTTCCCTGGAGAAAAAAAAATTGCTCTGTGTATATCTCTTGGAAAATAAGACAATAGTATTTCTCCTTTGCAATAGCAATTATAACAGATGTGAAAATAAATATACTTGACTCTAATATGATTATACAAAAGAGCATGGATGCATTTCAAATGTTAGATATTGCTACTATAATCAAATGATTTCATATTGACCTTTTTATCATGATTCCTCCCTGTCAAGCACTAAAAGTTGAACCATTATACTTTATATCTGTAATGATATAGATTATGAAATTTCCCCTCAAACTCATTGCAGCAGATAACTTTTTTGAGTCATTGACTTCATTTTATATTTAAAAAATTATGAAATATCATTCTGTCATTATATTCTAATTAAAATTGTTTGTGCATAATGCTTTGGAAAAATGGGTCTTTTATAGGAAAAAAACCTGGGATAACTGATTTCTATGGCTTTCAAAGCTGAAATATATAATATACTAAACCAACTCTAATATTGCTTCTTGTGTTTTACTGTCAGATTAAATTACAGCTTTTATGGATGATTAAATTTTAGTACATTTTCATTTGGTTTGTGTGTTTTTGTTATTGTTTATAGATCAAAGGCCTTTATTTTATAATGACTACATCATTTTTAATGCAATCGTAATTCTGTAATGACCACATCATTTTAAATGCAATGGTAGCTACTTTCTGCCTGGTACCTGCAGAACACTTGGCATTAAACCCCTAGGTAACTGGTAATTTTTTTAAGAGCAGATCTTGTACTTTCTGTTCTACATATTTATTCCTCCTGTACAGTAAAATACATCAGACTACATAGAATAGTTTTGTATATTCTCTCTTGATTTTAAAGATTGTATATTATTGAATAAAATATCCCACTGTGTTTTATTTTTATATGTAAGAAGATAAGTTTAATACTGTATCAGGGTTTAACTTTTACTCTCTCAAATCTTCCTCAGCTTGTAATTTCATCAAGGGAATCCTTTTGTCATTTTTAATTTGTTGGGTGTAAGTTCACCAATGAAATGTATGTAAAACTTTTCAAATTTGCTTTATATTAGATTGAAGAACTTGAGAGAAGTGGGTGAAAGTGAAAAAGCACACCCAGGATGTGTCTATTGCTTTTGCTTCAACTATATATATGAAGCAGTAGTAGTATGGAAAAGATTACTAAGTTAAAAGTTTAGCTGGCTATGGAGTGGTGCTTTTCTTTTCCTTCCCAGTCTTTTTCCATTTTTAGAAAAATGGAGCTTAAATAGGACATGGACCCAGGGTGATAAGACTTATGTACTCTCCATAGAGGTGGAGCAAAACTTAAATCAATTAAGTTCTGGAGAAGGAAAGAAACAAGCTTAGGAAACCCTGTGCCTTGTCCCTGAGTACTAAGGAGGAGACCAGTCATAGAAAGTCTAAATCATTGCTCAGGGGTCTAGATACTGTCTGAGTGTAACCAGGTGTGAAGTATTCATGCCTGGCTGAGACTTTCCAGAAGTGTGGTCAGCCCTTCAATTATAAAGTGAAATTTCAAAATCAGATTTCAAATGTAAGCTCTGACCAACCTGAGAACATGTTACAGTATTGTAAAAAAATATTTGGAAATTGTATTCTTTTTAGTTTCTAATAAACTTAGTTACCTAATATTTACCTTCTACTGATCAGTTATACATATGTCTGGGATTGAAGGGCCAAAAATCGATAATTTTTTTTTTAAGTGAAGCATTAGGGCCAGTCTGCAGGTTAGGGTGGCATATTTAAGATCCTCTAAAGTCATTCCACTTTAAAACTTACCTCTCTCAACCATTTCTTTGGACTTAAAATCACAGAGAAACATCTCACAAATGAGTGAAAATTTCTAAATATTACCTGTTACATAGATTGTGTGGTTATTTGCCAGAATAAGTAGAAATCATTAAATGAGAATAACTCCAAGTTACAATCTGTTTGACTATTAACGTAAACTTGGTGTCTTGTATTTCAGAACACAGTAAAGAGAGATGACAGGTACTGGATTCCTTTGTTACATCTCACATAGTCCGCTTGGGTTCAAGGTGGAACTGAGGAAAGATGTCCTTGTGCCACCCAGTAGCGTACAGATCAGGACCAGCTGAAATCAGAGATAGGTATTGTTATCTCAAGGAAATCTGCCATTGCTGAGCAAGGTGGAGGGTATCCTGTTAGAACGTGTGACCGGTGTGCTTCTGGATTGTCCGTGTGTGAATTCCATAGGGCTGGTTCCAGAGGGGAGGGTGCCTGAAGATGAGATGTATTTTTATAGCTGAAAAATCAAAAAGTCCTCAAGGATATTACATGAATCTCATATATATATATCTGAGAACTGATACCGTCTTGGTGTTTGTGGCTATTGAAAGTATGATGGCTTTGGGTATGTGAGTTACATAGAATTTAAAGGAAGCTTGATGTCACAGTTGCTCGTTTGCTTTTCTTTCCACCAAAACAGATGATTTTAATGGCTTGGTTGTGCTCCCAATCTAATTGTAGAAATTAACAGGAAGTACATAATCGAACTGTAATTTTATCCTCCACCAGGGGGAGCTTCAGTATCAATTAACACTTCTACAAACAGTGACCTAAGAGTATGTATTCAAACCATCTATTCTATAAATACTGTATTCCTCACAGGGGCCTCAAGAGTTTGTAATCTAATTGAATGTGAAAGAAATACACAAAATTCATCGGAGAATGAATAATACTGTAATTTACTGAACTGTGACCGCAGTGTGAGTTCTCTTAGGAATGTTTGTAGAAGTATGACTATTGGTGTTACTCTTCCCCTACAACTTTGAACTAATCTGTTTGGCGTCTTGATCTGCCGTCATAACTAGCCACCTTTTACGCCTCTGAAAAAGCTGCTTCTTTGAAGTTAGAACATACTTGGAAAAGGTCCTTGAAAGATACTGATCTTTATTTTATTTACTAAATTAAAGCAGATTATTGGATCTGGAGCTCTTTTTCTACTCATTTGAACATTCTTCATTTTCTGGACCTGCCCAATTACCAATATTTTGCCTCATTTTTCCTGTGGGTACATGTTTATTTGTCCATGTATCTAATTTTTGTTTTCAGAACTGAGGGACAGAAATACTGATTACCTCAGTATTTTCCTTTGTAAGCAATCACAGTAGAATGTTGAAGACACAAAATATGCTCTTATAAATTATACATGTGTGGTGAAACCAAAGTGTGAAGAAATTATCAGGTATTCGGAGGAAGGAAATGGCATTTGATAACCTTTTGTTTCATTAGGGTCCTGTACCCATTTAAGGTGCCGCTTAAATGTGTGTGAGAGTAGCCCGTCTTGACTCAGCTGCAAACTTAAAAGGGCAGAGTGGTTTGTGTGCTTGTCCAGGATCTGGAAAGAACCCATCTTGTGGGGAGGGAAATGAATATGAGCTTTGACGCAGTCTAACCGCCAGCTTTTAGCATTTTCATTCCCCAAAAATGTAAAAAATGCAAGTCATTCTTGAAAATGTACTACGAACACTGCAGTGAACATGGCTTTTTCTTACAGTTTCATCTGGGATTTGTTGAGTGTGCAGTCCCTTTAATGTCATGTCTTGCTTAAATATTCTTGTTGAGAACAGCTGGAGAGTTGAACTGGGTGCCTACTTTTGTTTTCTGGGAAGGCAACATGGATGCTGTTTTGCAGACCTTAACAATAGCTTTAAAAGGGAATTGGGGAATACAGGCTCTTTTGCTTATGAAGAAGCAGCTTCCTGTGGTTCTGGGTCCAAGGTGTGACATACATTTCCTGCTAATTGCTTCTCTTAAGAAGCATGGGCTTGGCTGTTCCTCTAGAGGAAAAACTTTAATAAACCTTCCCATTTTAAGCAGTGATGTGTCTCTTATTTTGAGCTGTTGTTTTCAATGCATTTTTTTTAAGCTTAACCATGTGCAAGTTCTTGTGCTTATTTACTTCTAACCATGTAAAAGCTCTTTAATTCGTACAAAGCAGAAAAGGCATAATCCTTATGAGCCTATAATATTTATTGTGCTTCTCCTGTATGTCAGGTACTGAGCTGCATGTTGGGGATACAGCAGTGAATAATAGAAAACAAAATCCTTTCCCTTGTGGAGGTTTTGGCAGGTGACAGAAGACAAATGCATGCATGTGTAATGATGAGTCCTGTGGAGAAGAGTTAAGCAGTGTGAAGGGAGCGGCCTGTCAGGCAGAAGGAGTGTTGTGGTAGTAGGTCAAAGGTTTAGTCTCACTGAAGTTGCTATTGGCATAAATATTTGAAATGCAGCCCATACAACTGCCTGGGGGAAAGAATGGCCTGTGTAGCAGGAAGTGTCTGTGCAGATGCCATAATGTGGGCATGTGCTTGGCATGGTGGGGGCTAGCAAGGAGGCCAGGGTGGCTGGGGCAGAGTGAGCAAGGGGCAGAGTAGTAGGAGACAGCAGAGAGATAGTGGGGTTGGGCTAGGGGCGAATCAGCTAAAACATTTACTAAGTGAGATCCATGAGAGGGGTTTAAGCAAGGGATACCACCAGGAATAGTCTGGCTGTTGAGTTGAAAATAGCCTATAGACAGGCAAGGATGGAAGCAGAGACCAGTTAGAAGACTGGATGATCAAGTGTGAAAGTGGAGCCAAGAGGGTTTCCTGACAAGTGTAGGATGAGGGAGAGGAGTCAAGGGTGACTCCAAAAATTTGGGCCAATAAGATAAAGAAGATTATGACAGGAGAAGGTTTGGAAGGAGAAAAAGGGAGTGGATCAGAGCCCCACTTGGAACATACAGAAAGCATGAGAAGCATGTCAGATTCTAGAGATGTACAGTAGGCAATTGGACATGGGTCGGGAATTCAGGGAAGAGGTCTGGACAGATTTACATTTAATATTTAAAAACAGCTAAATAGGATCACCAGAGTTGAGTATAGATAGAGGATAGGTCCAGGCACTCCATCCTGAGGTTGGAAGGTGAGTGTGGGGCACACTGACAGGCTGTCAGTGGAGTGGTGAGGGCAGTGTCCAGTAGGTGGAGGGGAGAAGACGAGGCATCCAGCATGGACTGCTCTGTTTGGGAGAAACAGCTCATGTTCGGTGCCGATGGGAGTGACCCATCAAGAGGAAAACTGAGTAGGCTATTGAACGGAATCTAGTGTACAAGTTAAGCTGGCCCGGATGGGGAAGGCATAGCGGCAGAGGGAAGACAGAGTGTACTGATGCAGAAACTGGTAGGTCACAAAGAACTAATAAAAAGTGCCGTAAAGAAGTTTTAAACACAGTATGAGACAGAAGGGACAGATACTTTCTGTTCTGAGCGATCTGAAATTTTTAGAGAATGGAGTTTGAACTAGGTGTGAAAGGTAGAATTTCAACAGGTGAGAAGGGGGAGATTATTATGAGCATATTTCAGGGAAAAGCAAGTGTAGAAAACAGAAACAAATTACCTAGTTTTATTTGGTGTTTATGTGGAAGGGGTATGCTAGAAGAGTAGATGGGGGCCAAATCCTGACAGGCCTTGAAACAAGAAATGGGCAGTCTAGTAGGTTGAGCCGGTAAATAACTGTGGCATAGCAGTCATCTAGGTGAAGTGTGGAGAGGGCAGCCGTGGGGAAATGCCAAAACTAATGAGGATGAAAGTCATTGTGTTAAAAGTTGTAACTTGGTGCAGAGGTGGTGGGGAGGATGTGTTCCCAGACCGGGGCAAATAAACCAGGGAAGCTGAAATCAGTCAAAGGGGGAAAAAAAGTGGGAGAAGCCCGTTTGGTGCTTACAAGAAGTCTGCTCCCACTCGCTGGTGTCTCTCCCCATCCTGGCTGGACTGAGGGGAGAACAGCTTCTCTAAACACCTATTGATATGAAGATGGACTAAGGCCAGGCAAGAGATTCTGGGAATACTGCAGTTTTACCCACAGAAGGGTTATTCCCAGACTCTGATGGCCTCTGAGGCATATAGTGGTGATCTTTCCCAAACAGAAGTTTACAGGACAACCAGCATCGGTCCTTTGGCACTGGATTGAAGCTGAAAAATCTTGTGTTTTAGCTCTGTTTATCTCTGCTGCTCCTGACAGGACTCTGCTCCCCTCAGACCGTTCAGCACCGACTGGCCTGCAGTGAGTATTAGTCTGCACCTTCCTCTCTACTGTTACCATGCAGCAGGCCATGGCAGCCGCTCTGGCCCTCCTGCCTACTGCGAAGGCTCTCCTTGCTGCACCCCTGTTCAGGAGGCCCCAACTGTCCCACCAAGGTCCCATGATTCAGGCCTTCCCTTGTGGCTGAGAGGAAAGGCACAGGCCACACCTCCGTAACCCCTGTCCACCTGGCTCTTCGCACAACTGGTGTCTCTCCAGGTGAATGGGTTGGGGAGTTTGAAGGAACCACCGGGATTAAGGGGATGCTAGGCATGAAGTCTTCCCATTTGGGAAAGTAGGCCCTGGAATTATGGAACTGGACCCTGGGCCCTGCCTCCCTTCCCTTAGAGAAGTTTTAAGAAGATATTTGATCCCTACACTCCCAGCAGGGTCCTGAAGCTAAGGCCTGACCTTTTGGAATTTGGGCTCTTGAAATCACTGATGCAAGTGCCTAGCCCGCTTATTTTCTAGGATATAAATTGACTTATCTGAACAGATGCTTGGAACCTTAAATCAGGGTTTCTAACACCTGCTTAAGTCAGTCTGGCCCAGGGCTCCCTATGGTAAGGAGCAAGCTCTCTAAGGCAGTTGTTGCGTGGCAGTCACGCTGGAGGCTTTGAATGAGTACTTGGAGGCCATCCGGAATGAAGTTACCAGCCTTGGCACTTCTACTCAGGGAGCTGAGTCTATGCAGAGAATTTCAGATGCTAAACTCACCCCTTCTGGGGAACCTCTGCTGCTTTGTTTTGCTTTAAAAAAAATTTTTTTTTAATGCCTAATAATCCTCCCCTTTCCCACCACTTCTACACAAATGACTATACACATGCTGCCTTGCTGGCAGCTCAGTGCCTGGGAGACAATGCCTGGAGTGTGGCCAGTTATTGGGGCTGGAGGTAGGGAAGGCGCTGAACACCCAACTCTCAACTTCCTTCCCTGTTGCGCCACCCTGACCCTCGATAATCACAATGAGGGAAAGAGAATGTAGCAGACTTAATGTCCCCAGGAGGGGTGGGGATTCCTGGCAAAGCAGGTTGGGAAAAACTCCTACGGTAGAGTAAGGCTGAGGCCAGATGTTGTTGCCAAAAAGGAGATGAGCCAGGTCAGGAGGACTGTGGGGAAGGAGCAAGCAGAAAGGGAGAAAACTTGGAGATGGAGGTGAGGTGATGTCCAGAGTGGAAGTTGGGATCCGCTTGGGATTGAGCAGGCATGGGAGAGCAGTGGCTGTGGTCACCTGAAGGACCTGAGCTCTGGGCAGCCTGCCTTAGAATAGAATTTGCCTGGGAAGCTAGGGCGGAGAAGCCAAAGCCATACGCATGGGGCAGGCGGCACTGCCCGACAACTTACAGAGTGAGGCTGGGAATGGAGGGGTTGTGCTTCTGAACCTGATTTTAGCTGGAGCTCCCTCTTCTCCCAGAAAGTGGGCTCAAGAGTAGCGTGTTCGGTGGGCCTTGGGAGGCCGCTGAGGAGTTCTTGACAAGTGTCGGGTAAACTAGGAGACACGGGGGTCGGGCTCAGCTGAGGGCATACTCAGGAGTGGAGGTCACGTTGGGGGCCCTGTCCTCCACACTGGAGACGCAGATCTATGAGTAGTTGCTACCCTGGAGGTGCTTGCAGTCTAGAGAGGAAGATAGATGTGCACAAAAGGGACTTGCAAAGGAAGTCCTGTGGTTGGGTGCAGCCTCTGGGGAGGCTCCACAGAAGAGATGCCCTTTCAACTGCAGAGTGAAAGATGAGTAAAAGCCAGCCAGCCTGCAGCAGTAGGGAAACAAAGTCCTCAGGGAACAGCAGGTGCAAAGACCTAAAGGCGTTCAAAACCGGAGCTTGGAGTACTCAAGTGGCTTATCTCCCGGTGGGTAAAGTGGGGGATGAGAAGTGCCCAGAAATAAAGCTGACCACATTTGGGGGGTCTAATTGGGCAGGACTAGGCCTCCGGACCCTCAGGGAAGTGAGGATGAAGTCAAAGGATCTTGAAGACATTTCCTTCACCTCCTCCTCTGTTCTTCCAGACACACAGCAGCATTTACCTGCAGGCTGCAGACTCCAGGCAGGAGGACAGGAGGCAGGGGACGCAGGAAGAAGCCCTGCAGGAAGGGGAAAGCAGCCAGGGTGAGTGCCGAGCAGAGCGGACAAAACCAGGAAACAAAGCCTGTTTCTTCCCTTGGATGGAGATAACTTCCCCGCACACCAACACCCCCAAGAGGCAGGAGGCAGACTGGGTGTCAAGGCATCTGCTGGGCCGGCACCACCCCTCCCTGTCCAGATACGGAAAGTAGGGGGTGTCTGTCCAGAGGGGAGAGGGGAGAAGGAGGGGTGGTGGGTCGTGGTCAGGTGAGGGGGCATTCAGAGCAAACGGGAGATAGTTTCAGCTTTTGGCAGTAGCTTCTATGTCTCTGGAAGGCGGCAGTCTTCTTGAAGGACGTGCCCACAAGGGCTTATGAAGAGAGCGGATTCTTCGGCATGGAAGCCAGGGAGTGCAGCAGCTGTGGCCTGACACCTGGTAAAGAGTTGGAGGTTCTGCTCCCTCCTCTCCCCGGGGCCGGGCCTAGATGCCGGGAGAAGGCCAAGGGTAAGGTGAATATCATGGCCCCTTGTCAGATTATTACTGCCCCACGTGCTGTGTTGACGAATAGGTGCCCTGAGAAGGGCTCTGTCCCCTCATTGTTCCTTGGAGGCCTCTCTCTAACCAGGAACATAAAGATGCTCTCAGCGCTGGGGTAGACGGAACACTTACAGGGGGAGGAAGAAGGAGGAGGGTCTAGTGGGGGACAAGCATGTGGGCTTTGTTTTGTGGAAGTTGGCAAGACTGACTTAATCGTGGTGCCCGTGCAAGCATGCACACGCACGCGTGTGTGTGGGTGTGGGTGTGCATATGCCAGAACTTGAGGGTGTATGTCCGAGGCTTGGAGGTGGTGGGCAGTGGGATATGTCTAGACTGACTGAAGGACACAGGGAGATGAGCAGGAAATAAGGACTCTGTCAAATTCAGAGGGAATCTGGGAGAGAGGTTTCATTATCCTGTTTGTTTTAAGGTTGGGTGGAGGGGGCAGAAGGGAGGCAGGGGACATCCTAATAACAGCACCCGGGGGGACCCCATTCTGAGATCCTTGTGCCCCTGTCCCGTACCCCCAGGGCCTGCCCAGCCCCTCTGGCCTATTGCCCTTCCTCTGGCAGCAAGGCCTGAGCCCCAAGACCTCTTGCTGGGGGCGGGCGTCACGAACACTCCCTGCGCCACGCCTCCCACCCCATCCAGAGGGGATGGGTTCTAGGACCAGCACAGCATCTGTAGGCCATTAGTCCCTAGGGAGGTGCGGGGAGAGGGGGTTGTGGGGTGTGGCGGGGACTCTAGCAGCTAAGGTCTTAAAGAGTCAAGAAAGCAGATCAGTGGCCTGAGTCCTCTCAAAACCATCAGAACGTGGTCATTCAACTCTGGTCCCTGCCAGGAATGTGAGGGCCCTGAGGGTGACTGTGAGGGAGGACCGTGTTGCAGCAGTGGTGGGCCCCTGGAGCCCATCATCAGGCAGTGGGTCAGCTCAGCCAGGCCGCTGGCCCCTGCATACCCACCCCCTACATACACCCACACACATACCATCCTCCCATGGAGAAGTGCACATTGTTCGTCATTTGGCAAATAACAGCCCATCCGGGTAGTATTTTTACAGTGTAGAAAAACATGTTCACATCTATTGTCTTCTCTGATCCTTGCTACAATCCTGTGAGGTAATAGGACTACTGTATATTTTTAACAGAAGAAACCAAGGCTCAGAGAAAGCCTTTTACTTATTTATTTTAGCAGGGTTTTTTTCACCCTGGGTCACATAGCACCTAAACTGAAGGGCGGGTGGTCCAATATATACTGAGCTTCTGCTGTATTCTAGATAGTGTGCGTTATGTCCTTTAAATCTCATGGCAGCCCTGCATTCTCCCCGTGTCACAGATGAGAAAAGTGAGACTCAGAGATCAAGCAAAATGCTCAAGCTTACGCAGTGACAAAAATGGGCCTCATATCCTGTTTGGCTCCAAATGCAGCGCCCTCGCCATGGCGCTGGCAGAAGTGCCCCCACTGCCGTGGTTGGAGAAGCCCCCTGAGGTGGACAGAAAGCTGGGGACTGGCTCCTGCCCCCCAAAGAGACAGGCTGTGCTTTTGCTTCCGTGGAGGCCCTGTAGGAAATGGTGTGGCTTGGGAAAGAGGAGCTGCCTCCCCCACGGGGCTCTGGAGAAGTGGAGGAGGGGCTGCTGAACCAGGTCTCTCTTCCTCAGGGCAAGTTCGGGTTCAGATCTCAACCTGAGGGGTGGGTGCCGGGGAAGTGCTTGAGGGAGAGGGGCCCTGTGCTCTCTGGGAAAGAGGGGTCCCAAGTCTGCCAGGCTGGGAAGAGAAAGGAGGGAGACCAGGCAGGCCCACTGGCCGTCCCCAGCAGAGACTCTTCTAGCTCCTACTCATGGTGAGGAACATCTACAGACACACTCTGGCCACAGAGCCACAGAGAAGCAGGTGGGGCCCTGAGCAGATAGATGCCTGGGCATTGCAATTAGGGGACCCTTGTACCTGTCAGGGAAGCGGGCCAGGTGTGAGGTGGGCGCCCCCTGCCAGGGAGGGTTTTAAATGAGCTTCCAGCTTATTTGCATGTTCTAATTAACCATAAAATGAGCCCCAGGGGCAGAATTAAGCTGCCAATTTCTCTCTGCTGGCTTCTACTACCTCCTCATAGGTACAGCTCCCCACCCCTACCTTTTCTGTCATTGTTTAGGCCCCAGGCGTTCCCAGTCACCTCTTCTCTCAGCTTCAGTAAATAGTCTCCATCATTGTCCCAGAAGGGGAGGGAGAAAAGGGAAAATTATGGGGGGTATATGAACAGGCCATAATCTTTCATTAGCAAAGCATGACATAGTGACGGGGTGGTACATCCCAGGCAAAATTCCCCCACTGGATGGTTGGCATTCCACTAATGGTCCATACATGGGCAATACAGGGGGGACAGGTTTTGTTGTTCCCCT
The DNA here is from genome assembly GCA_032199065.1 of Smutsia gigantea. Taxonomy (NCBI): domain Eukaryota; kingdom Metazoa; phylum Chordata; class Mammalia; order Pholidota; family Manidae; genus Smutsia; species Smutsia gigantea. Next base: position 25,635 of record JAVSCE010001734.1, on the reverse strand, counting down.
TGACTTGGCTTTGGAGCAGATACAGACAACTTGTACAGTAGTGTGAAAAGCACAAGACTGGAAGTCAGTTTGGACTGTTTCAATCCTAGCTCTGCCACTGTGACCCTAGGAGAATTGCTTGATCTCTCTGAGCTTTTCCATGTAAAATAAGAGTAACAGCAGCCACTTCCAGAGTGTGGCGAGAAGGAAATAAGAACACAAAGATGACAGTGCCCGACATCTGTGACTGATGTTGGCAGCAAATGCCACACCCCTGATTGTTCTGTTGTGGCCCAAGTTAAAGTGAGTTTTCATTCCCTTGCATTCCTTCTGGCTAACGAGTGGGTTGAGTCACTTCTTTCTTGCCGCTGGACCCAGTGGGTCAGGAACTGGGTCCTTTTCATTGCTCTGTTCTTAGCTCCTATCAAAATGCTTGGCACTGGGAAGTGTTCATAAAGTTTTGTTCATTTGGTCTGAATCGCCACGGCCTGGCCACAAAACGGATGAGTTACCGATGAATGACCAAAAGGCGACTTGGATTCCTGTAGCATCATTCCCACCTTGGAGCTGGTGCCTTCTTGAATAGTTGCTGGACGGCTCCCTCTTCTCAGAACTCAGCAATTCCAGTGGAATCTTCACACGCACACATTCTGCACACACATGCACACAGCACCGCCCCCAAAGGCGGTCACAGCCTCTGGGCCTTCCCCCAGGACCAAAGGGTCATGGTTCTGCGGGGAGACGTGGAGGATGGCAGGGGCCTGCTCCTCCAGAAAGGGCTAGGCAGCCGGCACACTCCAGGAACTCCAGGGAGAGAAAAAGAAAGGACAGGGGTTTTGGAGCCAGAGGACCCCTCTGTTTCAGGCCCTGGTTCTTTCATTGGCTGCTAGCCTGATCTGGGCAACTTGCACGAGCCCTGAGAGCCTCCACTGATTTACCAAGGACAGTATCTTCTAGGGTCATTTAGGTTTAAGACATGTACACACTGCCTGGCAACAGCGAGCATTCAAAAAAAGTATTGCCTTTCCTTCCTTTTGTACCTTCCTCCACGAACACTAAACATCTACCATTGGATTGCGTGGAAAATTGAGAGTGACTCTAACCACCCCCCACTCAGGCTAAGGAGCTGCTCGCTCTAAGCCGCCTTGCTCCATCGTCCCTGGGAGGCCCAGGCTGCAGGAAGAGAGTTTCTTTTGATTTTTCTTCTCCAGTTTGCTACTAATGCTTTTGAGGGCGGAAGGCGGCTTGCCTTGAATTGCAGCTGTCACCCTCCGTCAGAGGGGAGGTCGGCGGGAGGCTGCGGGGAAGAAGAGAGGGAGTGCCGCCCGGGCGGGCTCGGCCCAAACGCCTCTGGCCCGCTGGCAGTGGTCCCTGCGGGGTGGGCGAGAAGGCGGCTCCCGGGGCGGGCACGCCAGGCCCTGGGGGCCGCCCCGCCGCCCCGGCCCACAAGAGGGGACCGAGAGCCACCCGGCTGGGAGGGAGCCCACGGGATGGAACTGGAATTTTAAAATGCATGTGAATTTCTTCTGGGCTTGCCTTCGCCTTATTGATGGATACAGGTTCTTGTGTCCCGGGCCCAAAGCTGGAGACGCGCTGGGGAAGGAGGGTGAGACTCCAGGACTCGGTGAGCACTGGCCTGGTCTGCCTCCTGCGTGCGGCGTGTTCCTGGGCAGGGGTCTTATCCAGGCTTGCTTCCTCCTCGGGAAAATGGGGAGAATACCTGCCTTCCGTGGCCGCTTACCAAGGAGATAATGGAAATGAAAATGCATTCAAACTTTAAAGTGCTAAACAAACATATTATCTTTCCTGTGCTTTTGGAAAGACACGGTTTCCCCAAGTATTTCTTATACATATACTCATTCAGCCCATTTCTCAGGATCCAGGTATGGGCTGAAACCTCAAAGGCAACAGGAAGTGGTGGGGTGGAAATTTGTGCCCAGCTGCTCCCAGCTGCCCATGACTGGGGTTTAATACCCATGCCTGGAGCAGTGCTTTGCCAGGGAAGCAAAGTTATAAGGTTGGAGACATGAGAGATGAGGTCTTTACTGGGGGCCTCTCTAGGGAGCCTGCAGCACCCTAATCCACACAGAATGTTCGACTGAGGTCTTTAGGGGCAGTGAAGGAACGTCAAAAGGATTTCCTAGTCTCTGACCCCTGGCCCCTCCCCAGCTGTCACCTCCAGCCTAAAGCACCACACACACACACACACACACACACACACACACACACACACACACACACACACTCACTCACTCACTCACTCACTCACTCACTCACTCACTCTCTCCTCCCCCACTGGCCAGTCTGGCCAGATTCTCCCAACCACAAGCCTGTCTACCCTGCTCCAGGTATCCTTCTGGAGGAAAGGAACTTGGAATTGGGCTTTTGAAAGCCATACCGCCCACCTGCCCTCTTTCCAGGGGTCCCAGCACTGGGACCTGGCCCTTTGGGGGTCAGTCAACTTTCTGTCTCTATGATTCAGACCCAAACAGCTGTGTTAATATCAAAGCCAGAGGGTGAGGGTTCCAGAGCCTTGGGGCAACTTGGGGAAGGATTTCCCCCCTGGGTGGGCTCTGCTGTGCCCGGGAGACGGAAACGTCCTGAGCCTTTGGAATGGCTCCGCTTCTTGGCCTTCTGCGAGCATCGTGCCCGAGGCTCTGAGGCTGTGGGTGTCACCCAGCCTGGTTTCTCCTTCAGCAGCCGGTCACGGTCAGGCCGCACACTACGCAGGAACTTCTTGAAGATGTTTGCCGTGAGGGCGAACCTGCGACCCAGCTCCCGGGGCTGGCCCTTCTCTCCTTTGGGCTCAGCCTCCTCCGCAGTCGCGCCCTTCTCCCCACCCTTCTCCAGTTCTGGCAAGTCCAGCCAGTTGCCCACCAGGTCCGCGAAAATGTTGTCACCTAACACCAGAGGTTGTCGATTCCTACCCCGGGACATCAATGTGGATGTCCAGTCGTCGGGTTCCACCGGCTCTGGCCCCTGCCGGGCACAGCTGTGGTGCTGTGGTAGCTGTGCCCTGGGCAGGGCGGCCAGACCCCTCCCACAGGCACTCCTATGGGAGGGACACTTGGCGTTGCTGCCAAGAGAAGGTTGGCTGGAAGGGGAGCAGGCCACAGGCCTGGCAGGACCTCTGCCCCTGTCCCAGCGAGGGGACTCAGGCTGTGTCCGGGGGCTTTCAGGGCAGCCTGGGGCAGGCCCCCTCCCGGAGATCTCCAGCTGTTCCAGCGCTGTCTGCACCTGTAGGAGCTTCAGCTCGTGTAGCGCCCCCATCATGCAGTTCATCTGGTCCTGCAAACCATCACCCGCTTCCTTCATGGACACCTGTAGGGGACAGACAGCACAGGGCCAGTGAGCCATGGGGGAGGCGGAGGGGCTGCTCCTAGACACCCCCCGCCACACACACCTTCAGGGGCATGCCAGCCTGCCAGGGACCCCACCTCTGTTAAACCTAGTAGAGTGCAGATCAGAGCTGGCAGAGGAGGAATGGTAACATTCATATGGCTGGGTAAAGGAAAACATATTAATGGCAGCTAACTTGCAGAGGCAAGCACTCTCCTAAGCTACCTACATGTATATATATGCATATGTATAAATCCGTATTTAATCTCCCCAACTACTTTATGAGGCAGTGACATTGTTCCCATTTTATAGATGAGGAAACTGAGGCACACAGATAAGTTGCTCAAGATTGCATAGATAGTAAGAGGTGGCGCTGAGATCCGTTTGAGGGTACACAGAGTGGTGGTGGCCATCTTTGGGTTTTTGTGTGACTGTGCCCTCTTCTCCCCTGAGTCTGAGATGAGGATGACGAGGATAGTAACCATTTGAGGGCATTCACTGGGTAATAGTGATTGAGCTAGGTACTCTAGACACATCATCCCGCTTAACCTTTCTGTAAACCTTGTGAGGTTGCTATTATTGTTCTCATTTTGACGAGTGAGTTAACCAGCCCCGGGTGAAGTACCTTGTCTGAGGTCACACAGCTCGTATTGCTGGAACTCAGACCCGGGACATCTCCTCCCAGTGCTGTGGTCTCAACTACCGGGCATTGTCTCAGGATGTCTGGGCAGTGGGGTGGGCATTAGGGCCGCTCTGCCCTCCACAGGGCAGTGGAGAAGGGCCGAGAGGGACGTTTGAGGAAGAGGAAGCACTCAGATTCCCTAAGAGAAAGGGCAGGCCTGGGGTTCCTTTCCCTGCTGTTCACATCTGGCTGGTCCGGAGAGAGAGAAGGAGGCCATGAGGCTCCTGTTTGCAGAAACCCTCACCCAGCTCTCCCAAGCCCTCTCTCTCTGCCAGACACCTGTCCTTTGTCAGCTGCCCTCGGACTGGGCTCCAGGGCTCTTCCTGCCCCCTCAGCCCAATGGGCTCTGCCGCCCCAGCCAAGGGTAGGGACACCGGGGGCCAGCTCCCCGCTCCCTCTGTGGGTGTCTAAGGCCCGAGTCCCAGGTGCCAGCTGGAAGGGGCTGAGAGATGGACTTGGGTGAGGGCCGCTTGGAGGCTGGGTAGGGGATGCTTCATCTGATAACATTCACGAGGTTCCAGTCCCCGGGTCCAAGCTGCCGTGGTCCTGCCAGCCCCCTCTCGAGATCTGCTCATGTTACCAACAGCAAACCCCATGTGAGGGGACCATCTGTTTCTTACGCCCCTCAGAGACCACAGGATCATCTTACCTCCAAGCCTTGGCCTAATGCACAGAGCTAAGTGCACAGGGTGGAGGGGCGGAGGGACTTGGAGGGCAGGCACAGAGGCTCTGCAGGGTGACCCTGGCCACGGACCCTCTGAGGCTTCCAAGTCAAACCCTCCCCTGCCAAGCCCGGCCCTGGTGGGGGGTTGGGGCCGTCCAGGCTCTCCTGAGCCAGTAGCACAGCAGAGGACTGAGCGTCCCTCAAGGCAAGGGGGCCTTTGCTGAGTGTGGGATTGCCCGCACCCTGCACCTTCCCCAAGACAGGGCAAGAGGAAGTGGTGGTTAGGGGCCTTGGGCAAGCACACTCCATCTGAGCGGTGGCAGAAGGAGCCCCAGCCTGTGCCTGCTGATGGCCCCTCGCTCTGACCTCTTTGCCTTCCACCTCCCCGTCCTTTCAGAGGCAGCTCAGCCCCAGCTGGGAAGACCCAGAGCAGAGTCAGAGGAGACTCTAAGCCCCACACCACACTCCTCAAGGTCCCTTCCCAGCAAACCGCTTCTCTGACTTCCCTGTTTCTGCCTCTTCCCTCAAATTACTTTCCTTGTCCCCCCAACCTGGAACCTCGGTGTCATTTTTGGCTTTTCCACCCAGCCACCCCTGTTCCTGTCCCCAGATATCTCAGGTCTGCCTTTCCATCTCCTGGAGAGCTGCCGAAGCCGCCTCGAAGCTTCCCAGCCACCAGGTCAGTCTTCCCGACACACACCCCTGACCATGTCACTTGCCGTGCAGATTATCTCTGCTCCCATAGGCACACTCCATGTTCTGGTCAGAACCTCTTCTGTGATATGTAGAACATTCTTCCCTGTAGTCCTGCTACTTGTAAGCCCAGCCCAGCTCCTCCACACATTCCAGTGCTCGGTCACTCGTGAAAGGTTTTCTGAGCATCTGCTTGAGTGCAGGAACCGATCTATACATTATGTCTCCCCAGAACCTACCTAGCACCTCACACTAGCTATATACCCATGAAACGTATATTGGGTACCACTGAATACTCCAAATCTTCCATCCAGACTGCTCATTACACAGGGAGAAAGGGGGAAGGCACATTTCTCAAGGTTTCATTTCACCAAGAGGCAAGGAGTCTGAGCTTGCTTGCAGGCTTCCTTCCACAAGGCTGAACACAGTCCAGGTCAGAGGCAGTGGAAGATGAAATAACCCCATTCAATCTCTTCCAGTATGGAAAAATCCTTCAGAAATCATGCTGACATTTCGTACCATTTTCCAGTGAGAATGAATGTGTGGGTATGTATGAATTCAGTGCTGTCCATAAAACAGAGGTCCTCTTTAAGTAAACAGGAGCTGAAATTACACCCATTTGGAAAATGATATTCTGTATTGGTTAAGATCTTAGGTTCTGGAGACAAATGCAGTAAGGTTCAAATCCCGGTTCTGCCATATAATAGCTGTGTGATCTGGGCAGGTGATTTAAATTCTGTTTTTTAATTTCTCCATTCTTTAAAATGAGACTAAGAGTTCCTGTCTGGTACAGCTTTGGACAGATTGGGTCAAGTAATTTGTGTTTAGGCGTGGCCTAGAGGTGATTTTGGCTATCTTAATGAAAGACTCCCAAAGAACTTCCAAACATTTCTTCCTCGGTGAACCTTAACACATCGTAATGATAGGGTTTCACTCAAACCTGGTCTGATCAAGGGGAAATACATCCCTTGTCCTGTCCCTTCTCTCCCATCCCCACCACACACACAGGAAGGAGAAGGGAAGGAAAGGGAAGCCTCGGCATCCTCTCGTCCACTCATGCCTGCCGGCAGGTCAGCCAGGGAGGGCCAACTTGAAGGGGGAGAAGGCAGCTGTGAGAGGGAGAGGGAGGACGGAAGCAGAGGGCAGGAAACGGGAGAGAGTGCAAGGGAAGTGGGGGGGCAGTAGTGTCAGCGGGGTCTTGACTGAGAGGCAGGTCGCCTTTCCCAGCCCCGAAGGGGGTGATGTCACCAAGGAGAAAGAGCCACGGGACAAACTGCTGTCTCCATCCAGGGCGTGGGACCTTCCCACATCCCAGGGCTTCTCTTGCCTTGGGAACACAAGAGGGGGAAGAGGGAGCAGTAGAGGGTGGGAGCAAAGGACGAGGGCCAAATAGAGAGAATCCCCAGCTAGAAATCACCACCCTGACCACCCATTCTCCAGCCTGTAGGGGGCCGAGTTCCTCTCTGGCCTCCCCATGCCTCAGAGCCAAAGGCCCTTCCTCAGGACAGGACCATATCATAGCCAACTTGCCCTCTAGGGTCAGCAGGAGAAGTAAAGAGGGTTTACTGGGTCCTGACTGGCTGGAGTGAGAACAGAGCTAACAGCCCTGTCCCGCTTTCTGTACTCATCACACGCACGCTCAGGGCCAACCGGCTCCACCAAGGTGGTACCTGTAATAAGCTCATCCCAGACACATTATGAGACTCCTTTCTGAGAAAGGCCATGAAAGATCTCCTCACCCTCCTTGCATCCACCCCCCACCCCACAGTCCATCTTCCGCCCCCTAGCATCTCCTGGGCCTCAAAACGTTTCATTCTAAAAATGTTCATGTCAAACTTTTAGTCCCTACCGCAGCAGTTTAAACAGCTCCTGGCTTCACTGCTGCATGAGAGCTGGACAGCCACAGGGGACGCTCCAAGTGTTTGTAAAGAGCCCCGTCTGTAGTCTGGAGACCTGGCCTGGACCCCTAGCCGACTGATAGTCACGTGACATTGGTCAGCCCCACCCACCTTCGGTGCTTCATATTCTGACTGTAAAATGATAACCCCTCACGTGTGTAGCACTTGGCTTTTCCTCTACATTGCCTTATCTGAGCCCCACAGTTAACCCTGGGAGGCTGGCTAGGCAGGTGGAGTGAGCCCCACTTTATGCCTTAGGAAACCGGATCTGAGAGGTGTGTTTCCCATACATTCTTCTCTAGACTTCTTTCATGATTTTCACCATATACATATGACCTAGTCTCCTATTTACTATTTAAATATAAGTTTATATAAATAAAAACTTACGTGAAATGTATACATTGCCATAAACAAATGGAAACACCCTCTCTCTCTCTCTCTCTCTCTGTGTGTGTGTGTGTGTGTGTGTGTGTGTGTATACGACTTAAAGTTTTCCTCTGAGTATCACCTAATGCCATCTTGAGCACTTCAGTGGGAACACTGAACTACTGCCTGAGGTTCTTATAGGACGCACACTTATAGGAGGTCTGGGGCCCCAAGCCTAGCCCTCTTACTCCAGGCCTGTGTGCTTCCCATGCCATCATGATCTGACTTCTCAGCCTCAAGGGATTTTTGTTGAGAAGAATCCAGGGTAGTCAGTGGGACGTGTAAAAGGGCACTACCATTAGATGGAGAGGAAGAGTACAAAGTCTTGGAGGGGCTCCAAGACCCAATTCAGTTCATTTCCACTGCAGGCACCACTTCACTGAATCATCTGAAGAGGAAAGAACTGCCTGCCTGGGGCTGTACAGGGGAATGCTCCTGGGAAGCCAAACCCCTGCTGTCCTGGACCTCCAGCCCAGAGTCCTGGAGGGGGTAGTGTGGGGTCAGCTCTCCATGGACAGCATCCTCCCCCTTGGCACTCACTGGCCCTTTGTGGTGTGGGAGGAGAGGGGATGGGAACGTGTGACACCAGCATCCTCGGCAATCTTCCCAAGCCTCTCCTAGGCCCCGACGGATCCCACAGCTGTGCCCTCCATCCATCCATCTCACGCCCTCTCCCAGCTCAGCCAGAATCCTTTGACACAGACTCTAGCTTTGCCCATGGACTTGGCAGTGTGCCCTGCTCACTCCCCCCACCCCCTTTACTCACAAGATCCCCACAGTTCCTTTCAGCCCCTCTGGAAGCTAGAAGGAGGTGTGAGGCCGGAAATGGGGAAAGCCCCACTTTTGCCAAGCGGCCCATTCTCCAGCTCAGTGAATAGGGACCCTCCCAGCTCCCTGCACTTGGCTGGAACTCTCAACAGGAAGGTAAAGTAGAAACCGCGCCAAGAGCTGGAGGAGGGAGGAGTGTAAAGAAAAGAGAAAGTGTGAGATGGATGAGCCCACTTCCCCAGCTGATCCACCTACTGGGGGCTCAGGCAGGAGGCGGACAGATGAAGAGGAGGCCAGTCTTAGCGCTAGGGAGCCTGCCTCTCAGCCTCTCCCAGCCCTTCTCCCCTGACCGTCTTGAGCTACTCTCCACTACCATCAGTCAAGGTCCTTGGGCATGCACAGGACCTCAAGAAGTTACTTTTCTTTTCTCCTTTCTGGTTCAGGCCTTCATACCCTCCTGTGTGGACTCCTGTAATAACCTTCCTACTCATCCTCCTGTCTCAGTTTCCTCCCTCCCCTCCCCGCCCCCGTGCTGCCTCCTAGATTCCAGCGCATGTCTCTAATCATGCTGCTCTGCAACGCCCATAGAAAAGGTGAGACTCCAGCATGGCATTCAAGGCTCCTCATTGTCTGCTCTCAACGACTCTTTCAGCCCTGTTGCCCGCTATTTCTCTGCATATACCCTATGTTCTAGCCAGATTCAAGTGAGTCTTCAAACATCCCCGCTAGGCAGCCTTTGAACGTCCTCATTACTTCCATCTCTGTGCCTTTTGCTCATGTTGTTTCATTATCTGCCGGGAATGCTGTTTTTCTCCTGTTCGTGGCACTACCTATCCCTCAAGGTCTAGCTCAAATGCTACCTCTTCCTGAAGCTCTCTCTGATCCCCAGCCAGAGGTCATTTCTCCCTTAGAAAGAGCATGGAAGTTGTGCCTCTCATATATACTAAGTATCCTCTGTGTCTGTACTAGAGGTTTGCATACATGTCCTGGTAAAGAGTGTATGTTCTCCAGTCAGACTGGATGTGTTTGAATCCTAGCTCTGCCACTTATCAGCTCTATGACCTTGGCCAAGTCACTTAACTTCCCCATGTCTCATTTATAAAATGGGAATAATGGAAGTACAACTGCATAATGTTGCTTTGGCAATGAAATGACATAATACATTATATACCTAGGATATCAATAAATGTTAAGATCCATAAATGTTAGTATTATCTTTCATATTAAATTGTGAGTTCCCTGAAGTCAGGTTCTGTGTTTCCATTCTAGTTCCTTATAAAGAGCTTCAATCATAGTATGAACTGAGTAAATGTGTTCTGTGAGTGAATGACTTGTGCACACCAGTCTGATCAGTCCATTATCCAGTTTACCAAGTACTTACAACACACCAGGCACTGTACTGTGTGCTAAGGACATACAGTTGGGGAGGCACCATACATAAATTGTAATTTGATCTTGACAGTAGCTGTAGAAAGGAGGTTATTTCTGAAGCCCCATTTTACAGATGAGAAAGCAAGGCACAGAGAGGTTAAGTCATCTACCAGAGTCACATGGGGCCAGGATTTGAGTTCAAGTTGTTCCCCCAAATCCTATGTGCCACACTCTTCCCACTGACCATATCACATCATCTAGTCCAATGTCCTCTTCAACTGAGAGCTAAACATCAAGGGAGGCCACGGTATGAGATCCTTTGCAAAAGCTTTTTTCTGCCTCAGGAAATTTGCTCTTTTGCCCCCTGGGCCAAAGGCAGTTCCTACTGTATCTTCCGGGTCACCTTTCTTTCACTTCTTTATTTTGCCTTTAGGCCCTGGTCTTCCACCATATGCCAGAACCTCCTGAACTTCTGGCCTCTAGTGGCCAGGTAATTGTCTTCTGGGAATACCAAGTTGTAGGACATTTCCTGGACTGATAGAAGCTCCTCAGCTGTTTCACCATGCCTCAGCTAGGATGGACATTCCAGAAGCTGGCCCTCCATCAATCGCCTCCTCTTCAAGGATGCCTTCCCAGCCTGGCTGTGCTTAATGAGCCCCTATCACTCAGCCTGTAACACTGTATTTGCTCTACACCGATCTGAACTCACGAGGAATGCCCTGTGAGCATCTGACATCTGCTTCCTCTGTGTGCCTGTGTCTACCCCATTTGTTGGAAGCCCTCAAGGGAGCAGTGTGTAAGGAACAGCTGGTCCCAAGGCCTTGTGTTTCGTGCAGGGCCCCTCTCTGGCTGCTGGAGGGGAGAGATGTTCCCTGCTGCGTAGCTGTAGTCCTGAGCCCCTTATCCTAGTGAAGAAGTGTGTCAGCTGCTGCTACTCTCCTGCCACATTTCATCCCTGAAACATAATCTCTGTCCCCTTCCAGGCAAGGAGAAAGGGCCAGTTCTCTAGACATCAGCCCAGTTGAGCCAGGATCCCCAAACCCTCAGCTTCCCCCAAATGCTCACTTGTTATAGTGCAAATTTTATGCTTCAGGACATTAGGAAATTCTGCTACTTTGGCATTCAGGAACAGACTGTTGTCTAGATTTTCTGGGGCAAGCACAGGGCCAAGATGCAGGAGTGGAGTGCAGAACACCCTTGACAAAGATAATTTCACAACCTATCAATGTTTTCTTTTCCAGCAGATTTAACCCGCAGTGCCTGCAGGATGCATGCTTTTTAAAGGGTATTAGTGGAATAAGTGAATGTAGAACTTGACTAAGATGACATGTACGCCATTCATGGGCATGTACTATGTATGTATAATGTAGGGCAAAGCCAGGCAACATACAGTCCTCTTGGGTGGCAGGGAAGATTCTGCCTGGGATGAACACACACACACACACACACACACACACACACACACACACACACACACTCATACATCCTCTACCCCCACAAAGGCATGACATGGACTGACTGTACGCCTTTCCCACCTCACTGCAGACTTGGGGCATAAACAGACCAATACCTTCTTATCTCACGACCAAGCTGCGTTGGATTCAGTCCCCAGAGTCCTTAGAGGAGCCCGTGCCGAGCCTGGGCTGACAGCTCTACTTTCTCTTTCACTCCCACTGGGAAAACTGAGGCCCTGAGATCTGGCTCAGCTACCTAAGAGCTGCGCTGAGGTGTCGGGGAGTGAAGAAGACCCTGATAGCTCTGCCTGTCACTCTGCTCTGTCTCACTTCCGGACAGACTGGCACTGGGGAGGGGGTGGAGCACCAGGGGTGGGGGGCGCAGAGTTCTCCCATCTGAGTGTCATTCTGGGCCCCAGGCCAGGCATGTGGCTTCCTCTCCAAGAGAGTCAAAGGCTGAAGCTGCTCAGACAAAGGGCCAAATGAAAGCTAATGGGGAGCTCAGCGACTTCAGCCTCTCCGCTTCCTCCTCTCACGGACTGGGGCTCAAGTCCTTGGCAGGAGAGGGTGCAAATCAAGGCCTGGAGCTCAGCTCAGTGCGGATTCCTGTTTGCCTTTTTTATTCTCCTGGCATCCACTCAGTCTTCCTCCCCTCACCACCTCCCACCTAGGGTGCTGTAAAAAATGCAAATCAGTAGGATTTTAAAATTCAGGCCCATGCCAGAAACACCCACAAATCTTCTATTAAGGCAGATCGTGAGGTGGGTGGTGTAGTCCCAGATTCCAAGCATAAAAAGAGGATTCTATGAGATTGTTTTCTCAGCATGGGCCTTGGACTTCAGGCATTATATGTAACAGCCTTGACCTTTCTTTCTCCTATTGGACAATCAGAAAATCAGAATTGTGTAAGTGTGGGCTGGGACCAGCGATCCCAAACTGACAACGGATGCATGTGAAAACGTGTACGGGAAGGGACATGATGGATATTCTTCTGTCCCTCACCTATGGAGCATGTCCCTGGGTAACTTTCCCATTTGAGGGTCCCCACAAAAATGGCTTCAAGAGGAAGGGCCAGAGAAGTGACCATTGACCTGAGAAGGCAGGCCCTGGAGGGGGACAGACAGAGAGTCCTGGGCGACTTGATCAGGAAGCATGAATGAGGACACCTGCTGCTTCAAGACCCCCCATCCCCCTAAGCTGGCCCCCTAATAAGCTGCCAAGTTCCCTTCCCAGTGCGAAGAGTGTGGTTTGCAGGCAGGAGTGGGAGAGGCTGTCATGGAATCTGGAGAGCCATGAAATGTCACTTTCTGGATCCAGATCTGCTGTTGTGAGCCTGGGTGCCCCTGGCTCTGAAAAGTAAGAAAAAAGAGGACGGGAGAAAGGTGAGACTGAGAGAGGTCGACTGTAAGAGACGCAAACGAAGAGAGACAAGAAGAGGCAGGGGAGACGACTGGAGAGCTAGCTTGGTTGACAGAGATGGGCATGGAGGCCGGGTGGGTGAACGTGCATAAATGTCTGAATTCTGATGGTAGAAGGAACAGACAAGGTGCCCGGTGGGGTAAGGGCGAGTAGGTGTATGTAGTCTGAGAATCAACCAGGCACCCTCCCCCCACTGGGGTGATTTCCTCCCCCCGGACGGAAGCTACTTCTCCCGGCCCCTGCACACCCGGCCTCCGCACGCTCCCTCCGCACTCTCCAAGTCCAGACCTGACATCTGGCCGGGCCTCCGCAGCTCCCGCTCGCGATCTGCCAGGCGGCGTCCCTCCTCCCGCGCAGGGCCCTCCCCCGCCAGTACAGCTGCCAGCCCCCTCCCTGCTGGCAGACAAGCCCGGACAGACAGCCGGCCAAGCCTGCCCCCGCAGCCGCGCCAGCTCCGCCAAACCCGAGAGCTGGGGGCCCCAGGCGGTGCCAGCTCCCCTCGAGCGAGCGGTCCCCGACTGACCCCCTGCCCTGGTCAGGGATCCGGCCCGCGCACCCTCCTCCCGGAGCCCCGCCTGCCCCGCGCGCTGCGGCGAGCCCAGAGCAGCGCTGGCGGCCGGGCACCCGCGCGTCCCGCTCTTTCCGTGCGGGCGCCTGAGTCCCGCTCCGGCTGCGTGTCTGCCCATCTCGGGGTGCGTCCTCTTTTCTGCCTCGGGCTCTCTCGGCACACTGCAGTCTAGGTTTGGTTTGCTCGCTCAGTCTCCGTCACTTGTTCGCGTCTGCCTCCCTCGCGTACAAATCTAGGCTCCAAGTTTCCTGGTGGACCCTTTCCCTTAGGCCAGGGCCCTCTGCCTGCCGACCCACGTCCCCCCCTGTCCTCTCGGGCCGTCCTCCACCCCGCGCACGTCCCTGCTCCCGGAGCCCGGGGTGGTGGGCAGGTACCCGTCGGGGCGGAGCACCCTCCTTGCCCCCTGGCGCCGGCTCCGCTCTTACCAGCTCCTGTTTGAGGCGGCGCAAATAGCAGTCCATTTCCCTGCCCTTCTTCCTCATACGCCCATTTGCTGGGCTCCGCTCCACCAGAGTCCCCGGCTGAAACCGCGCGCTCTGCCGGGCGGCCTAAGCTCCGCGCCTCTCGCAGTGCGGAGCCGGGCTTCTGCTCCGAGGTCGGGACTTCAGGGAGCCTTCCTGGCGGCTCGCTGCGCGCTGTCCGTGCTGGGGGCGGAGGAAAAAGTGGGACAGCCTATGAGAATGCAGGGGGGATGCCTTCCGCCAATGAGAAGAGCGCACAGGGGGGCGCGGGCTGGGCTGCCGCGGGTGGGCCCAGGGGCTGGTGTTTGCACCCGGCGAGGGCTGCCGCCCCTGGGGGGTGACCAAGGGGACCCTTGGTCCGGCCTGCGCAACAGGCGTCACGCCAGACTGTACAGACGTCCCCCAACAAAGCACGTGGCCCACTGTCGGGTCATTTTTTAAAAAGGGAGCACCGTCTTAACCGGCGGGCGCTGGTAGCGGCCTCAGTAAGAGGCCGAGTGCCTTAGTGTCGGCCGGGTTTCCCAGATTCGGTTCGGAAAAGGAACACTCTCCGCCCAAGAAGGCACTCAGGAGCTCCTTTGAACTTGGCAAGTATTCAAGAGTAAGGTGGACTCTGAAAGTGTGGGTCCGCCTTACCTTCTAGTCCAGGGTGCTCCCAGCCCACTCCTTGCCCGTGGAGCTCAGGAGCCGCTGGGTCCGTTATTTTACATAAAGCAATGGAGGCCTTACAGAATCCCGACGAGGTGTAGGTCCGGGGAAATGAATCAGACAGGGTCCTTGAGCTTAAGACCAGATATGGCGGGAGGGAATGAGACAAACACGTGAAAAAAAGCAAAAAATAAATAAATAAATAAACAAACACGGCAATGTCAGGTAGTGATTCTTTTTGTAAACATCAAACGGAGTAACGGGAAGGGGCCTGCTTTCAGCAGGGTGGGCAGGGAGTCGGGGAGCAGGCCTTCCTCTTCCCGGGTCTTGCTCCAGCTTCTTGCGAAGCTCTTTGAAGTCGGGGCAACAAGGGAGAAGTCAGAGATGCTCCGATTCTATTCAACGCACGCGGCCTGAGTACCCGAGGGTGACAGCCCCACCAGGCCCTGGGCGACCGCGTTGCGGCGGACGGTCAGAAGAGCGGCCCGCAGGCAGCGCGGCAGCTCCTCCCAGCTGAGCTCGGGACCCGCCACGCCGGCATCCGCGCGCGTCCGCGTCTGGGCTGCCGCGGTCCCCGCCCGGCGCCTAGGCGCCACGGAGCTTGCATTGCAGGGCCCGATAATGATAAAGGCAATAGGCGACCCGTTGTTTCAGGGGAACTAACGGCGGGAAGTTTGCCCGAGGCGGACTCTGGGGTCTCTGAGACAGAACCGTGAGGGCGCAGAGAACGAGGGCGCGGCTGTCATTCCGATGATGGTCAGCAAAGGGCGCCGCTTGTGTGGAGCGGGGCGTAGAAACTAACTTCTTCACACGTGAGGACTTTGCAGAGTCCGGCCGTATGGCCTCCGCTTAACCCCAGGTCCTCAACTATAGGGGATCTGCCCACGTCTTTCGGCCTAGCCCTGAGTGCCCCATTGGGAGCAAGCTGGGGCAGCGGTCGCCCATGCATACCTAGGGAAAAGAAAGAAAAAGCGCAAGTGCGCCAGTCCCCAGTGGAAAGCCTGAGTCTTCGTAGCTGCTCGCCAAGCCCAGGTGCTAGCCCCCCCTTCGCGGTCTCTGCTCAAACCCCACGGGGGTCAGAAAAAGAGACCGCCAAGGGATGGAACTGAGAATCTGCTCAGGCGTTTCCAAAGCTCCCTGGGAGTGCCCGTAATCACATTTCCTTCTGCTGTTCTGGCCGGCCATGAGAGGGGTTGGGGCCAAGGTTTGCCCAGCCCATCATCGCTGTGCCGACCCTCTGGCTTTCTTGCAGCTGTGAAAGGAGAACCCCAAGGGGACCCCCTTTCGTGGGACTTGAGGCGTGTTCAGGGTGGGCACCACCCCGAACGATGGAGCTGCGGTCTGCAGCCCAGCTGAACCAGTTACTGGAGTTGAATCACAGGGGACTGGGATAGAAAGGGGTCCTGGCCATTAACATACAGTTCATGGAGAAAGACTTACATGGGAGAAATACTACACAAGGGTTCCCCAGCCTGGAGGTGTTCCAGCACCCAGCACAGTGGCAGCAGTAGGAGACACTGGGGAAACGTTTGTGGGTCTGTGGTTGAAATAGTGTTTAAAGTCAAGTTTAGCCCTGGTATTCCCGGAAGTTTGCAGGGTGTCTATGGTTAAAACTCCAAGAGATGCAGAATGATTTCTTGGTTAAGAATTTAGGACTGGGTGGACAGGTTATGGACAACACAGTCTGACCTTGCCCAAATGCTTTCCTTTTACTGGGCTCAGTGTGCCTTGCTGACAGTTTAAACCTATGTGAATCTAACACTTTTATACTCCTTACAAACTCTATTTTGACAATGATCTGTAGTCAGGACTAGAGGCATCTATCTTAGAGATGAAGAACATATTGTTGACAAAACCAGATTGTACTCCATCCACTTGTAAAGTCAAGGAGATGGCAAGAAAAAGATTGATAGCCATAATTCCAGTGTGGTCCTCAAAAGCGAGGTCCCAGACAAGTCAGAGGTGCCATGACAGTGGTTCTCATAGGACTTTGGAAGACAACTACTGTCAATCTCTGAAGTCCTTCCATGATGCTGGGCCATGGCAACTTTCTTGCTCCCTTGCCCCTGAGAAAGCCAGTATTACCCTGGGGAGTGTGGAGCTCTCCCTTGCTTCTAAACGGATAGCTCTGTCATCTGGGGAGAACAGGAGGAAGGAGAAGGAAAAAGGTCTGTCTTACACTTTTTTTTTAAAGGGTGTAAGTGGTAGAGAATAAAGCCTGTTGCCATGGTAATATAAACATGGGTAAATATTCCTGGGTTGAGGATGGGGGATGGGGGACATGATTCATTTTTGCTGAAGAGGAATCAAATGTTTCAGCCTCCTTCCTTCTGCCCCCTGAAACTCAGCCCGGAGGGAGCATGAAATTATCTTAAAAATAATAAGCCAAAGGTCTTGAGGTTGGTTGTGAACATATTTTCTCAAAGCCATCCAGAGCTAGGATGGAACCCTCAGAAGGCATCTCAGCATTTACCCCTGCTGGGGGGGGGGGTAAGTCTATTGGTTATGCTTCCTGAGGGAAGGGTGCAGCTCCTGAAAACGGTGTCTAAGGGTGTCAGACTTGGGGTTTGCCTAGCCTAGTCAGGGAGGGTGGCCCCCTCTGTCCCACTGCCAGAGCCTCAAGGTCTTGGCACCCAAGACTGAGCATAAAGGAAGAGGCAGAACCAGTTGTGTCCCAACAGAGCTCAGATCCTACATTAAACAATGGAAACCTTGCCATGCTCCTGGCTTCAGATCCTACGGCCCCCACCTGGAGGCTCCCACCCACCAAGTCCCAGCCAACTCTGGAAGACACACCCCTGGGTGAGGCAGTGTCCATCTAATCTCCACTTTCAACAGAAGAGCTGGGGAGCTCATCCTGATGGGAGGAAAGGGATATGTGACCACACAGTTTGGAAACCTCATCATAAAATCACCCTCCCAAGGGTGGCGGCCATGTCCCCAGTGCTGTCATGCTCCACCCCTTGGGGCTGCCAACAGCCGTTATCCCAATCCCTCCTCCCCACTGCCCCCCTCAGCTCCTAAGCATCAACAGGAAAGGCTGGCCCTAGGTAAACATATGCTGTTGGAATGTATTCAGGCACTACTGTGCAACGGTTTCTCTCCAGGCGGAAGACCTTGCCTAGCAGGCAGGCCCAGAGGTGCTGAGTGGTGATTATGTGTTTGAGTGTGAGCACATTGGGGTGAATGGCGGGGGAGACACTGGAATGAGGCCTCGCTATTCTTGGGAGAATCTGGACTCCTAGCTTTTGTGACATCTTCCTCTGCCACCTTAGACAGAGGACTGGGCTCCTCTGCCTCTTACAGTTCCAACACCAGGGGAGACAGCAGAGGGACCAGGTGGCCTCTGTGTTGGAAGGCCTCTCAGTTCCAAAAGAAAGATTCACTTTGGGTTTTAATTGAAAACTCTTTTGGCCGGGTGGAGGAATCAAAGACTCTAGTCATAAAAAGCTCCTGGCTTTCAGTGTCTTCAAACACAGAGTGTCATTCTCCCCACTGTACCCAGAGCAACTGAGACCCAAAGAGACTGGTCTGTATGGTGATGGAACAAGGTTTCCCTGTTTCCTCTTTCTACTTCCCTACTCTGCAGAAAGCAGGGGGGATGTGCCCTGAGGTGGATTACTGAGATGACTAGAGCCGTTGAGGAGTAAATCCTAGTAGTTCCCCATTCACAGAATCACCAACACTTTTACATCGAGTGCTAAGTTAGACACCACACTCACAACCTTCATTTCTTTACAAAGTTGCTGGGTTGCAACACCAGGCTATCAGTTATGCAGTTGCTAAAACTTTTTGGAAGGGCACACACAGAAGGTGTTGAGGGAGGGGAAAGCAGTATAGTATTTTGAGAAAACTCCATGTATGAATGGGCTATGTCACCTGAAAAATTCACAGGGAATTTTAAGTGTGAAGTTAGACTAGTCCAAATAATGAACAGTTAATCTATGGGCTGCTATTGAGCCCTATTTGGAATAATTCGCATCTATGGGTCTAGTGCTTATAGGACCTAAGCAATGGTCTCATTGCTACTTGGGAAGCAAATATTTCCATTCTGCAAACATTTGCTGGAAAAGCAAATATTTTTCAACTGCAAAGAACACCTGAAGAATGTCAGGATACAGTAAGGGAAATGCTTATGGAATTTGTGCGGACTAATGCTGGGAGAAGCAAGCTGCACTGAAAAGGAAAGTGACTCACTGCCCCAGTACTCTCCTGGGGACAGTGCGTAACATCCCACTCCCCGGAGGCCCAGTACTGACTTCCCTGTAACCTTACCAAGGCCTGCAACTTAGAGCACAAGCTCATCTGATTACACACTACTCGGCCATCTCCACTAAGGCTTCTGGTGGCTGTGAGCAAGGATGAGGCATTGGCAGCCTGCCAGGGAGAGACTTTCGAGCAAGAGAGAAAGAAGGCTCCCTCCCTGCTTCTTCTCCTGAGGCCATGGGGTGAGGAAAAAAAGAGGTCACGTCTCAAGTTTGGCTTGCTGCATATTTGCTTCCATCAGGCTGGCTCCTAACCCTTTTCTGGCCTTTTTCAGGGGCCGGAGATTTGCCCTAGCCCTGATCAGACGTCAGCCTGGAGACCCTGAGGGGAGCCAGTGCCAGGAGTGACAGCTGCTTCTAAGAGGGCTTCTGCTCGACCAGAGAGACAGGAGCCTCTGCCTGGGACTCTGTGGGGGCTGGAGTGGGGGTGGGTGAGCTGTGACTCCCAGCAGCTAGAGTCTATACCAAGAGAGAGCCTCAGGTTCCCAGAATGGAAAGGCCATGAGGTCCAGAAACAATGTCATCTCTTAATAAATGAAGATACATATTGAAGAATAGGAGCTGAACATGAAAAGGGAGCTTCGGTTTGTGATGCCCTCCCTCCCCACTGCCTCTGGACAGGTTTTCTTTGCTGTGATTATTCCCCATGAATCATCATCCATAGAAAGTGACTGAGGCAATGGAGAGTGAATAATGAATCCCCCAAATGGTCTTTTGTGTCTCTGCCTGGAGGGTTTTGGAAATAACTTGCATTTCAATCTTTCTGACTTAGAATCATAGAATTTTGCAGCTGAAAAGGACCTCATAGATAATCAGGGAATTGTGACCTCATGGAAAGACCAGAAGTCAGGATCTGTGGGTCTGACTTCCAGTCTGTCACCGAAAGTAATGCTAGCTAACATTTATTGAAGACTTTCCTTGTGTCAGGCACTCATTTGTTCTTCCCAAGCCCTTGGAGGCAGGGATGCCTTAGGCCTCCATTCTGCAAATGAGGACGGAGGACAGGAGCCAGAACTCCCCTCAGGTCACCCAGAGGCTCTGGCTCTGGCTCCAGAATCTATTCCCTCTCAGTCACTCCACTGCCTCACCGCGTCACCCTGGACAAGTAATTTAATCTCTTTGGGCCTCAGTTTTCTTCTCTGTGATCACTAAAGCTTTAAAACTCTAACGGTCTGCATATCCTGCCCAAGGATATGATTTTACAAGTCAGGAAAATGCAGAAATGTTAAGTGACCTGCCCTGTCACCAGGTTGCTAGTGGCAGAACCAGCATAGGAGCTCAGATCCAGTGATCTTTCCTCCCCCACTTAGGCAAGGCCTCCTTCCCCTTCATGTCACTTTGGCAGGTGTTTCTAGAGGAATCCAACTCCTTACCTTAGAGGAGACCCATTCTATGATTTCAGATAGACAAACTGGGGATGCTGGGTTTGGGTGTGGCCAATCACAATCCCCAAAGATGAGTTTAGGAGGCTGCTGATACCGGGCTAAGTGTCTTCAACCTGTCTGTCTGTCTGCTCTTTGCTATCTTTTTCATGGTCAAGATCGGTGATCAAAATCATTCAGTAACCACAGGGAAAGAGCATGGTGACCCTATGTCTGCTGTGGTACGTGTGCACTGTCTCGCGGTTGATAGTGTTGACAGTTGTCTGTCCTCATCAAGCAAATGCTACTGCCTGGTGGCAGCTACCTCACCCTGCACCCCTTGTCATGGGTGACAGCGGCTCAAAGTCTGCTCCTCTCTCCTCTCTTCCCTGTCCTTTGTTTCCTGTGTCCCAGGATCTGATCATTAATTGGTGTGTGATGGCAGGGTCCAACAGTGTGCTCTGATCATCAGTATGCACCTTTTACTAGCATCCCCACGCCAGTGTCCTTCCCTTCTGAAAAAGAGATTGGAAAGGGTGGAGGTGTCAATACACACATCTCTGAAGTGAGAACAAGGGCATTGTGGGTGAGGTGAAGCATTAGTCTTTCACAATGGTGCTCTGTATCCATATACATGAGTGAGTGTGTGCGTGTGTGTGTGTGACTTAGACACTCTGAAATGAGCTCTCACCCACTGGTGAGTGGAAAATTAGCTTTGGCAGGTGAGGAACTGGGTGACAGGTGAGGAAGCCAGCAGGGTGTCGGTGTTATCCTTCTACAATTGCTGTTTGCTGGTTTAGCTGATGATATCTCTCCCCCTGCCCCTGAGTTGTAATTAGGTAGAGTAGAAATGACTTGGAAGGGCTTGGCCATGTGGGAGAGTGATATGAGGGTGTCAGAGTGGCGTCAGGACCTTTGGAAGCTAGCCCCGTGATTTGCAGGTGAGCTGCACTAAGCTGGTTGGGAATTAGCATTTTCCTGATGACTCCCAAAGCAAGCTGTGCGGTTTACATTTCTCTGGTGGGTGGGAAAAGACGTGGCAGTCCAGGGACTAAATCCTGGGAAGTTCTGCCATATGGCATAATGTTGGAGGAGATGTGAGCCAGGGCTGGCAAGCAGGAGACTTGGGGTCTTGGGCGGGCTCTGCCACCTGACTTCAGTTGGCCCTGTTATCTCTCTGTGCCTTAGTTTCTCTAACTGCAAAGTGGGGCAAATCCCTGCTACCTGCCTGTTATGAAGGTAAAGTGTGTATAAAGGCTCTCTGAAATGTCAAGAACACTGTT
Organism: Smutsia gigantea; assembly: GCA_032199065.1. NCBI lineage: Eukaryota > Metazoa > Chordata > Mammalia > Pholidota > Manidae > Smutsia > Smutsia gigantea. The sequence goes on along the minus strand of JAVSCE010001734.1, from coordinate 4,356 downwards.
CTTGTGAGGTCTGACTGCTGCGGGAATTTGCAGCCCATACGGCAGGCAGCAGTCTCCCTCTGCGACGGTTTCACAGCCTGTGCTCAGACAGGTACTTAAGCATCTCACATCCATCAATCTCCTCTCCTATCTATAGTCAGTAAATACGGGAGAGGGCAGGCTGCCGCTTGGCTACCATCTGATCGTACCAACTTCAGCCCTGGACCTCCCCTGCCCCCACCCGAGGCGATGATCTCTCTGCCCCCTCTCATCTGCTCCCACCTGTCAGTTTAATTTAACAAGGTTGCTGGAGGGGTTTGATTTAATCAAACGAGTTGCTGTATCCATTCTGTTCAGAGGTCCCTCAGTATCACCACGGAGGCTCAGGGTTAGACAGTGACAATTACTTCTTTCCTGCCTATTGCTTCCCCCGCCCTTTCTCTCCCTGGAGGGAACAAGGAGGCAGACCAATCTCCTGGGACCCAGGAATAGATGCAGGAGGATCAAAGGAGGGAAACAGACTGGCCTGAGAGAGCTCCACTTTGCCTTAAAAGGCCTTGTTTAAGGCTGAACAACAGCCTGAGGGAGGGGAGAATAGAAAATGTGAGCAGAGCTGCCATGGAAAGGCTCGAGGCTTTCTGAGGACAGAGCTGTGCCCTCACCCATGGCACTCAGAGATGAAAGCAATCTACCTTGTTGTCAGGAAACTGGTTGGAGGGTGGGCCAAGGGGGGAAGGTAGCTCTGTGACCTGCACACTCCAGACCACAAGTATCTGTTTCCAGGTTCTCAGTCTGGATTTTGGGGTCTCTGGAGAGGGCAGACAACAAGAAGAAAAGGTGAGACTCCATCCACCTGAGTTTCTGTGGCTCTGTTCTTGGCGTGAAAGCAGCAGTGACAGAAGCAGCTGCCTCCTGGACGGGGGGTTCAAAGGAGGCTCTGTAGATGTGGGGTAACTATGGTGTGTGGGGGAGGGCAGAAGTAGCCATGGCATTTGGGTGTGGGTGTTGTGTATGTGAGTGTCGGTGAACGACAAGGCGGGGTCTCTGGTGCAGAAACCTCAGGGTTTAAGAAGTTTAAAATTCCAGAAGAAATCTCTCTTTTTGCCATTTAACTCCTCCAATTCCTTCCTCTTCCAGGAAGTGGGCACTCAGCACCTCTTGCTCTCTTGAGCAGCTCACAGAAGAGAGACAAAGACCTCTTGAAGGGGAGCCCTCACTTAGGGTGATAGAAATCCTTTTTCCTTTTGCTCATGTGTGTCACATTCTTCCATCGGGCTGGGCAATGACAGGTGCTCCCCTCCCCAGGCCCCTTTCAGAGTCTACTCCCTGCCATTTGTCTCTCATCCAGATATCCAGCAGACACCACCGTCCGCAGGAGCTGAATATGATTAGCAGAAACCCTTCCTGACAGCTCCAAAGAGAATCCCTCAAATGCATATTCGACTGAGTGCATCTCATTGCTGCTGACAGCCGCTTTATCAATTAAATTCCACATTCCCAGTCTTTGGAGACGCCACGCACCTCCCTACCTAATAAATCACAGGCCCCCAGTTATTGTTAAATGTCCCATCAGTCTCTAATAAACTCCCTGCCAGCAGGGGCAGGTTATTTATTATGCTGCCGGGACAAGAATGAATTAGGCTCCATTCTCACAAGGAGAAGAACAAACGTGATGCCTTCCTCCCTAAAGACTGAGGCGATGGCATTAAGTGCGGCAATTAATCAACACGGGCATTGGGCAGAGGGGTTCTGATTTGGAGAGAGGGAGGTAGGCCTGGGTTTTTTTTTTCCCCCAAAACTAACTAAGCAAACCCCCATGGCCAGAGGTGACTGAGCAGAGTTCTGGGGCCAAGGCCTTGGGTGCTTCTGCCTCGGTCTGATTCTTCCTGCCTGAAAAGGTGCTGAAGATCTGATCACCCTGTCAGTCAAGGGGGCACAGGTAACAACGGTCATTCTCCATGTTAGGAGGTATACCAACATAGGATTGAGCAGGGCCATGAAATAATAAATTTTGTCCAGAAGACCAGATATTGTTACTGGATACACTCGATGTCACTCAAGTCTAATGATGGTGTTAGTTCATGAGCAGATGCACTGAAGAATATAGAAGGAAAGGGTCCCCTCATCTGGGAGAGAGAACTAGGAAACGTGTGCTCAGCCACCGTTGGCTGGATAAACAGCATGCAGACGAGCTCCAGCCCCTGGAAAGCACGGTACCGACAGCTAAGAGACCCAGTTGCTGTAAGGTGTAAGGAACAGTGTGTAAAGTCGGCCCTGCCCCTCAGATTAGATCCCAGACTTAGGTGATGCTCCATGACCTGCAAGTTAAAATCCAAACTCCTCAGCTTTACCATTAATCAAGCCCCCGGTCTACATTTCCCACTGCAATTTTTCTTCTTTGCTACATAACACTACGCCCTTGGAGAGAGCACAGCACACTCATTTTATGTTCCCTGTGATGGCAGACAAAGTCTTGCATGATGTGGGACCAATATAGCTCTGCAGCCTCATTTTCTGGCAGTTCTGCCATACTTGCTTCCGTTCACACTAAAGCTTGTACCTTCCCTAAACTACTATGGTTTCTCACACTTCCACGCCTTTGCACAAACTGTTCCCTTTGCCCAGAATATCGTTGTAACTTGTTGGCCTGGTGAGCTCTCTTTCCACCCCCACTGCCTGAGGAACTCTTTATCTATCCTTTAGGATCTGCTTACAAAATCAGTGGACAGTGCTTGATGGGACTTGGGCTCTTTTTCCTGGTACCGTTGTCTTGGCAGAAATACTATGGATTAGGGAAGGAATGATCTGTGCATGGAGTTTTTCTCATAATCCAATATGTGATTTTGGGTGGGGATGAGAACATAGAGAAGAAAGCTATTGCTCTCTGAATACCAAACGCCATTTTCCTCAATTTCTCAGAAGTTTGCACTCTCTCCCACATGACAGCCACACTTTGAGCAACCAACGCCCTGAAAAATGTCAGTACTGCCTATGATTTTACACCACCTTGAGCTTTTTGCATATTTCCTCCTTGAGCAGTGACACTTGTCCACGTGTCTCCTTCTCCTTGAGGGGAAGGGCTTTGTTTATTTTGCCCTATTTTTGTATCTCTAGCATTTGGCTGATTCATATTAGGTGTTCAGAAAATTTTTTTGAGTAACTAGAGAGATGTTTGCAGATTGAATCGCTGGATAGCAATGTTGCTTATCCTCTGTTGCTTTGAGAGTCAAATGAGAAAAAGTGGCTTGGCTATAAGAATCTTACTTCTTTCTCTCCACATTCTCCCATGGAACCTCACACTCAGGCTGGGCCACCTTATATCCATGTTTTTATTTACACTGTTTTCCTTTCCTCTGGATGCAGAAACCTCCACTGTGAAATGATTGCATGGGGTTATTTGAACCTCATAATCCATTCTGGTCTACATCCTACTCCCACGTCTTTAGTTCACCAGAATCTCTCTCTCCTCTAGCTTCCAGGAACAAAGGGTGAGGAAAGGCTTTCCAGGTAGATAGAACAGCATAAAAGAGGCTGGGGTCCCATTCTTTTTTTTCCTGGGGTAAGTCAGGAGGCAGACAACAGTCCAACTGGTTTATGTATATGTTACTCTTGCACCATACCTGGTTACAAAATAGTCTCTTACCTCTGTGCTTTTAGCTTTACAGCACTAAAAACCATGGTCAACAATATTATTATGACATTTGACTACTGAGATAAAAATTTTGATTTGTGCTTTTAGCTATAGCAATACAATTTATTCCTAGCTACATATTCTTCATAATATTTGTGTCCATAAAACATGTTAAACAACAACTACAAGAACAGAATGCCTATAAAACTATAAATGTCCTTTTCTGGAAAAGTAGTCTGTTTCTTCTGGTTTGAGAGCTTGATTACTGCTGTGGGCATGGAGATCTGACAGAGATTCTTCAGCGAGGAAGTATCAGCCATTCGGTGTTTATTAGGTCCACCAAAGGCCTGGTGTTGGGCTGCAGAGCTTGGTGTGACAAAATTCCCATCTTTGAGAGGCTCATAGTTTATTTAGTGTGAGGGACAGACATGTAAACAAGTACATAGAATGTGGTAAGAGCTAGACCGGAATTATTTATAGTGTGAAGTGGAATCCTGAGATGGGAAATAAAAAGGGTGTCAAAAGGAGCAGGATCTGAAGCTGGACCCAAACAACCTAAAGATATCCACTTCAGAAAGATCACTCCAGCACCTGTAGGGTGGGTGGCTAGGAGAGAAGAAACTCTGGGCAGGAGGACCATTCAGGTTGTTGCAATAGGATAATAAACAGGCCTAAAATAGGACAGATGTTATGAAGACTGGAGAAGAAGAATGAATGCAATATTTGGAGGCAAAATTACCTGCCTT
>JAVSCE010001733.1:0-20318 GCA_032199065.1 Smutsia gigantea | reverse complement strand
TTCTGTTAGTTCAACATTAGTGTACAGGAAAGCAACAGATTTCTGTGTGTTAATTTTGTATCCTGCAACTTTGCTGAATTCAGATATTAGTTCTAGTAGTTTTGGAGTGGAGTCTTTAGGGTTTTCTATGTGCAATATCATGTTATCTGCAAATAGTGACAATTTGACTTCTTCTTTTACCAATCTGGATGCCTTGTATTTCTTTGTTTTGTCTGATTGCCATGGCTAGGACTTCCAGTACTATGTTGAATAACAGTGGAGAGAGTGGGCATCCCTGTCTTGTTCCCGATCTTAGGTGAAAAGCTTTCGGCTTCTCGCTAAGTTAAGTATGATGTTGGCTGTGGGTTTGTCATATATATGGCCTTTATTATGTTGACGTACCTGCCCTCTAGACCCGTTTTGTTGAGAGTTTTGATCATGAATGATGTTGAATTCTGTCGAATGCTTTTTCAGCATCTTTGGAGATGATCATGTGGTTTCTTTTGTTCTTCTTTTTGTTGATGTGGTGGATGATGTTGATGGATTTTCTAATGTTGTACCATCCTTGCATCCCTGGGCTGAACCCCACTTGATCATGGTGTATGATCCTCTTGATGTGTTTTTGAATTCGGTTTGCTAATATTTTGTTGAGTATTTTTTGCATCTACGTTCATCAGGGATATTGGTCTGTAATTTTTTGGTGAGGTCTTTGCCCGGTTTTTGGGTATTAGAGTGATGCTGGCTTCATAGAATGAGTTTGGAAGTATTCCTCCTCTCTTCTATTTTAGAAAACTTTAAGGAGAATCGGTGTTATTTCTTCATGTCTGGTAGAATTCAGAGGTGAATCCATCAGGCCCAGGGGTTTTGTTCTGCAGTTTTTTTGATTACCACCCCATTTCGCGTCACTGGTGATTGGTCTGTTTAGTTTCTGTTTCTTGCTTGGTCAGTCTTGGAAGGCTGTATTTTTCTAAGAAAGTTGTCCATTTCTTCTATGTTTTCCAGCTTGTTAGCATATAGACTCATAATATTCTCTTATGATTCTTTGTATTTCTGTGGGGTCTGTCGTGATTTTTCCTTTCTCATTTCTGATTGTGTTTATGTGTGTAGATTCTCTTTTCCTCTTAATGAGTCTGGCTAGGGGTTTATCTATTTGTTTATTTTTTCAAAGAACCATCTCTTGGTTTTATTGATTTTTTCTATTGTTTTATTCTTCTCAATTTTATTTATTTCTTCTCTAATCTTTATTATGTCCCTCCTTCTGGTGACTTTGGGCCTCATTTGTTCTTCCTTTTCCAATTTCAGAAATTGTGTCTTTAGACTATTCATTTGGGAATGAATGTTCTTCCTTCTTTAAATAGGCCTGGATTGCAATATACTTTCCTCTTAGAACTGCCTTTGCTGCGTCCCACAGAAGTTGTGGCTTTGTGTTGTTGTTGTCATTAGTCTCCATATATTCTTTGATTTCTGTTTTGATCTGGTCGTTAACCCATTGATTAATTAGAGAGTGTTGTTAAGTCTCCATGTATTTGTGAGCTTTTTTGATTTCTTTCTAAAATTTATTTCTAGTTTTATACCTTGGTGATCTGAGAAGTTGGTTGGTAGGATTTCAATATTTTTGAAATTACTGAGGTTCTTTTTGTGGCCTAGTATGTGGTCTATTCTGGAAAATGTTCCATGTGCACTTGAGAAGAATGTGTATCCTGTTGCTTTTGGGTGTAGAGTTCTGTAGATGTCTGTTAGGTCCATCTGTTCTAGTGTGTTGTTCAGTGCCTCTGTGTCTTTACTTATTTTCTGTCTGGTTGATCTGTCCTCTGGAGTGAGTGGTGTGTTGAAGTCTCCTAAGATGAATGCATTGCTGTCTATTTCCTCCTTTAATTCTGTTAGTATTTGTCTCACATATGCTGGCGCTCCTGTGTTGGGTGCATATATATTTATAATGGTTATATCTTCTTGTTGGACTGACCCCTTTATCATTATGTAATGTCCTTCTTTATCTTTTGCTACTTTCTTCGTTTTGAAGTCTATTTTGTCTGATACAAGTACTGCAACACCTGCTTTTTTCTCTTTGTTGTTTGAATTAAATATCTTTTTCCATCCCTTCACTTTTAGTCTGTGTATATCTTTGGATTTGAGGTGAGTTTCTTGTAGGCAGCATATAGATGGGTCTTGCTTTTTATCCATTCTGTTACTCTGTGTCTTTTGATTGGTGCATTCAGTCCATTTACATTTAGGGTGATTATTGATAGGTATGTACTTATTGCCATTGCTGGCTTTAGATTCGTGGTTACCAAGGGTTCAAGGGTTGCTTCTTTACTATCTAACAATCTAACTTAACTTTCTTGTTAAGTTATTGTAAACACAGTCTGATGTTTCTTTCTTTCTCTCCCTTCTTATTCCTCCTCCTCCATTCTTTCTATAATAGGTGTTTTATTCTTTGCCTTTAGTTGGTATTTGGATGGTCTGCTTTCTTTGCTATGATTTTTTTTCCTCTGGTGACATCTTTTTAGCCTTAGGTGTGCTTCCATCTAGAGCAGTCCATTTAAGATATCCTGTAGTGGTGGTTTATGAGAGGCAAACTCTCTTAACTTTCGTTTATCTGGAAATTGTTTAATCCCTCCATCATATTTAAATGATAATCGTGCTGGATACAATATTCTTGGTTCGAGGCCCTTCTGTTTCATAACGTTAAATATATCATGCCTTTCTCTTCTGGCCTGTAAGGTTTCTGTTGAGAAGTCTGATGATAGTCTGATAGGTTTTCCTTTGTAGGTGATCTTTTTTCTCTCTCTAGCTGCCTTTAATACCCTGTCTTTATCTTTGATCTTTGCCATCTTAATTATTATGTGTCTTGGTGTTGTCTTCCTTGGGTCCCTTGTGTTGGGAGATCTGTGAGCTTCGGTGGACTGCGAGACTACTTCCTTCCCCAGCGAGGGAAAGTTTTCAGCAATTATTTCTTCAAAGACACTTTCTATCCCTTTTTCTCTCTCTTCTTCCTCTGGTACTCCTATAATGCGAATATTGTTCCGTTTGGATTGGTCACACAGTTCTCTTAATATTCTTTCATTCCTAGAAATCCTTTTATCTCTCTCTGCCTCAGCTGCTCTGTACTCCTGTTCTCTGTTTTCTATTCCATTAACAGTCTCTCGCATCTCATCCATTCTGCTGTTAAGCCCGTCGATCGCTTGTCTGATTTCTGTATTGTCTTTCCTCAGTTCCCTCACTTCCTCCCTCAGCTCTTGCACATTTCTCTGTAGGTCCATCAGCATGGTTATGACTTTTATTCTAAATTCTTTTTCAGGCAGGCTGTGCATTTCCATCCCTTCAGACTCCCTCTCTGCGGTTGTCTGGTTGATTTTGGTCTGAACCATATTCCTCTGTCTTTTCATGGCTGTGTAATTTGGTCACTGATAGTTGCCACGTATGTCAGCTGGGCTCTTTAAGACTTTAAAAAGAGAAGAAAAAAAAAGAGAAAAAAAGAAAAAAAAGAAAGAAAAAAGAAAAAAAGGAAGAAAAGAAAAAACAAAAATAAAACAAAAAACAAAACAAAACAAAACAAAAAAAATGCCCACCAGACGTAGATTCTGTGGGAATGCTCTAGGTGGCGCTATTGCCCCACTATTCCACAGCTGTGACTGTGCCGCTCTGCAGGGCCCTTTATCGCTCTGGCAGGGGTGGGAACGAATAGGAGGCTGTTGATCTCAGTGAGAAGTGTTAAGTATGGCTACGCTTCCTCAGTCGCCAGCTAAGGCATCTGAAACTCCCCAGGACTCCCAGCCTGCTGGGCTGAGTGTGCTGGGGCGATCCGGCTCCTCCGCTGGGCTCCTGTCTCTTTAAGACCGCTGAGGAAAGCGCGCACTTTTTTTTTCCTTCCCGGAGCCGGCTGCAAGCCCCCTGGCGCGTTCCCCGCTCAGATCCTGCCCCTCTGTCTCTCCAATCTCCGCTGCACTGCGCAATGTGTGTCAGCGCTCCCTGCGCAGATCACCGGGGCTGGCTACTTCGCGGGGTGTTGTGCTTCCACTACCTCCCGGCTCTGAATCCTCTCCTCCCGCCGGTGCGCTGGGGTGGGGGAGGGCTCGGGTCCCGCCGGGTCGCGGCTCCGTATCTTGCCCGCCTCTTGGGGTGCCGAGTCCTCTCGGGTGTAGCTGCACGCTGTGCGCTTTCCTGTGTATTCTCGTCTCTCTTTTAGGAATAGATGTATTTTCTGTGTTTTCGTAGGTAAATACAGTGTTGGGAGGAGATTTCTGCCGCCCTGCTCACACCGCCATCTTCCCGGAAGTCCTCCACGCTGGAACTTTATAAAGAAAACAATAGCGTCCCATTCATTCCTGCCCTTCCCAGACCTACAAAAAAAAAAAAGCAGCACGGCTGCGGCTGTGAATTAGTGGAGCCACAGCGACACCTACAGCACACTCAGAGAATCCACTCCAGGTGGGCTTTTTTTTTTGCTCGTTTGTGTTATTTCTTGCTTTTTTTTTTCTCGTTTGATTTATTTCTTACCCCCCTTTTTTTTGCTCGTTGTTTTATTTCTTGCCTTTTTCTCTTTTTTCACCTTCCTTTTCTTTCTTCTTTCTCTCTTTTCTTTCTCGTCCTTTTTTTTTGGCTTGCTTGTTTTTTGTTTTTTTTGGTGGTGCTTTTTTTTTTCTTTTCTTTTTAAACCTTAAAGAGCCCAGCTGACATACGTGGCACCTACCAGCGACCACTCCTGTCAAAATGACAAGACAGAAGAATATGATACAGACAAAAATCACCAAGCTCCAGACCCCCTCTGAGAAGGAATCTAAAGGGATGGAAATGCAGCATGTTCTGAAAAAGAATTCAGAATAAAAGTCATAACCATGCTGATGATTTACAGAGAAATATGCAAGAGCTAAGGGAGGAAGTGAGGGACGTCAGGAAAGATAATGCAGAAATGAGACAAGCCATCGACGGGCTCAGCAGCAGACTGGACGAAACGCAAGAGACTGTTAATGCAATAGAAATCAGAGAACAGGAACACAGAGCAGCTGAGGCAGAGAGAGATAAAAGGATCTCTAGGAATGATAGAATATTAAGAAAACTGTGTGACCAATCCAAACGGAACAATATTCGCATTATAGAGTACCAGAGGAAAAAGAGAGAGAAAAAGGGATAGAAAGTGTCTTTGAAGAAATAATTGCTGAAAACTTCTCCATGCTGGGGAAGGAAATAGTCTCACAGTCCACGAAAGCCTACAGATCTCCTAACACAAGGGACCCCAGGAAGACAACACCAAGACACATAATAATTAAAATAGCAAAGATCAAAGATAAGGACAGAGTATTAAAGGCAGCTAGAGAAAGAAAAAAGATCACCTTCAAAGGAAAACCCATCAGACTAACATCAGACTTCTCAACAGAAACCTTACAGGCTAGAAGAGAATGGCATGATATATTTAACGCAATGAAACAGAAGGGCCTCGAACCAAGAATACTGTACCCAGCACGATTATCATTTAAATATGATGGAGGGATTAAACAATTTCCAGACAAGCAAAAGCTGAGAGAATTTGCCTCCCATAAACCACCTCTACAGGACATCTTAAAGGAACTGCTCTCGAGGGAAGCACTCCTGAGGCTAAAAAGCTGTCACCAGAGAAAATAAAATCATAGCAAAGAAAGCAGACCATCCAAAACTAACTAAAGGCAAAGAATAAAACACCTAGTATATAAAGAATGGATGACGAAGAATAAGAAGGGAGAGAAATAAAGAAACATCAGACTGTGTTTAAAATAACTTAACAAGAAAGTTAAGTTAGATTGTTAGATAGTAAAGAAGCAACCCTTGAACTTTTGGTAACCACGAATCTAAAGCCAGCAATGGCAATAAGTACATATCTTTCGATAATCACCCTAAACGTAAATGGACTGAATGCACCAATCAAAAGACACAGAGTAACAGAATGGATAAAAAAGCAAGACCCATCTATATGCTGCCTACAAGAAACTCACCTCAAACACAAAGATATCCCCAGATTAAAAGGGAAGAGATGGAAAAAGATATTACAAGCGAATAACAAGGAGAAAAAAGCAGGAGTTGCAGTACTTGTATCAGACAAAACAGACTTCAAAACGAAGAAAGTAGCAAGAGATAAAGAAGGACATTATATAATGATAAAGGGGTCAGTCCAACAAGAAGATATAACCATTAAAATATATGTGCACCCAACACAGGGGCACTGGCATTTGTGAAACAAATGCTAACAGAATTAAAGGAGGAAATAGACAGCAATGCATTCATTTTAGGAGATTTCAACACACTACTCACTCCAAAGGACAGAACAACCAGACAGAAAATAAGTAAAGACACAGAGGCACTAAACAACACACTAGAACAGATGGACCTAACAGACATCTAGAGAACTCTGCACCCAAAAGCAACAGGGTACACATTCTTCTCAAGTGCACATGGAACATTTTCCAGAATAGACCACATTCTAGGCCACAAAAAGAACCTCAGTAATTTAAAAATATTGAAATCCTACCAACCAACTTCTCAGATTACCAAAGTATAAAACTAGAGATAAATTTTAGAAAGAAAACAAAAAGGCCACAAATACATGGAGACTTAACAACATTCTCCTAATTAATCAATGCGTCAATGACCAAATCAAAGAATATATGAAGACTAATGACAACAACAACACAAAGCCACAACTTCTGTGGGACGCAGCAAAGGCAGTTCTAAGAGGAAAGTATATTGCAATCCAGGCCTATCTAAAGAAAGAAGAACATTCCCAAATGAATAGTCTAAAGACACAATTACTGAAATTGGAAAAAGAAGAACAAATGAGACCCAAGTCACCAGAAGGAGGGACATAATAAAGATCAGAGAAGAAATAAATAAAATTGAGAAGAACAAAACAATAGAAAAAAAATCAATGAAACCAAGAGCTGGTTCTTTGAAAAAATAAACAAAATAGATAAACCCCTAGCCAGACTCATTAAGAGAAAAGGAGAATCTACACACATAAACAGAATCAGAAATGAGAAAGGAAAAATCACGACGGATCCCACAGAAATACAAAGAATTATAAGAGAATATTATGAGAATCTATATGCTAACAAGCTGGAAAACCTAGAAGAAATGGACAACTTTTTAGAAAAATACAACCTTCCAAAGCTGACCAAACAAGAAACAGAAAAACTAAACAGACCAATCACCAGCAACGAAATAGAAGCGGTAATCAAAAAACTACCCAAGAACAAAACCCCCGGACCAGATGGATTCACCTCTGAGTTCTACCAGACATATAGAGAAGAAATAACACCCATTCTCCTTAAAGTTTTCCAAAAATTGGAAGAGGAGGGAATACCTCCAAACTCATTCTATGAAGCCATCATCACTCTAATACCAAAACCGGGCAAAGACCTCACCAAAAAAGAAAATTACAGACCAATATCCCTGATGAACGTAGATGCAAAAATACTCAACAAAATATTAGCAAACCGAATTCAAAAATACATCAAGAGGATCATACACCATGATCAAGTGGGATTCATGCCAGGGATGCAAGGATGGTACAACATTCGAAAATCCATCAACATCATCCACCACATCAACAAAAAGAACAAAAACCACATGATCATCTCCATAGATGCTGAAAAAGCATTTGACAAAATTCAGCATCCATTCCTGATTAAAACTCTCAACAAAATGGGTATAGAGGGCAAGTACCTCAACATCATAAAGGCTATATATGACAAACCCACAGCTAACATCATACTTAACGGCGAGACGCTGAAAGCTTTTCATCTAAGATCGGGAACAAGACAAGGATGCCCACTCTCTCCACTGTTATTCAACATAGTACTGGAGGTCCTAGCCACAGCAATCAGACAAAACAAAGACATACAAGGCATCCAGATTGGTAAAGAAGAAGTCAAATTGTCACTATTTGCAGATGACATGATACTGTACATAAAAATCCCTAAAGACTCCACTCCAAAACTAGTAGAACTAATATCTGAATTCAGCAAAGTTGCAGGATACAAAATTAACACACAGAAATCTGTTGCTTTCCTATACACTAACGATGAACTAACAGAAAGAGAAATCAGAAAAACAATTCCATTCACAATTGCATCAAAAAGAATAAAATACCTAGGAATAAACCTAACGAAGGAAGTGAAAGACCTGTACTCTGAAAACTACAAGACACTCCTAAGAGAAATTAAAGAGGACACTAACAAATGGAAATGCATCCCATGCTCTTGGCTAGGAAGAATAAATATTGTCAAAATGGCTATACTACCTAAAGCAATCTACAGATTCAATGCAATCCCTATCAAACTACCAACAGCTTTCTTCAATGAACTGGAACAAATAATTCTAAAATTCATATGGAACCACAAAAGACCCCGAATAGCCAAAGCAATCCTGAGAAGGAGGAATAAAACAGGGGGAATTACGCTCCCTGACTTCAAGCTCTACTACAAAGCCACAGCAATCAAGACAATTTTGTTTTGGCACAAAACAGACCCACAGATCAGTGGAATAGAATAGAAAATCCAAACATCAACCCAAACACATACAGTCAATTAATATTTGATAAAGAAGCCTTCGATATACATTGGGGAAATGACGGCCTCTTCATCCGCTGGTGTTGGAAAAACTGGACAGCTAAAGGTAAGAGAATGAAACTGGACTACTGTCTAACTCCATACACAAAGGTAAACTCAAGGTGGATCAAAGACCTGAATGTAAGTCATGAAACTATAAAACTCTTAGAAAAAAATATAGGCAAAAATCTCTTGGACATAAACATGAGCGACTTCTTCATGAAGATATCTCCCCGAGCAACGGAAACAAAAGCAAAAATGAATAAGTGGGACTATATCAAGCTGAAAAGGTTCTGTACAGCAAGGGACACCGTCAGTAGAACAAAAAGACTTCCTACAGTATGGGAGAATATATTCATAAATGACGTATCCGATAAGGGGTTGACATCGAAAATATATAGAGAACTCACGCACCTCAACAAACAAAAAGCAAATGATCCAATTAAGAAATGGGCAGAGGACATCAATAGACACTTCTCCAAAGAAGAAATTCAGATGGCCAACAGGCACATGAAAAGATGCTGCACATCACTAATCATCAGGGAAATGCAAATTAAAACCACAGTGAGATATCTCCTCACACCAGTAAGGATGGCCAGCATCGAAAAGACTAAGACCAGCAAATGCTGGCGAGGATGTGGAGAAAAGGGAGCCCTGCTACACTGCTGGTGGGAATGCAAATTAGTTCAACCATTGTGGAAAGCAGTATGGAGGTTCCTCAAAAAACTCAAAATAGAAATACCATTTGACCCAGGAATTCCACTCATAGGAATTTACCCTAAGAATGCAGCAGCCCAGTTTGAAAAAGACAGATGCACCGCTATTTTTATCACAGCACTATTTACAATAGCCAAGAAATGGAAGCAACCTAAGTGTCCATCAGTAGATGAATGGATAAAGAAGATGTGGTACATACACACAATGGAATATTATTCAGCCATAAGAAGAAATCAAATCCTACCATTTGCAACAACATGGATGGAGCTAGAGGGTATTATGCTCAGTGAAATAAGCCAAGCTGAAAAAGACAAGTACCAAATGATTTCAGTCATATGTCGAGTATAAGAACTAAGAAAAAAAAAAAGCTGAAGGAACAAAACAACAGGAGACTCACAGAACCCAAGAGCGGACTAATAGTTACCAAAGGGAAAGGGACTGGCGAGGATGGGTGGGAAGGGAGGGGCAAGGGGGAAGAAGGGACATTACGATTAGCAGATGTAATGTTGGGGGGGCACGGGGAAGGCTGTACAACCCAGAGAGGACAAGTAGTGACTCTATGGCATCTCACTACGCTGATGGACAGTGAGTGTAATGGGGTTGGGGGGGGGAACTGATGAAGGGGTTAGTGTAATCACCATAATATTACTCATTTAATTGTAGATTAATGATATCAAAATAAACTTATTATAAAAAAACCGGAGTTACTTAATAATTACTTTTGCAACATTTCCCCTAAAGGATATTTAAGGATATCACATTTTAGGTTCTTCTGTATACTGTAAGAGTTAGAAGAGTTCAAGAGTTATCTATTTTGTTCTAGTGATTGGTCTTCATTATCAAAGCTTTATATGCATTACTGTGTAGATGCAGAAAAAAAATGCCTCCTGGCATTGTACAGCATGGCATCCATGTCCAGAAGGGACTGAAGTGTTGCCTTTCACCTGCTCCTGGAAAAGAGTAAAGGTTAAGAAATCCTCGCCATCTTTAGTGTTCCAAAAATGGCTTGCTGCAAGGAAGCACCTTTCCCACATACCTTAGTTAAGACTCAAAGATGCCTCCTCTGTTTACCTATGACAAGGCCACACAGAGACCCCCCAAATTCTCATTCATAAATGATTAACTGAATGTTTTGTTCAACTGATCAATGGGAACAAAAGCCTTGTTAATCACAATTTGGTTAAGATCCTTTCCTTCCTCTAGGCTTTTGAACCTTGACCAGTCCTCAGCCTGAGTCAGTGCACAACCCTTTGTAACAGCCCCTTCAGAGGACAGGCTGGCCTTGGAGTAAAATATTCTCCAATTCCACTCCCTTTTTCCAATAGCCCACATTGGGTTCTTTCTAGCTGTGTTTATCCCTCTTATGAAAGAAACACTCTTTTATTACTGAGAAGCTTGCAGAGCTTGGGGTAAGGGAGTTCTTGTGTTTGCAGTAGCCTCTTTTGCTCCTTGCAACAGTTATTTTGATAAAATCTCTCTTTACTAAGTCTGGATTTGTTTTTTATTTGAAAGGACCCACTCAATACCTTTCATTTGAAAAATTTTCCCCTATTCTCATATATTGATAAAGAAAATTATTTTGCTAAATCTAGCTCCTACTTGATTTAGACTTAAAAAACTTTATGAGGCATAATTTATACACAATTACCACAACCATGTACTGGGAACAATTTGATGAGATTTGACATATGTAAAACTCCTGTGAAACTACCACTACAACGAACACATGGGACACCTTTCTATCACCCCTAAAACTTTCCTTGAAGCATACAACCCTTCTTCTGTCCTTGGCCACATGCAAGCACTGGTCTGTGTTCTGTCACTGTAGAATGGTTTGCATTTTGTAGAATTTTATATATGCAGAATCACTCAGTGTCTGGCTGCTTTCACTCAGTGTAATGATTTTTAGATTCAACTACCTTGTTGCATGAATTATTCGTATTCTTTTCTGTTGTTTTGTATTGTTTCATTAGCATGGATATACCACATTTTGTTTATCCCTTTGTTTATTGATGAATATCCAATGTGTTCTCTCTGCTCACCCAGTTTTTGGATATTGCAAGTGAGAAGATTAATTAAGGGAAACCCTCACTGACATGGCAGGGAGAGACCTACAGGGGAAGCTCTCATGACCACCACTCCTCATAAATCTCAGACCCCCCAGATCAGACAGATTCCATATGGTTTTATCTACTTTACTACGCATCAGGAAGAAGAAAAGTTTCTGCCTTCAGCTTCCCCACAGTGGCTCAGCCAATGAGAGACCGTCACAACTCAGCCAATGAGAAGCCATGATACTTGGGACTCCCAGTTTCCTCCAGTGGACTTTTTGCTTAGAACGGCCATCCCAACTTCCTCCTTTCCTGTATAAAAGGGCATTCCTTTCTTTTGTTTTCTGGACTCAGCTGTGGTTTTGCCATAGCTTGCTTGTTCTGGGGGGCAATTCTGTGCTACTCTCGAATAAACCCATTTTTGCTAGTAAATTAACTATTTTAAGGTCAACACAAGTAAAACTACTGTAGAGGCCAAAGCCAGACTGCCCCAAGATGTGCCATTGTGACATGCAGATTATGTCAGAGCTGAAAACAATCAAGTCCCAAAAGACTCAGAAGAAATTTTGACCTTCCCTCCTTAACCACATGGAGGACCACTCCAGAGCTGCATTACCATGTGAAGTAAGTGTGTAGGTAGGACTGTGACCAAGTCTGCTAAAATCCCTCTCTATGTCACATTGTTTCTGTGTGTCCCAGGAACCATTTGTTTACCAAATATTTGCTCCTTCATATTCATTTGAATTGCTCCCCTTTTTCCTTTGAAGTCTCAGACCCACTTCTCCTTGGTGCAGGATGACATATATACCTCATTCTCCCTGACTATCTTTCGGATCTATGTCAATGGATTCCCATACATATGTAATTAAGCTTTGTCTTTTTTTCTTGTATTAATCTGTCTCATATCAGTTTGATTCTTAGACCAGCTGGAAGAATCTTGAAGGGTAGAGGAAAATTGTTGCTCCCCAACATTACTATGAACATCCAAATACAAATCTTTGTGTGAATATATGTTTTTTGTTGGTTTGGGGAGGAGTCAAAGGGCTAGATTCATAGGTAGGTTTATATTTAATTTTTAAGCAACTGCCATGGTAGTTCTACCATTTTACATTTTTATCAGCAGTGAATAAACCCCATTTAGGTTTGTACTAACATTTAGGTTTAAACTACCATAGTTTGGGAAGAAATGACGTGTTTACCATAATCAGTTTTTCTACCCAGACAAATACTATGCATCTTTAGTTATCAAAATTCTTTCATGTCACCCAGTGAAGTTTTCTTCTCATGATATAGGACTTGTTCACTTCTGATTAGGGCTAGTCCTAGGTATGTAGTGTTTCTGTTATGAAGGGGAACTTTTTTTAGTTTATGTTTTAACTGCCTACAATTGTATTTTTTAAAAAATCAACTTTATTTTTCAAAAGTATTTTTCAATTTATAGAAAAATGGTGAAGATAGTATAGAAAGTTCCCATATATTCAGCACCCAGCATCCCCTATTATTACCATCTTACATTATTATGGTGCAGTTGTTACAATTAATCAACCAATATTAACTACAGTTTTTATCTAATGTCTTTTTTTCTGTTCTGGGATCCCATCCAGGATATCACAGTACTTTTTGTAATCATGTGTCCTTTGGGTTCCTCTGGAGTGTGAGTTTCTCAGAGTTTTTTTTTTAATGGCCTTGACAGTTTTGAGGAATACCGGTCAGGTATTTTGTAGGATGTCCTCAACTAGAATTGATTTGATATTTTTCTCATGATTATATAGGAGGTACAGGCTTTTGCAAGAAATAGCAGAGATCAATTGCCATTTTCATCACATCTCAAGTTACAAACTACCATCCTGACCCACTTTCAATTTGACCTTGGTCATCTGGCTGAGATAGCAGGTGTCAAATTTCTCCAATGAAAAGTTGCTTTCCCCCCTCCACTCCCTTTCTGTACTGTACTCTTTGGAAGGAAGTCACTATGCATAGACTATACTTAAGGAGTGTGGGTGGTACGTCCCCCTACTACATAATGTATTTTGGATTCTTTCACCTGGGAGGGTTGTCTCTTCTTCCCCATTTATTTATTCCATTATTTATTTATATAAATATGATTTTTATATATGCTGGGTTATTTAGGGGGCTCAAATTGTTCTAGCTTTGGCCATAAGAATTTCTTTCAGATGGCTCCTGTGTCCTTTTGACATACCCTATCATTTTGTTTGTTTTAAAATTATTTTTATTTTCATCACTTCCTTACTTTCTCCTACTACAGAATGCTCCAGGTTAATCATGTATTTCCTGCCAAGCCTGGTTCCTTTTATTAGAGAATAGTATTAGAAAGCAAGATTTGGGTGCTACGTGTGCTTATTGCTATAGGATGTTGTTGCTCTTGGGCCCCATTGGCTTACAGAACAACAAAACAGATGTGTTATACTAACTTGTATATAGATGCACATGCCTAGACATACTTCTCTATGTAACCATCTGCAAGCATTGTTAAATTGTCTTAAGATAGGAAGAGAGAGAATATTTATTTTCTAGTTGCAGTCTTGATAGATTTAGTTAACACAAAGTACAAGATTTGAAACTAGACCAGTACTTTCTCAGCTGGTCTTCTTTGTACACTATTATCTTTGACTTCCAGGACTTTTTGTCCATTAAGTGCTTTGTATAAGGAGACAGACAAATGCCTTGGCACTGGACATCTTTATTAATCATTCCAATTTATAAATTCTCAAACAGTTACTATGTGATGTTGGCCAATTTACTTAATCTGTGCCTCAGTCTTTTTCTTTGTAATGTGAAAACTAATATAAAGAAACCTCACTAAAATGAAGTTGGGAAATGGGAAGGGGGAGCTCTCACTCTGTACCATTCCTGGTCAATTGCAGACCCATCTGGAAGAGACATACCCTGCAAGTGGATACTTCTTTAGCTACTATACTACCCCAACAGGGGGCAGAAAGGTGTTTCTTCTCCCTTGGCAACAGCCCAGCCAGTGAGAGACTGTCACAACTCAGTCAATGAAAAGCCACTATGGTTCCAGCTCCCAGTTGCTTCCAATGGACTTTTGTTTATAACAGCTCCTCCCAAATTCCTCCTTTTCTCTATAATAGTGGTCCTCTCCTGGCTTCTCCAGACTTGCCTATGGCTTTGCCATAGTTTGCATATTCTGAATTGGCAATTCCCTGATATTCTTGAGTAAATTCAATTTTATTGGTAAAATAACTTGACAGTTTCATTATTAAGGTTAACAGTAAAGTAGGAATGTAAACATTTACAGGACCCTTAGGCAGGAAACCCCTAGAGATGGTGGGAGATACCCAGAAACCCTCCTTTGGATGGTGGGGAGGCCCCAGTGGCTGCAGCAGTAGAGGGTATGGCTTCTCCAGGGAGCCCCGTCTATGGGGCTTCCAATTAGGAAGCCCCTAGTGGGGAATTGGTCTAGAGTAAAGCACCTACTAGAGGGGTGGGGCCTTCCCCAGAACTGGGGAAGGGTTGAGACACTGGAAGCTGTGGAATTAGCCCTCCATGAGATAGAAGACTGCTCAGAGGCCCCAAATGGCCATGCAGCAGCCGGGATTATGGGATGTCTGTTTCTCAAGATAGTGGAAAGGGTTATGGAGGATAGAGAAAGAGACTTCAGCAGGACATAGACACACTTCAGCATCACTAGGAGGAACTGGGTGATGACCTATGGGATGTCCTTAAGAAAGAGAGACAGTTATTAAGAAGACAGGTTGTGCTCCTGGAAGACTCCTGAGCAGCAGCGAGGGGGGAGGCAGCAGGATAACCTGTATTGCAGAAGGCCGTGGGGGAGGGGGAGGAAAAAGCAGTGCCTTCAGCTCCGGAGATGGTAGAGGACATATCAGGGGAAGATGAGGGGGTGGGGCCAAGGGCCAATCTGTTGCCAAGGCCACTGCTCGAGGCACCAGCCTCTCCTTATAAAAGGCCCGCCTGGTTGTAATTAAGAAAATAAAAACGCAACAACCACAGGCTCCTCAAGGGGAGGAGCCGCCCCTTCCCCAGGTTGTGGAGCACTCCATGTTCCACCCCTATACACAGGATGAGCTGGTGGACATGAGCACCCAGTTTTGGCAGAAGCTGTAGGAAGCTCTGCCTACATGGCTTTTGCGTCTCTGGGATATGGAGGTGGAAAACATTGTTATGTCAGGTTCTGAAATGGGTAGACTGGTCTCTCTGAAGACTCACCCTTCCCTCCGACAGCAGTTGCAAAGTGCTCGTCATACCTCAGGGAATCACTTCTGGCTTGGCTGACGGCAGTTATCAGGGCAGTCTGGCCTAATCAGGATGAGCTACCATACATACCCACTAGCTGGAAAACATATGCAGATCTCTAGCAGGTGTTACAGGAGTTGGGCATGAAAAATATCATCTATAATATGGACACCCAGGGCCCTGATGAGGAGTTGTTCACTGTAGGAATGAGAAATCTGGTGCTCCATATAGCTCTCCCATCTTTCTCTGGGTCCCTAGTGACTATTCTTTCCCCCCACATAGGGCAATCCATAAGTGAGGCTCCTTGTACTTTAGCAGATCTGGGGGAGGTTGAAACAATAAGAGCATGGAAGGAAGTATGGGCTATGACTGAAAGGAGAGGTGCAAAGGGTCCCGTGAAGGTCTTGAGGACCCAGATGTGGGTTGATTTGATAAAGGTGGGGATAGTGAAAGAAAAACTTGATGGGCAGCCCAATGGGATCTTGTTAGACCTGTGGCACCAATTAAAGTCAGAGCAGCAGTTCCAGCTGCTGAGGGTCAGGACATGGAAACTGGAGGCAAAGCCCGTGTCTGGCCTGTATCCCAGCAAGACTTCCTGGGGGACAGTACTCAGGCTCTGCCTGGTCCCTCACCCCTAGAAAAAGGTGATTGGGCATCATGGTTTGACTGATGGCCAGGCAAGGCACCCACCCTGAGGGACATAGTGAGGACCAGAGGCCACATGTAGAATTAGCAACTCATCGGTCCCCCATGAATGTAAAATGTGTCCTGGGGCTGGTGGACACAGGAGCTGCATGTTCTCTGATTTATGGCAACCCTGAGCGTTTTCCCGGGAACCCTGCTGTGATAGATGGCTATGGGAGTAAGGCAATCAGAGTGAAGAAATCCCAAATCCCATTGGGGATAGGGTGTTTACCCCCCAAAGGAGTATACTGGGTACATTTCTCCCATCCCTGAATATATCTTGGGAGTCAATATCCTGCAGGGCCTATGGTTACAGACCACTGCAGATGAGTTCATGACTGAGGATATGTGTGGTAAAGGCAGTTCTGAGGGTACATGTTAAGTACCTGCCTGTAACGCTGCAGTACCTCCACAGGTGACAATACTAAGAGGAATAAATTGTCTCGGGGACACAAGGAAATTAGAGAAATTCTACAGAAGTTAGAGAAGGTGGGTATCATAAAGCCCACTCACAGTCCTTTTAATTCCATAGTGTGGCCAGTGAAAACTCAGATGGTCTCTGGTGTATGACTGTGTACTACAGGGAATTGAAAAAAGTCACACCCCCTTTGCATGCTGCTGTCCCCTCTATAAGCAGCCATTCTGAACACCCTCTACCATGAGCTGGGAACATATCATTATGTTGTAGACCTTGCTAATGCTTTCTTCTCTATTGACATAGCACAGGAAAGTCAGGAATAGTTTGCTTTCACATGGGAAGGCTGGCAGTGGACTTTCACTGTCCTTCCACAGGGATATCTCCACAGTTCCACCATCTGTCAGGGACTTGTAGCCCAGGACTTGGCCACATGAAAGAAACCGCAAATGGTGTGGTTGTTTTCACTACATTGATGATATGATGCTCACGTCTGATTCTCTTTCAGATTTAGAAGGGGCAGTTCCTAGACTGCTGCAACATTTACAAGAGAAAGGATGGGCTGTGAACAGCACCACAATTCAGGGACGTGGTTGGTCTGTAAAATTCTTGGGGGTTGTCTGGTTGGGTAAAACTAAAGTTATTCCTGAAGCAGTCATAGATAAGGTCCAGGCTTTCCCTACCACTACCACTGTGGCAGTCTTACAAGAGTTTTTGGGTCTTTTGGGCTACTGGAGAGTGTTTATCCTGCACTTGGCACAAAATCTGAAGCTCTCATACTGGTTGGTAAGAAAGGGCATCAGGTGGACTGGGATGAAACATGTGCAGCTGCTTTTACTGCTGCCAGGTGAGCAGTCAAGGCTGTACAGGCCTTGAGTGTAATGGACTCATCAGGGCCCTGTGAGATAGATGTTCATGTAACTGAAGATGGTTATGGATGGAGCCTTTGGCAGCAGCTTTAATGGACATGCCAACCTATTGGATTCTGGTCACACTCTGGAAAGGAGCAAAGTCTGTTACACCTTGATAGAGAAGCAACTGGCTGCTGAGTATCACGCCTTGCTGACTATGGAGCCCATCACTGGAACAGCTCCAAGGAATAACCACCTATCCCACTGTGGGGTCGGTGCGAGACTGGACCCAAGGGCCATGGAGTGGCATGGCAGACATGTACGCTGGCCAAATGGGGCACATACTTACAGCTGCATAGCGCCCTCTCCAGTAGCCCCATAAGTGGAGAACTCCAACACTTAGTAGGGCCAGTGACATATATGAGTGGAAAGCAGGAAGAATTTGCTTTTGAGCCATTGGTAGCCAAGAGTCCTTATCAGGAGGAAAAAGCCCCTATACCTGAAGATGTTTGGTATACAGATGGCTCCAGTTATGGGCAGCCCCCGAAGTGGAGGGCTGTGGGTTTCCATCCTAAGACTGAGACAATATAGATGGAGGATGGAGAGGGGAAGAGCAGCCAGTTGGCTAAGTTGCGGGCAGTATGGCTTGTAATCACCCAGGAGCCTTCCCCTATAGTTGTCTGCACTGACAGCTGGGCCGTCTATCAGGGCTTAAATCTGTGGCTACCGACATTGTACCATGTCAACTGGCTGGTTGGTCACTGCCACTTTGGGGGCAAGAGTTATTGCAAGACCCATGGGCCTCTGGTCAAACTAAGACTGTTACTGTATGTCATGTAACTAGCTATTTGTCTTTGGCATCCCCAGGGAATGATGAAGCAGACACATAGGCCCAGGTGTGTTGGCTAGAAGGAAAGCCTTCCTCTGATGTGGCCCAATAGTTATATCAGCATTTGTTGCATGCAGGGCCAAAGACACTGTGGGCTGTAGCCTGTCACTGGGGCTTGCCATTGACCTTTGAAGAAGTCAGCAGAGCTGGTAGGAGTGCCTTGTGTGCTCTAAGGGGGACTTACACTGAGTCCTGCAACAACATGGGACAATAGTAAAGGGGCTGATACCCCTTGTCAGGTGGCAGATAGACTATATTGGGCCTCTACCCATTTCAGAAGGATATCGGTATGCCATGACCTGTGTGGACACAGCTACTGGACTGTTGGTTGCTTTTCTTACATATCATGCAGATCAGCAAACTACCAAAAGGGGCCTTAACCATCTCTTTGCAGCCTATGGCCAGCTGCAGGTGATTGAGTGATCAAGGCACCTATTTTACTGGACATGCATTACAAGAATGGGTACAGCAATTAGGAATAAAGTGGAAGTTCATGTACCATATAACCCCCTACTGGGGCAAGCATGACAGAGGTATATTGGTTTGTTGAAATCTGGCCTGAAGTTGAACAACAAGTCTATGGGGCTGGTTAGTTCACTTATGGACAGTGCTATGGTGTTTGAATAAGCCCCTAAAAGGAGCTTTAGGCCCTGTGGATATGTTAACACACATTGCTGCCTCTCCTATACAACTATGTGTGCAAAACAAAGAAGAGTTATTGAAGCCAGGATATGGCCAGCAGAGCAACATCCTGTTGCCAGCCCCAACTGCATTAAAGCCTGAATACTCTGTTAAGTGGATGTGGCCCTGGACATTTTGACACATGGAGGAGCAACGGCTGGCCCTTCTGGAACCTTGGAGAAAAGGCCTGGTAGCTGGCCTGTGTGTTCCTGGAGTAACAGCAGAGTGGCCCCCAAAGATCATTGTAGTGTATCCAAAACATCTAGGAGGTAAAAGCATCTTATAGGGAAGTTTTGTTTTATCTTTATGGCCAGTGCATGTACCTCCTGTAGCCCTATATATTAAGCCATCTATAGCTCCCGCAGGGAGGGGGTGAAAGTCTGCTATACTAGACTAGGATGAGATCCCATTCCTGCCACTGTCCTACCACAGGACCAGTCTCTTGCATGCATAGTACCCGATGGGCAAGATTTGCCTATGCTCGTGTCATTAAAACATGTATCTTTTTGCCCTTCACGTTATTTTCTTCTACAGTCCCAGTGGCCTGGATGCCTGGTTGTAACTGCTGCATGATGACTGTTCTGAACCTCCTACCTGTTCAGCTACTGGTACCTGTGGAATGGATGAGCTATGGATTTAATCTGCATATGAGTTTGAACCTAGCTGAATCCTCTGGCTTGAGGATTATCATTTTATTGCTGTTGTTATTGTATGTTATTAGTCTGATTACAGTGCTCCAGTTCTCTCACACAGGGGCCATCACGGACGATGGGGAGCAAGTAGATTGTGAGGTTTCTAGAGGGGTGGGCTGTGGGTAAAATTGCAATTTTTCCAGAAACTCTTTCCTGGCCTTAGTGCATCTCCATGTCAATAGGTGTTTCCCAGGGGTGGAGAGTAGTCCATCTCCATATCAATATATGTTTACAAGGGGGAGGGAAGGCATATCTGGACTGGAGAGGTTGGATGAGGCCCCCTTTTTGCAGCCTGTTTGTGAGAGACGTGGGTGAGCATAAGAGGATGACTGCTTATAAGCAATAAATGGGTTTCTCCCACTTTATTTCTCCATTTGACTGATTTCAGTTTCAAAGGTAATTTGCCCCTGGCTGGAAAATATTTCCCCCTGAGTTCCAGTGGTAAGTCTCCTTTTTTTTATAATTCAGCCATCATAGCTCGAGGCAATCATGGTTGCAAAACTTAACTCAGATGACTCATAAAAACTGTTTAATTTTTTGTTTAAATGTT
>JAVSCE010001732.1:0-237750 GCA_032199065.1 Smutsia gigantea | reverse complement strand
AGAGCAGCATGAGAGCCTGCTTTTCCTTAGGCACTGGATTTGTCCACACAGCCAATATGCTTTCAAGCAAACTACATTTGAAGACAAAAATGTCTTAAGGAGGGTAGCAAAGAGCTAGTAATATGAAGATCATTCATCCAGTATTCTCTGAGACAATCAGTATTTCACACAGTTGAATTCATTTTAGTATATTCAATAAATTAATTGTACAGTTAAATTCCCTTCATTTATACAACTTGGTAAGATTTTATGAGAATTAACTGTAAATCAGAAAACAATATGTGTCTGAAGTAGTTATGACCATAATAAAATAATAATAGAAGAGACTAGAAGAAGGTCCACCCAACTTAAATGAGACACATACACCACCCACCTCCCCACAATTTAAACATATGAACTGGATTCCACTCTGTAAGAAATGTTTTACGTGTTGGGAAAGAAAGAGTTAACAAAACAGTCAAGGAGTCTCAGGGAAGTTTTTATTCCAATCTGTATTGGTGGCTGTCTTTCCATACAAAAGGGTAATGCTAATTCTCTCTATTCTTTCCCCCAGAACCACAGTCCCCATAGTACAAACCGTGTGGAATAAATTCTAGATGTAGACCATCTCTTGCTGCCCACCCTGATAATTCAGTATCCACCCCACAGTCCCGCTTCATCTTCGTCTTATACAGGATCTTCAGGGCCTTCTGACCTAGGCACAGACTCTTTCTGCCCCTCTAGGCTTGCGCATGTGCACTGGTGTGTACTAGAAGGCTCTTACTGCTGTTGTTTTGTTTTGCTGTTTGGAGAAGGTGTGTGTAAGGATTAGTGGAACGGGTAAGGCAAAGTAAGGAAAGTAACACTATAGCTGCACTGTTCACTGTACCTCCAGCCACATGTGACTATTTAATTTAAACATAAATTAAAATAAACTCAAATCTAAAATTTAGTTTCTCAGTTACACTGGCCACATTTCTAGTCCTCAGCAGCCCTGTGTGGCTAGTGGCTGTCATATTGGATCATAGATACAGAACATTTCTATCATGATAGAAAGTTCTGTGAGCCCTACACTACAGTATGTTGCTAAGCCTTCTGGAAATCTACCCTCCTGGCTCAAGTTTCTTTACCATTTATATAGATAACAGTTTATATTCTGCCTGGCATCTTTTTCCTTCATTGTGTCTCAAAAGACCATTGTGTTTATGAGCAGCTAATGCTTTTACACGTTGCTCTGTATGAAGTTTGTTCTTAATATTACCTTGGATACTAATTAAGTGGAATTTGAAAGTGAGAACACATTGGCACTGTTAAGGTTAATGGCTTAATCCTTTAGCACAGGAGACAACTCCAAGAGCTTGTTTGAAAGATTTTTATTGAAGCTCAGGGAATGCATATTATCAATGCACGTTGTTCAGCTCGCCTTAGGAACTGTGCCATCTATATGTCCTTCGAGTAATTGATACTTAGAAAATGTTTCCAGGTCTTAGCATTTCTTATCAGTAAACTGCTAATGAAAGAGAGAAGGTTATTTTTCCAGATAATTCTATAATCATCAAGACCCAGGCTTGATTTTTAATCTATTTCTTAGAAATTAGAGTAAAATTGGAGTAAAGAGTTTCTTTCTTATTTAGGAAAAATAGAGGTAAAAGATAAACGAAAACAGTTGATAGTGCATCAGAAAATAACTTCACTGGTTGCCAGGGATTGGGGAGCAGGGGAAATAAGGAGAAGTTGGTAAAAGGGTATAAACTTTCAGCTGTAAGATGAGTAAGGTCTGAAGCTCTAATGCAGAATATGGTGACTATAGTGGTAACACTGTTTTGTATAATTTGCTAAGAGAAGAACTTAAATATTCTCACACACATAAAAATGATTGTAAACTATCTCAATAATCGTATTTGGATTACACAGTTAAATGCTTATATTTTAGCACATGGGTTAAATAAAATGCTATTAAAATATTTTTTAATAACTTCACAACTGATTGTTATAGTAATTCTAATTCTTGTATTTACATGATTGGAACATTTCCAAAGATTTAAGGGCAAGGAATGTTGGATCAGTCGTTTGGAAGAAAAAGCTGTTTGGGGGTTGTTTCAGTCTTTTCTTTTCAAAAGTTTGCTTACACATGGAATATATGTGACATGTTAATCGTGATGAAAATCTCAGATGCTTTCTAAGGTATGGCTGATAATATAGATGAGTGAAATGGTCCAGATGTCAAACGATAGGGAAAACAAGAACTGCTGTGGATTGGAAGGGGCATGTTCCCACCAAACAAACACCCAAGTTGGATGCACTGGCTGCCAATTTGTCTCCTCTACATGTCACAGCACCCATTCACTGTACGTGTCAGTCTTGTTCTGCAGTTAGTTAGTATCTGTGTTACTCAAGAACAGGCATTGTGTCTTATCCATTTCTTATACCCTTCATAAGGTCTAGCACAGAGATAAATATACCAAGTTCTCACCAAGGATTACCAATTATTGGCTAATGTCATAGGCAGAATAATGCCCTACCTGAAGATGTCCATATACTAAACCCCAGAACCTTTCAGTGAATATGTTATGCTGCATGGCAAAGATGATTAAAGGTTGCAAATGGAATTAAGGTGGCTAATCAGATGACCTTAAAATAGGGAGATTATCCTGCATTATCCCAATGTGCCCAATGTAATCACAAGGGTCTTTCAAAGGGGAAGGGAGAGGCAGGAGAGGAGGCAGTCAGAGGAGACACGAAGACAAAGCAGGGGTCTGAGTGACATCATGTGAGAAAGTCTTGATCAGCTATTACTGGTTTCGAAGATGGAAGAAGGGACCACAAGCCAAGGAATGCAGGTATCTTCTAGAAGCTAGAAAACACAAGGATATGGATTTTCCTTTAGAGTCTCCAGAAAGGAATAGAAATCTGCTGACAACTAACTTCAGCCCAGTTAAGACCCATGTTGGACTTCTAATCTATAGAACTGTACGATAAATTGCGTTGTGTTAAGGCCCTGAATCTGTGAAAATTTGTTACAGCAACACAGAAGACTAATACAGTTGAGATGTTTCTTTCTCTTTGATTTCTTAAAAGAGATGAGTGTCAATTCATTATATTTATTGCTCCTAAGCATCACCAAAATTCAATTACCCATAGAGAATACTGTTGACAGAGGTATATGCCAAAAGAAAATCTAGAATTTTACCCAAAGGAAAAGCTACTTCATCTTTTTAAAGTAGTGGTCCTGTCCTCCCTCCAGTCATTTGCTTACTTAAGAAAATTAATTGTTCATTTAAAATTCTTTTGTGGGTGGGAACTTGGTACCATGTAAACATTTGTCTGCTGCCATCTCTCTCCCAGGGCCAAGCGCCAGCTTTGCACATGGCTTTATTTAATTGAGAATTATTAAATAAAATTCAAAGAGCTTTGATTAGCAGACTAATTGTTCTATTAGGTTTGTTTCCAGTGCAAATTTCTCTTCTGCTTTTGGCTCAAGGTAATCAGGCTTTTTTTTTTTTAATCAGAAATCCTTGAAGAGTTTCTGCAGACTCTGAATAGTCACTCACTGCTATGCTTGTGTGACAGTTTTCACTTGAAAGCCAGAGTCTGACATTTTTGCTTCAGGGTAGGGAAGGGACCTTGGCAGAACTGGTTGTATTTTATTATTTCTTAGCTTCTTTGAAGAGAAGAGGGAACTGATAAGCCTAAAGAGAACTGGTTGCCCAAGATAGCTATTTATCAGAGAAAGATGAACCTGATAATCAAAACAGACCAGTTAAAGTCAATATCAAGGAAGAAATTTTTCATGGCTGGCATATTGTGCTAGATGATGTCTAAGATCTCTTATAGCAGAAGAATTCTTAGACTACCTCTGATCATCAGAAAAAACATGCATTTCATGGCATCATTGTGGCAGCCTATACCTTCCTGCTATCTTCCCCCACCCCACATATTGCTCCCTTCTCCCACAGCTCTAGCTCTCACCTCGTACCTCACCTAGACAGTGCTGGGACTGCCTCACACAATTGCTAATTCAGGATTCCTTTCTTAGTTCCTTTTATTCCTGCTCACATTTCTAAATATCACTCCTTCTTTTGATATAATCTACCAGGCACCTGGCTAATAAAACCTTCTAGCCTATACTCATGGAGTTATAATAAGTAAATTGTCTGACCCTTAATATTCCTCCTCCATATGCCTATAGATTTCCTGTGGATCACTTCCTTTGGCCTATCCCAATCAGAAGCCAGAGGACAGGGAGCTGGGTGATTCTGGCTCAGGAGTCAGCCTCTTTTAGGGAAGAGTAAGGCAGCAAAGTAATGAATAAGGAAGAAGATGGAATTTAAACAGAATAGCCAGCACATGGACTCTTTGCCATGATGACCAAGGGCCAAAAATTTCCTTTTTGGGTCTTTATTGAAACCCTAACTTACCTTGGTTAAATTCCTACTATGTTTAGGGCACATTTTTCTTTGAAATGACAAGAATATAAACATTCTGTAATTGCCCCCTCCTTTTTATCCTTTTTTTTTTCCTGTTTTTCTTCAAGGTCTTACCGAATAGCTACTTCCTCCTGGATTTCTTAAGTCCTTTTATTTCTTCTACATTAAAAAACTTGATGCTTCCCTTGACCTATATAATAGATTCCCCTTCATATCCTTACCATCTATTCAACATTGACAGGTGCATTTGGCAAATAGTAATGCAATAAATGTTAACCATTTTTATTTTTATTCCTTTTCTAAGCAATCTGTATAAGAAAGGCTTTGGGGATAACAAGGACATTTATAGATTTTAAAAACATATCTGGATAATCTAATATTTTAAACCTAACTCCCAGTTTAAGAAAAAAGAGAGGAGATAGAGAAAAAACGTAAGCAACATCACACAACATCACAAAAAAACAATCAGACAAATTGAGAATGTGGATCACTTTACAGGAACACTGCCTACTTTCTTCAACAAGTCAGTGTGGGGTATAAAGGGAGTAGAGGGACTTTCCACAGCAGGATTCACCAAACTCTTTCTGTTAAAAGGCCAGACAGGAATATTTTAGGCCTTGCAGGCCATGTTATATATGCCACAACTACTCAACTCCAAAAACCAGAGATAACATGTAAATGACTGGCATAGCTGTATTCCACTAAAAATTTATTAACAAAGTAGCCTGCAGACCAGATTTATCCTACCGCTCACCTTTGTTCTATATTTAAAGAGCTTAAGAAACATAACTTAACGACCAAGTGTAAAATGGGTGCTTTTAACTCAAAAGTTTTTAATGAGATGTGGGAATCGAGGGAGGAAGATGAAGGAAAGTCAGAAGTTTTGGGGGCATTCAGGAAGCCCGCAGAGAAATGAGGTCCATGCAGTATGTTATTGGAGGAAGAGCACACACACAAAATGACACCACCCATTCACTATAATTTTTTATTATGTGTCTAGTTGTCCTGCTTTTATACTGCTTCCTCCAACACCTTTTCATTATGGCTGTCCAAACAGTAGTGACAGCATGTCTTTGACATGGTTGTTGAAAACATAGCAATTTGGACTATGACTGAAGGGAGACAAGCCAGTTCTCCCCAGCCCAAATCTCCCAACCACCCCTCCCCAGAAAACTGTGCTTTAGGTGATGGGGTGTGATCTGCTACTTATTCCCCTCATTAATCCTCAGTATTGTCCCAGTTCCTTTTTACATCACCAAAAAGAATCACTTAAAACAGACTCTTTTTGGATGATCAGTAAGTTATGGATTCCATAAAACTCCTAGTTCTATGGAAAAGAGTAAGATGAGGCCACCAAATGGTGCAATTTTTTCTTTTGTTCCTGCATAATGTTGACCACATGAGGGCTCCATCCTCATGATCTAATTACTCCCCAAAAACCCATCACCGAATACTATCATATTGATTAAAATTTCAACATACATATTTTGGAAGGACACAGACATTCAGTACATAGCTCTGGGCTTCAGTTTTTTCATTGATGAAGAATACACTGCCAACATTCTTACACTGACTAGCATCCTTTAACTTCTTATAGTTATAATAAGAACTTATTCTCTCAGCAAACACTTAAAATTTCACTCTTTTTGCTAACCTTTTGTGGAACATTCCTATGTGATAAGTAGGGGGACCCAAATTTCTTCAATTGTTTAGGGCAAAGTGAAAAATATGTCAAAAGATGTTAAATAAAAACATACTCTATGAGTCATAACTTAGAAAAACTTCTTATCACTGATCTCAGAACTGAAGATGCAACACAAAAGGGATTTGCTTCCAAAACAAAGGAGAAACTGTTTTCAGGCCATTGAGAAAATAATTCAGTAACATGAACAATTAGCTTTGGAGGAAGTATCTTTTGCTCAATCTAGGCAAAGATGAGAAAGAAAGAATGAGAAGGGAAAAGATAGAAATCATTCAAAGGACAATGAAATCAAAATAGTGGAGGAAAACACATCATAAAGTTTCCTTGGTCCAGATTTTTGTGAACCACTCACCACTTTTATGCCAACTATTTTATAAAAACCATACTGTAATTATCAGTGGGTTTTTCTAGTGAAATTTTCAAGTGAAGTGAAACATGCCTCTAAAGTTGTCTGTACAAGTTCCAGATGATTTATAAGAAAAATACTATGCAAATCTAAGATATAAATTAATATCATCACTGATGCCTTCTGTAAATTTTAAGATTAGAGAGAAACACTATTATTCATTGGGGTGCTAACCTTCTTCCCTTGGAGACACTTGGGTGATTCAGAAATGTAAGATCTATTCCTCCTTGCCTTCTGTGTTAGCTTCAGTCCAGGTCTAAAAGTTGACTGAGTGTGTACACATACACACACACACACACACACATACACACACACACACACACATACACACACACTCAAGGATTTTAGTTAAATGGGCACAAAGTGGACAGTGGGCTTTGTATACCTGTATTTGGTTTTTATTTCTATGGTTCTTACCTGTTCACTCAATCAGGGCCTCTTTTATTTTCACAACAGTTTTCCCATAGCCCTCCATTTCTCATTATGCTTCTGTAGGCCTTCACTAGAACTTAGGAATAATCAGTCAACCTCACTCTCTCTGTAGGCATCATTCCCCCATGTCACCTACAATAACATTCCCCTCCACCAGGACGTTTTCTAATGTCTCTCCAGTGAAATTGTTTGTAAATGGACCACCACCTTGTTCTGGGGGCATCCATGCCCAACCCAACACTTAGATGGTGTTCTCTTTGCCCCCCAGGAATGGGTTAGTTCCAAATCTTCATCTTACCACCTGTTCTCTCAGACCACTCTCAGTACCACTTACATTAGTCTGGATCTTCTGAAAAGCAGGTGTCAAGACAGGATCAGAAGTGCAAGAGATTTATTAGGAAAGAAATAGGAAAAGGTAAGGGGATCTTCAAATCAGTATGCAGGTCTGAGGCTTCTTATCACTGATCTCAGAGAAAGAGAAAGGAGGGTTGGCTGGGAAGAGCCTCCAACTGAAGTGTAATTCCAAGAAAGGTTCAGGCAGCCTGTGGAGATGTCTGAGAGCCAAAGTGCTCTGCTAGAAGAGTCCTTTAATATCGCCAGAATGAACTTGCCTTAAAACCTTTCCCATACCCACTCAGTAGCTGGGAAGAGCTCATAGAAATGTGGGTTTGTCATGAATGTGGCAGCGGATTGAGAAAGGCAGCAACTGGGGTCATCATTATAATGCCTACAACAAAAGATCTGTATGGCACAGTTTCACCTTTTTCCCTGGCTCTTCCTCCAAGACCATCAGCATCATCAAAACATGCAGCAAATTTTATAAGTAAACCAGGTAAAGAGAGTATCATTGAAGTAGTATTTTGAAGGTACCTGAAAGACCCTGTCGCACTCATCCGAAAGTCCCTAATCATCTGTTTGCCTCATGGAATTCCATTAACCCAAGATGAAAATAGACCTATTTCAACATGAGTAGTGTGAATGTACTATTCATCTCTTAAGGATATTTATATTTTATGGCTGATCTCTCAGTAAACTAAAGTAAAGTTTATGTACAGGAAATATCTTTAAGGAGTAATGACTACAGAACTAGGCTCAGTTTTGCATTGTCACAAACATATTATCCTACCTTGGGGAATTTAAATAACATCTGTGGCATTCATCAGGGGTTCAACATTAAGTTAACAAAGCTAAGTTCCTGACAGTATGCCCACTTGGGAGGATACAGTCCCGCCTTTTAGGAGTTCAATTGATAGATGTTTGAATCAAATGTTGTCTGTGCCATCCTCAACTTTAAAATGATATTATTTTGCAGCTTTTCTTAAAAATGATTTTAACTAGTTGATATGAAAGATGTATATAACATGTCACATAAATCATTTAGAGATAGGTGATTTTCTAAGTTTGGGGTAATTGACATTTATTATCATTGAGCCAAGATTCTCCAGAAATAAGCCATAAATTCTTAAGCACTAAGTAAGTTTTAATTTACTTTCACTGCTGTATTCTGAATCGGTTGAAATTTCTAGAACCAGGCTTATAGTACCAAGACTTGAGGGTTCTACCCATCCTATAACAGAAGGGTTTTCAGCTAGGCCAGAAGTCAAGATCTTTCATTTCTCTTTCTCCCCTGACTGGCTAATAAAAGGTGTATACCATTTTCCATCCAAAGTAGATGTGAAGTGTTTCTGATTTTCCTTCTTGGTAGGAACAGAAGGAGTGCCTTTGCCACTGGCCACAAACCATGTATCTGTCTGACCATGTGAATTTGCTTTACCACATCTGGCAGAGCTGCAGTAGGCCACTGTGGCTCTCCCAGGATCTGTCTAATTTTATAGGGGCCAAAATGGTAAATTAGTCCTCTAATGGGGACCACCACCCTTGCATATTTTTAAACTTTAAGGTTGGCACTAATTTTTACCATTTATCTTATTTAGTGTTTGGCTGTCATAAATATTGCAAAATTGCTTTAAAAAAATTTTAGCTTGTTGGGTATTTCAGAGGTTTCTACTTTGTCTCCCCCATTACTCATACCCAACAAGTCATGGAACCAATGTAGGGGTTTAGCCATCTCCAAAGTATGTTCATCCCTAGTACATATTCAGGCCCAGAAAAATGACCAAGTGGTGGCTCCTGGGTGAACAAACCTAGGCCGAGACATCATTTATTGTATGGCCCCCGCATGCTGCCACAACAGGGACCTCTGGTATACTTTATGTCCCCAAGTATCTCTATCAGTTCAGATCCTTGGTATGTTTGTGTATCTCCTTCTCTGTAGTGTTATCCAAGCAAATAGCCATATACCCAAGTACTAGGAGAATTATTACTACATAATGTCTATAGTGTTGCAGGTTTATTCTTTCTTGGCAGCTGGACTCTCCTTCAGTCAATGGCTTCTGGGTCTGAAAACTCTCAGGTCTGCAAACCAGTCAAAAAATCATGACTTCTAATTGGAATGCTGTAGAGAAAATTAAAGTTCCTATGGCCAGGATTCTCACCTGACTCCGGTCACTTGCTCACTGCACACATGTGGGCAATGTATTATTACTGACTCTATATAAAGAGCTCCACCCAGTTCTCTGGGCTACACAGCTGCAGGAGAGCAGAGGCTCCAGTGGTGGCAGAGCTCAGGACAGAGTCTGAGACAGCTGTGGGGGCAGAGAGGCCCAGAGTCAAGAGACCAGCTTGTTGCAGGCAGACTTGCCCTGAGGCGGATGGGATTATAGTGCTCGACCTGCCACCATGAGAATAAAGTTGGGTATAAACGCTTTCACCACAAAACGTTCCATTGTCTTTTTTCATTCTCACCAAATCAAGAGTGAATTTACTCAGGGCTGAACCCACTGGTAAGATAAATGCCCATCTTTAATCTTCTGATCACCCAAACTTGACTTCTTTTAATTAACAATACTTTAATTAAGCAATACTTTTAGATTAGATTAAATAATAGATAAGATTGTTAGGTTATATTAAACAATACTTTCATTGACTGCCCCTTTATCTTGTCTCTAGGAATACTCTATTCTTTATAACCATCTCCATTGTTCTTGACAGAACAGGCCTCTAAGCTGCCACTCCAAGTCTGCTATTTATTATGATAATAATGCCCATTGTGCTTCTGAGAGTTAACTACTGCCACATGGTTTCTATTAGTTCAAGGCCTTATCATTCTCTTTCCTTTTAAAGAGTCAAATTTCATAACAGCATCTTTTACCACTGGCCCTGGCTTAGAGAGATCAGCCACCACTGAGCTTCCCAGCAAATATGAGAGCCCTCTCACCAGTGTATTCTTTATTGCTTTAGTAACCACAGTGTCTTCTGGGCTTTCCCCTGGAAATTAGTTGACTGGTGGGTTATATAGTATATCCAATCTAGCATGCCAGATTCTCTGAGCCTCTTGAAAACCACTACAACTGTCTTCCTCAGCAGCTCTGGCATTGCCAACTCATTTAGGATGGCTATCACTTCCTCTAAGCTTCTGACAGCATGCCAACCTAGGAGCACACTAATACCATCTCCTAAGTTCCTTGTCAGTTTATTAAATTCAGTATCATGAGGTGCTTCCATATAGATAAGCTCTCCCTTATCCCACCTTATATTTCACATTCTACTTGATCTCAGAACCCAGTCCCCTGTGTGGCCCAAATCATGCAAGCACATGTTAGGTAGGTTCTGCAATTCTTTCATCTTCTCTTAGCTGGTCCAGATTCCCTAGCTAACCAAAGTAGATATAAACTGTTTTTATATGATTTTTATATGATATTTTTTATTTTATATCATATGTGATACATTAACTTCACAATAATTTTATATATAACTTAACCCCAGTTATTGGTCTGATGACCAGGATGGGAGAGGATGGTAGGCCCTGAGGGGGTACATGTGCCTTGCAAGGCAGAGACCTCTGTATTATCTTCAAGCAACAAGAGAATGTTAGCTTGTAAGGGGGGCCTTTAAAGGTTTCTTCAGTAGCC
This sequence comes from Smutsia gigantea, assembly GCA_032199065.1. Taxonomy (NCBI): domain Eukaryota; kingdom Metazoa; phylum Chordata; class Mammalia; order Pholidota; family Manidae; genus Smutsia; species Smutsia gigantea. The sequence goes on along the minus strand of JAVSCE010001732.1, from coordinate 226,833 downwards.
TTTAATGGGTCACTCCTATGGGCCCAGAGAGTTCAGAGGGATCTGAAGATTTAAGAGATTCAAGGGCATCAACTTAAAAATCTTTGTTCAAAGTCAGAAAAAGACCCTGGTTTTACAGAGCAGATTTGTCAAGGATGAAAATTCAACCTCCTCTGGAGCTCTGACACTCTTATAATTACTATATATGCTGAAAGGAGACCTTCTGGCCTTCAAATTTAGCCTTTAATTGGTGATTGATCCCCCAACCCTCTATTGTATTTCTCAAATCATAGACTGCTCCCCCAGAAATTCCTGTCTTAATAATTATTTCCCCCTCAAACTTCCCAAACATCTAAGATACTGCCTCTACCCAGACTTTCCCACCAATATCTGATCGGGTTCAGCATGGTGAAAGTTTTAACTGTCACATCACTACACGTAGAAAGCTATTTAGGCTCCTCCTTTCAAAAGTCATCAATGCCAGCTCCAAAAGCCTGTTTTAGAATCTGCCTCCTCATATTACTTTTGGCATCAACAATTCAGGAATAGACTCGGAGAGAAATATTTGCCTGCAGGAAGCTCACTGGGGAGCGTCCTCAGGACCGCCACCAGCAGCAGGTGAAGAAAGGAGGATTAGGCAGAGAGGAGCTGGACTACAGTGCACTCACCACAAAGGCCTCGGCCTGTCCAGTGGTGAGCTCCAGAACTGGAATGGCCTGCAAGGTGTCCTGTCTTGAGACAGGGGCAGAAAATTTTATATCCCTGCATCAACCAGTCATTGGCTGTAGGCTGCTTCTGGGAAGGGGCCTTGAGCTGGGAGGGGCATTGTCTTTAGCTGAGGACAAATCCCAGGGAACAGTTCAACTGAGAGTTAACAGCTGCCAACGCTCCCTGAAACTGAGGAAATGAGTGCCTCAGCTCTTCAGGGGGATCTAGATTGTATCACAGCATCCAGTACATATAATCCTGCTATGGTGGGCAGAACGGTAGCCCCCAAAGGTGTCCACATCCCGGTCCCCAGAACCTGTGAACATGTTACCACACATGGTGAAAGGTACTCTGCAGGTGTGATTAAAGGTAAGGAACTTGATATGGGAAGATTTGCCTGGATTACCCAGATGAGCCCAATCTAATCATAGGAGTCTTCAAAGAAAACACTCTTTCAGGGTCAGAAAGCTAACTCTGAAAATGGAGGAAGAAACCACAAGCCAAAGAATATGGGCAGTGTCTGGAAAGGGGAAAAGTCAAGCAAAACAGATTCTTCCCTAGAACCTCCAGAAAGAAATGGGGCCCTGCCCACACTTGGACTTCATCCCACTGATACCTGTGTTGGACTTCTAACATAAAGAATTAGAAGATAATAAATCTATTATTTGATGCCACTAAGTTTGTGGTCACTTATCACAACAGCAGAAAACCTGCTTTGACTCTAAAGGATACCAGATTGTTAGTTTTCTCATAAATAGCTCAGTGCAGAAGTAATCGCTTTATCAGCAGGTTGGAGAACTAAGTTTTATTTTATCTTTTACCCCTGTCATCTGATACCTGTATCATGGACAACCAGCCCTATATATGAGGTGATTGAAAATATACTTTTATCTAATCCAACCCTAAGCTACTTAGGGCATCCCAACAGCTCTTCCTTCAGCTTGAGCACCATGTTTTCATCACAAGGGAGTGCCTCCCTGTACCCACCGTGTCTTTGGACCTAGTTTTAGCCTCTGGAAAACCATCATATAAAATATTGGGTGGTAATCATTAAAAATTTGAATCATTTTTTATTTTCCAAGGAAATTTAGAACAGTGGTGGGATCAAGGATCTAAGCTCACTGTTTATACTCCAAGGGCAGAGTTTCTCAGTGGCACTGTTGGCATTTTGGGCCATTATTCGTTGGGGGGGGGGGCGCATTCTGCACAACATAGGAAGTCTAGCAGCGTCCCTAGTCTCTACTCATGAAATACAAGTAATAGCACCACAGTCCATCCACCCTGCCCCTCATCATGACAATTAAAACTGTCCCCAGGCATTGGTAAATGTTCCCTGGGAGACAAATCACCACCACCACCCCTTGTTAACCATTGTTCTGCAGAGAGAGAATTATAAAATATAGAACAAGGGCTTTAGAAATAATTCAGTCCTTCAATGTAACTTTAAAAAACAGGAAGTACTTCTTAAAGATGTTATGTGATTTGCCCAAGTTTAGCTAATTGGTGGCCAATGGTCAATGACTACATACAAATCTATCATCTCCCGGACCACTAAAATAGACCATTTGAAAACAGAACATTTTTTTCTAAGAGTTTTAATTAGTTTCCAGAGCTTCATTCACATATGCAGACAAATAAAGACCTGCAAGTTGACCCAGTTTTCTTATCCTTCTGTGTTTTGCAAGGTTTCATTCTTCAGAACTTTTGTGGATAAAATTGCCTCCAATAGTGGTTGTCAGGAGAGCATTTCTGCTAATTAGCCGCAGTGACATGACAAAGATACATAGAGCCAATAGGTAACTCCCACAACACCAACCTTCCTCCTTTTCCTTGAAGGCTGAAATGCCTTGTTACTCTGTGCATGGGGGATGGGGAATGAGAAGGCCTTCCTTTCTGGGCAAGTAGGTCATTCCTCAAACTTCCTCAGAGATGTGATCATCAGCAGGCCATCAGTTGCCAGGGGTTGGGTGGTTTTGCTAATTTGCGGCACCCTTTTTACTGAAGGGAAAAATAACATCAATGGCAGCCATGGAGATTTCTAAATTGCTCCAATCTCAATTCTTACTTATATTTAAAGGCATAACAATGTCATAGAATTAATTAAATTGCCATCCCTGTTTCTCTCTGGCACCTCACTCACACCCTCCTGTTTTAACACACAGTGAAATCGGCAGAATACCCATTTACATATGCACCCACCTACACACGAGGGAAAATATGCTAATTTTTTTTCATTTGTATCTTTTATCTGTGGTTTTGGATCCCTTTGAAAGCATATTTAAAGAATACAGGATTTGTGAGACAGCTAGGCTTTCTCAAGATGCTAAACATTAAGCACCCTGAGGAGTCTGCTTCAGTCCTCTGAAAACATAGGGTTTTACTAAATGATTACTCAACAACCTAATCAAATTTTGATCTATAATTCAAGAAAAATAGGATGCCACATTCTGTTCAGTTTCTCTGGTGCAGCTAGTGCCCGTTGCCGGGAAGGGAGTTTGGTGCCTGGGGAGGAACAGCATCATTCTGTGGCTGGGGCAGGGTTCCTGTTTGATTCAACTCGCCCAGCTTAAAAACTGTGCAGCGTAGACAAGTGGACTTATTAAACAAGGCTGAGGAGCTGGTGGCGGATGTGTGATTACATTGTTATTAAGCATGTATTAAGCTGTTTGCTGTGTTTTCACAAACAGACCCAAAGGATAGGGTACTGCTTGCATCTGAGGCAGCATCTTTCATCACAGGACTGTCAAAATGCCTTTAGCTGTAGCCGCCGTTGTAAATCCTGGCACCAAGTTTTCAATTTAAAACTACCTCAAATTGTGCTCCCTTCAGGGCTCCCCAGCTTTCCATGGGTACTGCGGACACTGGCAGGGGGAGCCTTAATGTTCCTTTTCTGCATTGCTAGTTTTCACAGATAGAGCTCTGGGCTTCGCTTACAATACTCCAAATCAAACATCACAGCCTCCACCCTACAAGTTTGTCACTAGCTACCACTGACTGGCAAAAGCGGGATATTCTGTGGCCTCAAAGGGTAAAGCATCCCCTTCTTTATGACCTAACTTCGGCTCTGAAATCCAGGATAGCAACAACAAAGAATAAGATGGATATCATAACTCAAAACTAACATTCGCCCTCTCCGTCTATGAAGCAGAGTGATAATAATATTTAATATATATTGATCATTGCCCATATGGCTGCCATTATGGTAAATCCAAATCTTTTATCATCTGATGATCACAACTTTCATATGAGGTAAGTACTCTTATACCTTCTGATAGAACGCATACCATTTTTAAAAAGAGGAAACAATCTATATTTCCCTAAAGGCTGACAAATTTTCCCAATTTCTTCATTTTAATTGCCATTGTTGTGAACATTTTCAGTGTTCATAAACATTTGGAGCACAGGAATCAAAAAGGTTTTCGGACCCATATTCATGGAGCAGAAAGGAACTGTAGAGGTTAAGTAACCGATACCTCTCTAGCCACATTCTGTAGTATAGGAAACGAGGTCCAAATTGTTGGAATGCTTTCTACATGACCAGAGAGCTGGAAAGATGTCAGTAGGACCCACCGTCTGGCTTCCAGCTGCTATCTGACCCAGTGCTGCTTCTGTTCCCCCATACTATCAATCCGTAGCAGACACTGGCTCATGGATCCACTGTTAGTCCTTATCCCTTTTCAGTGGGTGAGGATGTTCCTAGAATTGGAATGACTGTGCAGGGTTTGAATGATGGCAGAATGGGTGGGAGTTGCCTTTGATTCTTCTAATCGGTGGTAAAAAGGAATAAAAATATTCAAACTCATATAGATGAAAAAGAGCTTTGAAAAATAAATAAAACACCTATACAAATGATGTTATTTTCACTCTTGTGAACTTCAAATGTCCCATGGAACTTTCCAAGACACAAGGCCTTGGAAACTCAATTTTGGAACATTCCCACATACACTTAGCCACTATAACTGGTCCTCAGATCCTCTTTCAAGGATTAGTATTGGAAAAATCCTTTCCTTCCTCTGTCCTTTTCTGTCTTTTATGGTTGGGTAACTGGGCTTTCAACTCTGGCAAATTGGGGAGAGACCCAAACATTCCCTCAGTGGGAACAGAAGCAGCTAAAGGACAAATAATAAAAGTGCCTTTCACACTACAAGCTTCATGTTTCACTTTTCTTTCCCCTTTCTCCATGCTGTGCTTCATTTAAGAAGAAAACCTATTTTTAAAAGCACCAACCCCCCTTTCTGTCAGGGAGCTTGGCAGGATTGATAAATAAGGGGAGTCATCTTAATGGAGGTGCTGTCAGCAAGCTCCTTCTTTTAAACAAATAATGTGAGAAATGAGAACACTCAAAAGGCCTGTGTGTTCTGTAAGAGAAAAGTAACAGAAGATTCATTTCCACACCGCTATCAGATAGACTTAGCCCAATGGCATCTCTCTCATTATTAGAAAGGCTTGTTAGTTAGCATATCAGAACTCTTCTGGTCCCTTCCCCATAATGCTAAGAGGATGCTTCTTACCAGTCTCTGGGGCGTCCCTGGCTTTGCACCATTCTTAAGTCTTTTTCTATCTGCTTTCTGGTGGGCTCCAGGTGCTGCTGTCTGCTTGAACACATGTCTGAATACCACAGATATGCTAGGTTTAAATAAGAACCAGCCTGCTCTAGTTTAACTCCATGCAGACAGTACAATTTGTCAAACTCAAAAATGCCCATCGGTGTAAAGGATCAGGGAAAACGGAAGATTGAGGAGGAACAAGGGACTGGGGTGGCAGGTGAGCCTTTGAAGAAAACCAGTTTGATCAGTCAACTGCAAGGCATTACCTGTGCCCTGCTCCCCCTCAAACAAAACTGCACACAGTGTTCTCCCACATGGAGTGGGCAGGCCACTGAATCTGATCCAGATGAAAACAGGGTTGGTCCATTCAATTTCAAGGAGGAATGTTTCCATTCACTTCCCAACTGAATGCCCTATGTTCTCAGAGCCTAACTATAAAAAACCATATCTGGCTCCAGTCTGACTCTGACTTGGTAAGACTGGGTTGGAGGGGCAGGTGGCGGGAGGTGGTTAATCTTAGCTCCATGGGGCGGAGCCATACTTTACTGTTTGTTAATCTCCTGCACATGATGTTCTTTTACAAATCAGTGACTTGGCTTATATTGCTGTTATTTCTTTTTTTAAATCTGTTCCCCCTGAACAATGTGCTATAACAAAGCTCTGAAGGAGATTTCAAGTTGCTTTTAGTCTCTGTAGGTGAATTTAATTAAATGCTCATCAAATTTGTTTCTTCTTTTTTCTGGGCTCACAGTTAAACTACCTTTCCAAGGCTCCCTCACCATTAGGAGGAGCTTTGGGACAACTCCAGCCAAAGCAATCCGGGCAGAAGTGCTTTTGCAGTGTCCAAGCCTGGCTCATAAAACACTCCACGCAGTTCTCTCTTCCCTCGCCTGCTCAGCTGATGCAAAAAATCCCAAGGAGGACTTCCCCTTTAAGGGGATAACTGAGTCCCTAGGAAAAACTGGGGTCCATGGATGTGACTGAGTAGAACGTACCTTCTCAACCCACCTGCACTTGGCCAGGACAGGAGCAAAAAAAAAAGAAAACCTTTATCAAGTTAATCCACTGAGATGTGGGAGTTGCTTATTATACACTTGGGCTACCCTGTGTTATTATATGCCATATAGCAAAATTCAACTAGCTCTATAGTCATGTTAAAATGTACAGGGAAAAAAGAGAACATAGAACATTTTGTTATAACTGGGAGAATCTGGAAAGTCTTGATAAGGAAGCACAGAAGATGCATAGGTGTTCCACAAATAAGAGAACTGAAAAGGGCATTGAAGGAAGAAGAAAGTCTGCTAAGTTAAGCAAAACGGTCTTGAATTCTGTGGCTGTCCTAAGAATGACAAATGGTCAGCTAGAGAACCAAAGTTTTTTTAAGAAGTTGTATGAACTTTATCAGAGTATTAGAAAATCAACTCTGGCAATTATATGAAAAATGGATTTGAGAAGCCAAAGATGGGAGTTAGCGACCAGCTAAGAGACCCTTGCAATAACAAATGGTGAAGGGTCCTCCCAGAGACCCTGAGGGACTCTGTTGGCCTTAGGGGTAGGGAATTAGATTGACAAAGACATTTAGATTAGCCAATAAATTGACGCAGAGTGCTAGGCACACTAAAAACCACCATATAAATGTAGATAAAACTGGCTTGTGAGGGTTAATTTTAAAATTGGATCATGACTATGTATTCCAATTCATTATGATGGATTTTGATGAGTGGGTACATTGAATGACCAGAGAATCTTTGACTTCCTGTTATGATTAATATTAGTTTCCTGTGGACCAATTAGCAGTGACCAAAGAGGAGGTACATTGGCCAGGTTTTCTACCACAGCATTAGTAAAGCTGTGAATGCAGCAAATTAATGGAAGAATTCAGCTAGCTCATGGTGCAATCCTATAAGACACACCCTGGCTTTTAACCTTTCCAGAGCTTCATATTACCTAGAGCAACACTTCTTAGATGCTGCTTCTTGGACCCCCTGAATCCAAATCATCTGAAACACTAAAGACATTCTCCTTCAAGTCTCACTCATGACCTACTGAATTGTCTTCTCAGTAGGTTAGTCTTAGGAATTTGCATTGTAAACACTGCGGCTCTTCTCCTACCCCATAATCCTTCATCATTCTAAAATTTGAGAAAAATTAACCTAAAAAAATTAATTCATGCATCTCAACATAGTACTTACAACTCCTACATAAACTTGCCCTGACTACCTTTATCCATTCTCATTCTTTCCACTGGTCCTGTGTTCCAACATACAGAACGAATAACCATTTCTGAATATACTAAACTTTTCTTTAACCTCAAAACTCAACCTATACTATTCCCTTTGTCTAGACTGCATAACCATTTAGCAAAATTCCATTCATCTCTGGAAATGGTATGTAGTATATAACCCTTTGAAAAACATTTAGAAATCAGCTCCTGAAGCTTTAACTGGATGTTTGCTGTGACCTTGTGGTGATGCTTCACTAAACTCCATTGCTGAGGAATACAAAGGGAATGAATGAGGCAGGCCTGGGCTTCCCACAGTCCAGCTGACTCAGCTGTATAATAGCACTCCTGATCCAGAAGAAGGAAATGGAGTCAATGGCATATGACAGGTTTTCATGAAATGTTTAAATGAATGACTCAACTAGAGTAATTGGCTTGATCCCCCATTTTATTGTGACTAATTTAAACAGTTTTTATGCCCATTCAAGTTATGACCAATTCAGTTGAAAGCCCAGTCAAACTGTTTAAATGTTTTGAATACTAAACACTGGTTTGATTTAATAGGTATTTTGCTCTTCTTCTGGGTAGGTTTGCTGCATAGAGACAGGGCCTAATATAGAATAAGACCGACCTTCTGTCTTTGCCGACCAGCCAGTGCAGGTGCAGTTTAGATCTATGGACAATTCCAAAAGGCCTGGATTATTGACACAGGTGGAACCTAGCCCACTGTGCCTACAGCCCAGCACACAGGTGACATGACCAGGAGGGTAACCACCCAGCAAGACCATGTACACCTGTCTCCACAAATACACCACAGCATTGAACCAGCCAAATGTGAAGAGGCCAAGAGTTAAGGAATTCTTCCCTTTCTCGGAGAATGCTGTCCAGGGCGAATTTTCTACAGCACACAGGCTGCTGGCACCACAGTTCTTTAGACATAACTGCAAAATAGAAAAATGCATCTTTGCCACACTTCCCTCATTCTACCCTTTGGCCATGGCTTTCAAAATGACCAGAGACTACCCACCAAGCTCTGCTTTCACCTAACACTATCTTATATCTAAAATTACTTCTGACTTTTACCCATCAGTGAAAATACATATCTCTTTGAGCACATAGGCCTCAGGAGACAATCTGATTAGGATATTGGTAATTTAAGGCTTTCTCACAAGTGGCCCTCTCACCCACATTGCTCTCCCTCTCATATATCTAGATCATTTTCTTCCCTTCTTTCTCAGCTTAAATGTTCACTTTTCATTGAGCCTTCCCCAACCACCCCATCTAAGGCTGTTGTACCCTCCCCTGTCTGCTGCCATTGTTCAATTGTTTATTTACTTGTTTATTGCTTATCTCTTTCAGCATATTGTAGGCTCCATGAGGAGAGGAATTATGTGCTATTTACTGCTCTGTTCACAGCTGTTACTATAAATGCCTGGACATAGAAGGCACTTAGTAAATATTTGTTAAATGAATAGATGATTGGCATCACCATCCTGAGAAGGATTTATATTTTCGGAAGAGTATCTCCTTTACCACCCAGACCAAGTAGTAAGTGGTTCATGGACAAAATAAATAACTCCCTTTATACCTTTTCCTTTTGCTCTTGTACATCCACTAAATATTTGTATCATCTCTTTGAGTCTGCATTGTTCACAGCCATGGACAGATGTACATACACACACACAGATCCACGTTGGTTGTGTTGTGTGACACCCTAGCACAGAGTTGGGAAGGCAGGCACAGGCTGTGTCTAGGTGGTGGGCAGTTGGACTGTGCCACAGCTGATCCTTTATTTCCTTTCTCTGCCTCCCTGCTACAGATTATCTGGGCCAGATTAATCACGGAATGATCCAAATGGACTGTAGAGCTGACTGCAGTAACTGATTTGGCCCAGGTGCACATCACATGAGTGGACATACAAGCAAAAGAGTATTAAAAAAAAAAATCCCTTCTTTAAGTTCTCAGTACTCTTCCTATTAATGTTGACTATGATTCAACCCTGATAATATAGAAGTAAAATATTCATGCACCCACTTAACACTAACGATAATGCCCATAACGATAATGAACACTTGTGCAGCCAACTTAGTGCCTGGCGAACAGAATGTTATAAACATAATTTCTTAGTTTTGTTTTATGATAATTGGTAGTAGTCAGCACTAAATCGTAATGACCCAGCTTCAAGACAGCATTAAAAAGCACCAGCCCTCAAGGAAAGTTGTCCTAAGGGCAAATGTATGTGGAGTCACATGATGAAAAAAAGCCATTAAGTAAGACAAACTTGCTTCCTCCCAGCCCCCATGTGCACACACAGTTCCGGAAACAAGCAACTAAGCGTATTAAGGAAATATAAACCCATGCCTAACGGTGACAAATCCCAGAGCCACCGGCTTCCACATGGCTAGAAATCATCACACTGTGCAGGGAATAAACAGGCACAAGGCGCAGACAAACAAAGAGCCTATCTGAGGCAAACAGAAAAAAGAAGAACAGGGAACATTGGCAATCTTTACCTCCAGGGAACAAAATGAGCTTCTTAAAGATGACGGTAGAGAAAAAAGAGTTTCTACCACCAACTTAAAAAAGAGAATGCACACAGCATTTCCCCAGGCCAGGCCCTGCCGAGCCTGTGTGCCTGGCTCAGTGCCAGCTAGGGGTCGGCTGGGTTTTGCTATTGGCTAGACTGGAGCTTGTCATGCAGTTATCAATGGGCAATAACCCAGGAAATGTACTGTCCAGACCAGCAGCTGCACCAGGGACCTCGTTTGAAATGAGGTTTCTCAGCCCCTACACCAAACTGACCGAATCAGAAACTCTAACAAGCAATCTCTCAGCAAGGCCTCCAGATGATTCTGTGCCTGCTCTGATAACGCCAAGAGCCTTGTCAGCCCCTCTACTTCTCTGCTTGCCTTTGTTACGGGCTGAATTTTGTCCCCCAAAATTCTTTTGTTGAAGGCCCAGCCCCCACAACCTCAGGACAAGGCTGTATGTGGAAACTGAATCTTTAAAGATGCAATTAAATTACAATGAGGCATTAAGGTGGACCCTTCTTGGTTATCGGTGCCCTTCTAAAAACAGGAGGTTAGGACGCAGGAGAGACACTAGGCATGCGTGCACACAGAGAAAAGGCCACATAAGGACACAAGGAGAAGGCCACAGCCCGCAGGCCGAGGAGAATGGCCTCGGGAGAAACCAGACCTGCCAACACCTTGATCCTGGACTTCTAGCCCCCAGAAGTGTGAGAAAATTAATTCCTGATGTTTAAGCCACCCAGTCTGTGGTATTTTGCTATCAGCCTTTTTCTCCCCACATTCTCCCGACTTAGCAGGGATCACATCGTGTTGTTCTTACAGATCTCTCCAAGGTCGTCTACCACTGTGCTTAGTATTTTGTGTGACAGTAACTTCATTTCGGCTCTCTCTTACTTAGGAGACTATGTCTTATCCATCTTTGATTCCCCAGTGCATAGGGCATGCCTAGCTCAGAGTAACCACTCAATTAACACAATGAAGAAGAAGAATGGCTTGGAGAATTTCTAAGGCTGCACGAAATACCATGGATTTTAATTTACACAGTAGGGTTATCCATGATAGTAAAATTTATAAAGCTGTAGAATACCTTTGAGATTGAGAAGATGATGCAATCTTTGTGTTTGACCATATTAAAAAAAACTGGAAGGAAATTCACCTGATCTAGGTTTAAATTTCCACTTTGCTATTTATTAGTCATGTGGCCTAGAACACGTTTCTAAAACATTTTCAGCCAGTTTCCTTATAGGTAAAATGGGAGTTAAACAGCACCCACTTCCTAGATGAGCATAGAGAGGATTAAGCAAGGTAATTTTGCCAATAATTTAGTACTGTTACCCACACAGAACATTTACCGAGTCCTTATTTTAATGAAAAAGTGCCTTTTAAAAGAAAACACACAATTCACCTAAAATCCAAGGAATCTTACATGATTTCTTATCTGAAAGACTATGAGTTTTGCACCCACTAATTTATCTATTATCCCCCTTTTTTTATGTATTATCCACCTTCCCCTTTCTGTCCTGCTCCTCTCAGTTTGTGCCACTTCTATATTCCCTAGTCCCTTTCTTTCCTCCTAATACTATTGTGTATTGGTCTGCCAATTTCCCAAATTTTGTCCTTTTTGTCCATGCAAGAAAGATAACTTACAGTGATTAACTATCATCTGAAAGAGATATTTCAATTTTAAAGTGGCAGGGGCAACTTTGTGATTCAACTCTCCAAGACTGATTCAGTTTTCATTATCTGTGAGGATGGAACAGCTGTTGGCACAATGGAAATAATCAAGATAACATACTGGAAAAAAAATGTCAAGCTAAGAGTTAAGAGCCTGCCATATATCCCTGGCTCTTTCACTAACTGATTCAATAATGAACAATTTGTCACTACTTTAGGCCTCAGTTTCCTGACCCGTAAATGGCATGGTGGACTTTTTCTGGAAAAGGAGCATTTAAAAAAAATTATTTTCCTAATACCATGCAATCAAGTTAAGAGTCTAAAGAGCCAGTGAGTAGGGAAAAAGGGAAAAAGATTATGGGAAAAAAGATTATGAGCAATGAGGTGCTTGCATGGTTCCTCATAATACGGCCAGAGAAAAGGTGGATGATGGGAGTTGTTCAGAAGGAGATACATGATGGCTTTTAGACTACTTATACACCGTAGTCTATATCTAGTGTTAACTAGGCAGGTTAAAATCACAGAACTGGGAGATACCTTCAAGACAGATATGTCACTGCAACGCAGGCCTTGCAGAAAAAGGAAACTGGAAGAAATTTAACTGAATCTGGGATGCTCAATTTCCTCTACACTACAGATGCATTTATTCCAAGTATTTCTGTACAATCATCAACTTCACATTTTTAGGCTTATACAATCATCAGGTCTTATTCATAGTGATTACCATCTTTGTACTTTTCTGTAGTAAGTGAAATTAGCATTCTCTCATGAACTGTAAATGCTAAATTGCTAATAACCTCCCTGGGGTTTTCTTCACATGATGATGCCTTCAATGATTTCATCATAGTTTAGCATATTAAATTTCACAATTTATACTCTTAAGCATAATAATTTCCTTAAGGCTTGGTCTAAAAACTGTAGGTGTATTTTTAAATAACTCAGTAAAATCTTGGATAAACACTAATCAAGTAACCAGTCCTAAGGAAACAGCCTTTTTTTTTTTTTTTAGGAATTCTCATTGCAAGCAGAAACTAATAATTCTTAGAGAATTCAAGAAAATTTGTAACAAAAAAACTGAGCATCTGAAGTCTCGGACAAAAAAATGCAAATTACAGAAATCATTTTAAAAGAACTTGTATGTGTTAATTACCATCAGCAAGGGCCATAAAGCATGAAATTTCACACGTTGTCAGACTAGTTCCAGGTAGAGAGCACCACAGAATCTAATGTTTATTCCATTGGAAAACTAAGAAAACATTTGCAATAAACCAATGGAAATAACTTGTCATTTTTCCTACTATTTTATGGACTCCAGGGAACTAGGATACACTGAAGGAGGTAGCAGTGAACAAAAAACAATTATAGCACATAATCAAGGAATATAAGGATGTTTATTTACCTACTGTTTGAAAACACAACTCTGCTATGTTTGGAATCCCAGTGAGACCAAACTTTTAACTAAATTCTAGTTTAGGGAGAAAGAAGACTTTGGAAAAATCAAGAATAAACATTACCAAAACAATTCCTATAAAGCTAAGATTCCAAGAAGGGCCACATAGAAATTCTGTCTTACATATTTTCAACTAAAGGGGAGAAAAAAACTGTGTGTGTGTGTGTGTGTGTGTGTCTCCTTTTCTGGAAATAGGAGAACATTATAAGAATGAAATTCTGTATTCATTTACTCTCTCATCCACTCACTCAATTTATTATTAAGTTAGAACCTGCAGTGTGTCAGGCACAATGCTACTGTCGAAGATTCAATGGTGGGCAAATGGAAGCAAACCCTGTTCCAGGCATATTTAAAAGCTAAATACACAATGAAAAAACTGCCCGGTTATTACTAAGGCAAAGAAGGAGATGCTCTTGGTGCTTTGAGAACTTATACTGGTAATGTGACCTAATTAGGAGGATCGGAAAAGTATCTTCTAGGAAGAAATGCAAAACTGCCATCTCATTGGAAAACAGTTTTTACCTAAATGAAGAGGTAAAAAAGAGCAGTTGAAGCCGAGAGCTGGGGAAGAGGTGAGTGCAAGGCCCCTAGGGACCAGTGGCTTCCACTCCATGAGGTCAGCCAATGAATGCAGAGTACTATAGAGTACATGTGAGGTTTTACCATCCAAGCCCAGAAGCAGCTTTTTTTTTTTTAGGAAACAAACCAGAATACTGGTATCTAATGAATATTTTTCCCTTTAAGATGATAATTATGAGTGTACTTATTCCAGCTATGTTGTCATTGCTCAAAACTCAAAACATTTTTGAAATCCTGCTTTAAGTTTGCCTTTAAAGCAACAGACTCATTCTTACAAATATCCCCAATGGTTGAAACCTCCATTTAGGAGTGATTGTTTTTTGGAAGCAATAACATAAGGCAAGATAATGAATATCTACTAAGAAATCAGAATCAAGGTGTGGCTATAATAGGAAGGGATTAATTTTTTTGTAGCTCATGAAACGATGACAAGTGATAGGGAGAAAAGTGGTGTCTTAATAAACTGAAAAACATTAGTCACACGACGATTCAGAAGAGAAAATAAACCATCATAGGTTCCCCTGAACCTTAGCATTAAGGAGCTGCAAAATACTGAGTTCTCCAGAGAAGAAAGGAAAATCTGTCATAACTGAATGCCTAGTGCCCAGCAAAGTGAATAACATCTAGTAATCACCCAATAAATGCTCGAAGGATCAAACTTTAGCAAACTAGTTCTATTATTTTGCTGAGAGACAATAATTATGCCTCCAAATATTTGAAAGCAACACAGATAGCATGTTGCATATCACTATCCTATAATGTCATTTGTTTGCCATTCGCAGAGTCTCCATAATGGATCCAAATTCTCAACCTCATGCTGTAATTTAGAAATTGTCATGATTTTAAAATTCAAAAAGTGCAAGGAATATTATAACAACCACTAAGTACTCATCAACCAGATTTAACAAATCCAACCATCCAGCGAATTTTTAGGATTCGAACACAAAAGAAAATCATAGTTGATATTCACTAGCATTGTGACAGGCAAGACAAGGAAAATATATCAAAAGTACACTTGGAAATTTTAGTGTCCTTTCCTTTCTGGCTGCCACTGCCTCTGGGACTTTCCTGGTTTTTGTGGAGTTTTTTTTTTCTATTTGTATATTCTCCTGATTCTTCAAATTACACCTTTAAAACTTTGCTTTTATTCTGTGTTTCTGCCTGGCTTTTGGAAAGGCTTCTGTAATTTGGTGTTAATGGCATATTTTGGACTGTAATCTCCATTTCACTTATTTGGAGTACATTTTTCTCCCAAATTTCACTTCCTTTCCATTCGGCCCAAGCTGCAAATAATAATAATTTCCTCCCAGCTCCTCCCAACAGCTCTTTTATGTACTACATCTTTCTCCCAGCTATGTCCCCCTACCAGACCCTTTATACTAAAAACAACAAAAAAGCCTCTCATTTTCAGATAGAATCAAGCCATTATGTTATGTTATTTCACTGTAGTTAGGTACTATGTTTATCATGTTCTAATGTTCCATGCTTCTTGGCATCAAAAAACATTGCTTTATTGTGACATTTTCAAATGAAAACTACATGACAGTAACAGTTTCCAAAGAATTCTCATTTACCTTGGCAACATTTACGAGTGGTGGGGGAAAAATACATAAAACCACTGCTTTGAGCAAAATGCTAAAATGATTATTTAGCAAACAAGCTCACATATTAGAACGGCGGAGGGAAGATTGCTTCTACAGACTAAATTACACTTTACACACAGGCACTGCTGAATGGCTTTTTACAGAGGTTACGTTTAAATTATAGCTCTTGCTAAGCAAACATCTCACGGTTTGTGTGTGCATTTGAATTATGCATCTAACAGGCAGCATGTTTGTGGAAAAAGTCAAGTCGATAGATTGCTAAATTGCTACATTTGTAAGGGACAAAACTAGCTGTAGTGTCAGACAATGAAGAAGTTTTGAGAGAGGTCCTACTTACTCTCCAGTAAGAGAACGGTTTGGTAGTTCTGGACCACAGTGAGTGATCAACCTTTGGCTTCATTTAGAAACATCCCAAAATTGTTAGTGCTTTCTCTTTAGAAAGATAAGTTGATACCTTATGTTTGGAGATCCTGATTCTGGAAAAGCACTTGTATAACTTCCAATTTTATTTTAATTCCTAGAAATAATGCAAATCTATGAGCTATCTTAAAGGGGAAAGATAGCATTCGGCAGTCAAAACAAGCAAATGAGGTAAATGACAATATTGGGGAAAAATGACCTAAGTAAAACGCATTCAGATTGTCAGAACCTGCCAAGGTCCCCAGTACATTCTGGAGAACAGTTGAGTATGCAGCAGCAGAATGTGGATTACCTGTATCAGTGTGAGTACATCCTTCATAAAGGTGAGAGGAGGGAAGGACTAAATGGCCTTTGCATTCCCGGGTAAACTGTTAAGATAGTGTGTTTCCATTGCTGGTACATTATGTATTTTTCTATCAATAGCCCTTATGATCTTTCATTTCTTAAGATTTACAACTCTTCTGCATGTTGGAAATTCAAGTCAAGTTTCTAGTGCAGGAAGCACAGGTTTACCATAGAGAAGTACGGTGGTAGCAAAGTTTCAATCCACTCACCAGAAGACATTCATTTCTCATGGTCCCCAGTCATCTCTGGGCAAAGAAGACGAAGAAGGAAGTGCTGACTGACACTCTATACAGGCCAGCCAAATGCCCAGAAGAAAAAAAGAAAAAAACTGGAGAAAACCAATCTGTAAAACTCCCATCATTTGATGGTCTAGAAAATTCATAGGTGCACCCAACTACAGGTTAATGTGTGTGTGTGTGTATTTTAGGTTTTAAAAGTAGTCTGTATGAGTCCATTTATATAATTAACAGACAAAATTAAACAGATAAGTAGCATTCCAAGGGTGTGCAGGGTTAGGGGGCAGGAGAATGAAGAAGGTGTCTATGGCTATAAAAGAATCCTTGTGGGGATGGATTTTTTATCTTGAGTGTAGTGATGGTCCCATGAATCTACACATGTGATAAAATTGCACTGAGCTTTTTATGGGTTGAAATGTGTCCCCTGGAAAGATATGTTGAAGTCCTAACTCCCAGTACCTCAGAATGTGACCTTATCTAGGAATAGGGCTGCTGCACATGAAGTTAGTCAAGAGGAGGTCATACAGGAGCAGGGCAGCCCCTGATCCAATGAGACTGGTGTCCTTATAAGAAGAGGAAAATCTGAACAGCATACACAGAAGGAGCATGATGTGAAATACCCAGGGAGAAGAAAGACGTGTGATCGCAGAGGCAGAGATTGGAGTTATGCTGCCCCAAATTAAGAAATAACTGGGGCTACCAGAAGCTAAAGAGGCAAGGAGGGGTCCTCCCCTTGAAGATTTGGAGGGAGGATGGCCCCACCAACACCTTGATTTTGGACATCTTGATTAAGCCTCCAGAATTATGAGAGAATAAATTTCTGTTTTAAGCCAACAAGTTTGTATTACTTGGTTATGGCAGCCCTAGGAAATTAAGGCACGACTAAATAGACAAACAAATGAACTCATTCAAAACTGGTGAAATCTGATAAGATCAGTGGATTGTATCAATGTTGATTTTCTGGTTGTGATATTGTACCATAGTCATGCAAGAATTACTATTGGGAGAAACAGGGTGAAGATATACAGGATCTCTCTGTAGTTTTCTTATCAATGCACGTGCATCTACAATACTCTCAAAATAAAAGTGTGAAAAGTGGTCTGAATGCAAAGTACATTGGCTCCTCAGTATATCCTTGGGAAGTAAGCCAAGAGCTAAATCAGCCCCAGTTTAAAATGAGAAAATTAGAACTCAGAAAAATTAAACAAATTTGCAAAATTCAAAGGATACTGGGAAATTCAGTTCTTGCTTCTATTACTAGCCAATAAGCAGTCCATCTTGTGTTAAGCTATGATTTTCATGTGCATAATTCAAGGATTTAAATTCACTCAGGATGGCAAATATTTCAAATTAAGAGGAGGCATTTCACAAGGTAGCAGAACCGATATTGATTGTGGAAGGAACAGGTAGAAAACCCTGGAGGAAGAGGTGTAGTGCACCTGCCAGGGAAAGGGAATCTGATCCTTTTTGTATATATTATGAAGCAGCAATGCTGAGGAGAAAGCTGGCTCCAAGGCTCATCATCGAGAAAAGGCAAATATCCCACCTGGCCACTTTCCTTTTACACTGAAAATGAAGGAAAAGGTGACTGTCATGGGCATAGGTCAGGCAGAGATCCCTTAGAAAACCCAGCCAGATTAAGACAGGAAGCTGTAAAAAGAAAAGAAAAGAAAAAAAGAAGAGATATGTATTAAAGCATCTACAGTTTATTCACCACCAAACCCCAGAGCACTAGCAGAGCTCACACAAGCTATCACTTCTTAATTGCATTCAAAAGTGTCAGAAACAGGGAGCAATTTGTCAGCCTTATTACCTGTGCTAAGGCAGCTATTGTGCAAGCCTCTCGGGGAGCCTGGGTGGTTTATGTGAAGTGAGGAAGACACAGAAAACAGCAGCAGCTGAACGTGATTCTGGAGATAAATGACTCAAGGGATGAAAACACTCCCATTTCTTGCCTAGGCTTAACAGGAAAATGGGGAGAAATGCACTGAATTATGTTTTAGATTCATGTGTAGATCAGAAGTAATAGAAAAAAGACTGCAAGGATGCTGGTTATCATAAATTAACATAGATCTTTTTATCCCCAAGAAGTCTGATGGATCTGAAAAACCCAAAATTAAACGTCTTAGAGCAAATGGATCATGAAGAGAGAGATGGTAAACCATTTCTCTATAGGTGGGTGAGGATGACAAGTCCCTGTAAACCACAGTTTCAGAAAAATCTTTTTGGTCCCTTGGGTCTCTTTAGTTATCATTCAACCATTCTTTCTGAAGTAGGGGTTTATTGGAGGACAATGCAGTTCTGTTGGTCGGCCCTCTACTCCAGGCAGAGCACAGAAGCTGTTCAAGTGTGTTCTACAAAAACTGTGCTGGCTGAGGAGATGCAGAACAGATTCCTGTAGATATTTGTTTTCTCCCTCTGAGGAAGCCCCTCTATTTTTCTGTAATTGTATCTGATAAGACGAAATACAGAAGTTAATGGAGCAGAGGCCAATCTGATCTTTGCTTGCAGGTTTACTGTTTATTGACTCATAGGCTACCTGCCCTTAGACAAATATAATTATGGAGCAATTATCCTGTGTTCCCCAAGAAAAGAAAAAAGATGGTCCGGGGACATATCATGCCCTGCTGTTTAAGTTTACAAAGACTGTATAAATTCAGATGGTTATAGTTGCAGCATTAAGAAAGAAGTTACACAATCATACACATGTTTTACTGAGAATTCAGTTGTCACTTAATCTTATACACCAGTGTGTCTCAAAATTGAATGGGCAAGTGGATCACTTGGAGATTTTGGAAGTAGATTCTTATTCAGAAGTTATGGTATAGTGTTTAAAGGATTCTGTGTTCTTCTTTTTTAATCATTTCATTTTTTAATAGCTTTATTGAGGTATAATTGACATACAAACAGCATGTATGTTTAGCACATGCAACTTGATATTTGGATACATATATAATGTGAAATGATAACCACAATGAAACTAATATATCCATCCCCTCCACAGAGTTATCATTTTCTTTTTTCTGTGTGTGTGAGAGAGAGAGAGAGATGAGATTTATTTTAAGGCCTACTCTCTTAGCAAATTTCAAGTATACAATATTGTTAACTATAGTCACCATGCTGTCCACTAGATCTCAAAAACTTACCTTACTTACATAACTAAAACTTTGTACCCTCTGACCAACATCACCCCATTCCCCTCTCCCCCACACTCAGTCCCTGGCAACTACTACTCTAGTTCGTTTCTATGAGTTTTACTATTTTAGAGTCCACATATGAGTGAGATCATACAGTGTTTGTCTTTCTGAGTCCAACTTATTTCACTTAGCATAAGGTTCATGCATGTTGTTGCAAATGACAGGATTTCCTTTTTTTAAAGGCTGAATAATATTCCATTGTGTGTGTGTGTGTGTAGCAGAGAGAGGAGGCAGTGGAGAGAGAGGCAGAGGGGAAGAGGGGGAGCAAATATGGCCAAATATGAACAGTTATTGACTCCAGTGGTATCCACACACGCGTTATCTTCACCCCTTCATCCACTGACAGACATCTCGGTTGCCCCCATGTCTTGGCTACAGTGAACAGCACTGCAAAGAATGATCTGCTGATCCTCAGACCACACTTTGGGTACCAAGGCTCTAGGACACAGTGTCTGGTATGCAATTCAAGTATACATAGTCACTTTTACAGGAGGCCTGTGTGAGTCTGTGTTCTTTTTTGGCTAGGTCCTTTTGTTTCTCCAATTTTATTTTGAACTTGAAACATACATGAAAGTTGGAGAAATAATACAATGAACCTGTGTACCCACCCACTAGAGTCAAGAACTATTAACATTTTACCATATTTGCTCCTCCCTCTCTCCTCCCTGTCTCTCTTTCTCCTCTCATATATATATGTTCTCTCAACCATATAAAGGCATAAATATCAAGACACTTCACCCATAAATACTTCATCATGAATCTCCTAAGAGAATAACTTCACTGCAATTATTATACTTCAAAGAGTAAACAATAATTTCCATGACATGTACTAATAGCCAGCCCATTCTGAAATGTCCCCAACTGTTCCCCAAATGCATCTTATAACTACCTTATGTATATATATATAAAGATCCAATCAAGGTCCACACCATTGCTTGGCTGTTATAGGACAGGCCCTCAACTTTCTCTTTTTTTAGCTTTTCCATGACATTGGCTTTTCGAAAAGTTCAGACCAATTGTTTTTAAGGATGCCTCATAGTCCCTATTTGCCTAGTTATTTCTTCATGCTGTTATTGAATTTTGACTTTAATTGGAAAGTATGGCTAGACACTTGAAGAACTCATTCAAGTTAAACATTTTTAACAAGCTAAACATTTTTAGCACATATACCTCATAGATGTTATGTTCTTCATATTTCATCAGATCAAGAAATTCATAAAGTTCGGTCATCCATTATTAGTGATGCTAACTTCATTCATTTGGTCTCAGTAATAACCCAGATCCTTCTATTATAAAAGTGCATTTTTCCTTTGCAATTTGGCAATCAGTAGTTAATATGTGAAGTGATATTTTAGCCATTTGTGAATATCCTGCTTCCAAACAACATTTCATCTGAGGGCTTTAGCATTGACTGCTGACGCCTACCTGAATCAGTGAATCATTTATTTCACTGGGGATTGAAAATGGTGATTTTCTAATTCCATAATTCCTTCTATACTTATTAACTAACACCCTCCTTAATAGTCAGTCCCTCCCCTCTATGCTACAGCCCCATCATTATGAACTCATCACATTTTGTTCATTTAATGCATTGTAATAGATCATAGTCATTATTCTTTCTGATACACAATGTCCCAGATTTGCCGAGGGAGAGCCCCTCCAAGCTGACGTTTGTTTCCCTTAAACATAATCTCATCAATCTTTGAGAGTTTCCTTATTCTGGCACAATATGTCCTAAACCCACCTTGTTCTCTCCAGCCCAGACCTGGAATTAGCCATGTCTCCAAGAATTCAGAGAAAACAAACAGAGAAAAAAAGAAAAACTTTCAATCCATGAAAGATAATAAAGGAACACTATCCAAAGAAAGGAGAAGAGAGATTAATAAAGATAAAAATAGGCATTAATGAAACAAAATGAAAAACAGTAGAAATGATCAGTGGAAAAGAAAAGTTTGTTCTTTGAAAAAATCAATAACAGAGCAATCCTTTGGAGAATATGATCAAGAAAATAAGAAAGAGGGTCAATAACGTGCCAGGATGTGTACTAAATATGCAATAAATCTGAATTTGTCTTACAAAACTACTATCTAAACTTTCTGGTCGACTGAGCCTGTGGTAGAGAAAACAAAAAATAATAAAATTAGCTATTCTTCTGGAGTCATTAATCACAGTCTAGCTCGGTTGCTCAATAGCTATTTTTAAGTGATTTCCAAACACTTTGCATATCTTTATATGCATATCGTTCTTTATGCCTTGATTTTTAAATCAGTCTTTGCCTGAGAGACAGTGGCCAACTCTGAGTCCCCAGGCATTTGGTTTGTGTTCAGAGGGAATGAGGGGAGGAGTCTGTAGATTTGTCAGAGGAGTCCCAAGTAGTCCTTGTTACTACATTTCCTTTTTCTTGTTTATGATGCAAACAAGAAGTTATAATCATAATTGTTTTACTTCTGCCCATTAAAATATGCTATTAAAAGTCCTCTTAATGAATAGATATTACTGTCTGGTGATGACTGCTCTGACCCCTGTTTAACAGGCTCCATTTATGTCTTGTTTGATGAAAGTTCTCTGCATCTGAGAAGCAAAAGGGCAAACTGATTTATGAACAAGACTGATTGTCACAGCGGCAGATTTGTATAATGAGAAATATATTAAATCTAATGAAGGGAGAGCATGCCTACCAAGGCAGCAAGTCTGTTTTGTGATTAAGTGATTCAATATCCCTCAATGGATTGATTTAGACAATGTGCTAGGGTATGTAGCCACTGCCAGACCCCTTTACTCTAATGACAAATGCTAAGCAATGCTGTATATTTGTGCATCTGTATTGGGTTTTTAAGGTATGATGATAAAGTAAGGTGTCACCCTCAGACCTCTACATTAACAAGATGAATCCCAAAGAGTCACATGTCCTACTGATAAAGAACCGGGAACATCTATCAACAATTTCATCTTTTAATATCTGCTTACTGTAAAGCACTTACTATAAAACAGACACACTCTTTTAGCTTTTCAACTAAGACTGGCTTATTGTATCTGACAAACACTCTATGCAATCCATGTTAATTCCCTCTCTGGTCTCCAGCAAGGTCCAAGTCAGACACAGGACTATCAATCGTGGGCTCTGGTTTTCAAATGGGAGAAGGTTAACTATTGTTTAATTGTCTACTTTTACTCACGCCATACAATAAGCGATGTCATTTATGAGATTTGAAAGCAATGGTGAACCTGTCAGGGCCCAGCAGTCACCCTTCTATAGTTTGGAACAAGTCCAGTTTCAAGTTTTTTGCCACCATTGTGACTATATAAAGCAAAACACCGAAATCTTCAGTTAAAGCAGAGTGAGTTGAATTCTGCATTAAAAATAGCATGATTCAACACAATGTTCTTCGGATACACAAAATTTTCAACCCACATCATAGAGTGGAAAATGGGCTGTCTTAGGCCCTCAGTGCCACATGGAAAAAATATTAAGCATTCTCAGGGTCTGCAGGTAATGGATACCAAAATTCTAACATTTTTTCCCACCCCTTTCTTTTCCTGTAAGAGAAAAGTCTCTCAGGAATAGCACGAGAATAAAGACTAGAAGAAACACTTGGTGTCCAGCAGCCTTAATAGGGAAAGATGGAATTTCCATTGCCTTGGGCATCCATTCTGATGACTCAAGGATAGAAATATAACAATTCTAGGTTCTTCTCTTTATAATAACTGGAAGAAAGAAAAAGAATGTACTTCTACATGAAGCAGCTGGTGAACAAAAAAGCTCTCAAACACCAAAAAAAAAGGTTAAGTAACTTTCATCTTCCACTTTTCAGATGCCTCCAGACTATTGGATTCCTCCAGGCCTAATGAAACCATCTGAACTGTTTGATGTAACTGTGGAAAATATAAACAACTTAGATCTGGAGACAAACAAGCTGAAGTTGGAGTCCTGTTCCAGAACACAATATCTATGTGACCTGACTGCTCACTATTCCTTAAGGAGCTACTATTCCTAATAATTCCAACATTTCTGAAATATTTATCCTAATGTAATAAAACAAAAAAAGTACTTTTATTTATTAATAATTTCTCAATGAACTTTAAAGAGGGTAGCTTCTTGCACTAAAGAAGCCTTTTTCAATGAAGAATGTGGTAGGGGAGGACATGCAAATGAGGAAATAGAAGCAGAAAAGAGATAAATCGCTCTGCATAAATAAACTGTAATGGACTGAGAGGGTTTAGGGAAGATCATGTAAAGCACATTGAAACTGCAGTAGCTGAGTGTTAAAGTCTGGTGTGGAAAGAGAAAAGACACCCTATGAAGAGGCAACTGATAGCTGGGTTACACCAGGGATACCACTAAGTAGGGCTGTGTATCAAAAGGCTTCAGAAACCCAAAGCCCTACAGAATAACTCTCAGGTATTATATGATCTCCTCTGGCATGATTCTTCTTAGGGGCCACACAGCTTACCTAGAAAGGCTACTACTGTTCCTGAAAGATATGACTTCATAGGATTAGAAATTTTCATCTTTTTTCCAAGTCACATTCATTCCTATTCATCTCAGAAAACACTAAATTCACTTCCAAATGTTTCTGAAAGCGACTTTAGGTGCTGGAGGCTCAGGCAGGATGCTGGTAGCTTAGTCCCTGGAAGTCAGTAAGAACTTTCTCTGTAATCAGGTATAGCTACTAACACAATTTAAACAGCATTTACTATGTACCAGACACTAAGCTATGTGTTTTACATGTATTAATTCATTTACTCTTCACCACAAACTCATGAGATAGACGTTAATGTTATCCCATTTTACAGGCGAAGAAACTCAGGTATATAAATATCAGATAACCTACCCAAAGATGAACAATACTTGGTAGGATGGGATTTAAATTTAAAGAGTTTGGTTCTGAATTCTGTGGTCTTAAATACTAGACTGATTGGCTCTCCAAATCTATATAAATATGATGGAAAGGAAGAGAGGTAAAAATATAGATTCAAACAGATAGGAATAAAATTTAGATAGAAACACAGATACAGAAACAAATGTAGATAAAATATAGGTGTGGATGCAGAAATATAGATTTTCATGGGCCACTAGAGAAAAAAATATATACAAGTCAGCAAATAAAAAGAACTGGAGGGAAAAAGGATGCTGAAAAATGCCAAAAGTTACCATTTGTTTGTTTATTCAAGAAGCTTGGTTTTATAGTTAAGTCTTTGTATTTATTTTCATTTTTGTATGAACATTAAAAAGAACATTTGTATGAACATATGAATATAAAAAAGAGTTTTGCAGGATGTGATGTCTAAGAAGATATGATTATGTCTGGAAGCAGTAGAATTTGAAGATAAGAGGATTAGGAAAGTTCCTGCTTCCATAACTCTTAACAGACTCTCTCTTGTAAATAACTAGAAAATTGGACAAAATATATGAAACAAGTGATTTCAGACACTGGACAACAGATAGCACAGAATAGTGATCCCTCAGAGAATAAAACAAAATCAGTCCTACAATCATCCCAACTTTCTCCCAAGATGCACATTCCAGTCTAACTCACAGAAGGGAAGCCCAGACAGAGCATAGCAGTCTCATGGAATTGGGAAAACAGAGATGGGAGTCCAGAGACACCGAGGCAGCTGAAATTTGCCTCACCATACTGACAAGAAGGGAGCTATGCAAAGAACAAGATCCAGAAAACTGCTTAGGGGGTCCCTGTAAGTCAACTGCTGAGAACAAGCTATGCTTGTATAAGGTGAAACTCCATGAGGCAAGGCAAAGAACAGCATTCAGGTTCTCACAAGCCAGAATAAAGAGGCTTCATTAAACATTAGACATTCAAGAGATATTTCAGTCCAGTTACATAGTAGAGTTATACTAGCCATGGAGTGCACACTATGCTTCAACCCTTAACAAAACTTATAAACAAATATAAAAAGTATTACATTGGTCTGCAAATAACTTGCCCACCTACCAACACAAACTTAAATTATTTAAAGGAAGACCAAAAAAATTTAAAAACCAGACACTCAACAACATAAAAATATCCAACATCCATCAAAAATGACTATACATGAAAAAAAAAAGGAAAATTCAACCCATAACCACAAGAATAACTGACCAATAGAAACAAACCCGGAAATGACAATGGTAATGGAATTAGCAGACAGGACCTTTAAAATCATTATTAGAAATATGATCAAGGATAGAGCAAAACATGAACATAAGGAGAAAATAATATATTTTTAAAATGGAAACTTTATAGCTGAAAAAGTCAACATATGAAAGGAAACGTTTGTTTGAGTAAGATTTATAACAGATTAACACTGCAAAAGAAGCAATCAATAAGCACAGCAATAAAAATTACCAAATTGTCAGGAGAAAAAATAAAACAAATGACCACATACATACAAGAAGAGCCTCAGTGAACTGCAGGATAAGGTAAGCGTGTGACATACATGCTGTTGTCTCCTAGAAAGAGAGGAGAGACAGAGGGAGCTGGGCAAGGAAAAAAAGAAAAATTAAAGGTCCAAACATTTTCCAAACTTGAGGAAAACTACTTTTGTTGAAAACTCTCCACAAATTTCAACAAACCCAAAGCAAGATAAACACAAAGAAACCCATGCCTAGGCACATCAAAATCAAGTGATAAAAACCAACAATAAAGAAAAATATCTTAAAATCAAAGAAGAAAAAGTAAATAAGGAGGAACTAAAATAAGAATAATACTAAGTTCCTGTTAGGAAATAATGCAAGTCAAAATAAAATGGAGTAATAGCTTTAAAGTGTAAAAAGAACAACAGGAAAAAAAATATATCAACCTAGTAGATCCAATGAAAGCATACTTCCCGCCCCCCAAAATAGAAATTTTTCAGACAACTAAAAGCTGAAAAGAATTGCCATCATCCATGATCAGACCTGCACTATAACAAATATGAAGGAAAGTTCTTCAGGCTGAAGGAAAGTGACAATTAGGAAACTTGGATCTATACAAAGGAATTGAAAATGGTAAACATGAGGATAAGTATAAAAAGTTACTTTTCTCATTTTTAAGATATCTTTAAAACACAATTTAAAAGCAAAAATTATGTTATGTTGTGGGGTATGCCCTATAGGTAGAAGAAAAATGTATGACAAAAAAAAAACCAGCATTGATTTCACTCCTATGTGGAGTATAAGAACAAAGAAAAAATACTGAAGGAACAAAACAGCAGCAGACTCACAGAACCCAAGAATGGACTAATAGTTACCAAAGGGAAAGGGACTGGGAAAATGGGTGGGAAGGGAGGGATAAGAGGGAAAAAGGGCATTGATTAGCAGATGTAATGTTGGGGGGCACGGGGAGGGCTGTACAACTCAGAGAAGACAAGTAGTGATTCTATAGCATCTCACTGCGCTGATGGACAGTGACTGTAATGGGGTTGGTGGGGGGGACCTGATGAAGGGGGTAGTTTAATAACCATAATATTGCACATGTAACTGTAGATTAATGATAATAAAATAAATTATATTATTTTAAAAAACAGCATAAAAGCCATATCAATAGACATTCCAAACAAGCACCGTACAACGGAATACTAAAAATAACAAGGAATATAGCTATTGGTACATGCAACGACATGCCAAATGTCAAAGACATTATGTTGAGAAAAAAGAAGCACAAAAGAGTATCTACTGTACAAAATTCTAAAATAGGCTGAACTAATTTATAGTGACAGAAAGCAAATCAGGGGTTGCCTAGGGTCAAGACTATCATGGGGACTAACTGTAAAGTAGCTCCAGGGAACATTTCTGATGAAATGGAAGTGTTTCCTGTTGATTTGTGTGATGGCTGCATGGACATAACATTTGTCAAAATTCATTGACCTGGGTATTTAAAATGGGTTCCTTTTGTTGTACGTAAATCATAACTCAATAAAATTTATTATTTTTAAGTTCCTAGAAGATCCTTAAGTGCCACCTCTCTTGCCCCCACCCCCCACCATTTTTTCTCAGGGAAAGCTGAGGACCAGAGAGGTGAAATGGCTTAAGCAATGTCACATTGCCCCTTTAAGGATAGCTGTGAGGGGCGCCTGAAACCTTAGCATAGAGCACATCGCTGTTTACAGCTGGGCGTGGAACAAGAGAAAAAAGGTTAAACAGATTGATTATCCTGGAAAATGGATTTATTCACACAAGGGAACAAACATGTTGAAAAAACCTTGGGTTCTGTTTGTTGGGGTGACAGAAAAAACTTTTGCTTTTTTTGGCATAGGACTGGAAAGGATCGTTAGACCAACTTGGTACAAATTGTCTTCGCCAGTTAACACCTCATGTTGCCTTTTCCTCCCTGAGTTCTGAGAAGCCCCAATTCAAGGTATTCCTCCTGACAGTGAGAGGGTCCTTACACTTCATGCTCAGAGCCATTGATTTCTTGTTTTGAAAGTCATTTCAAAACAAGCCTTTTCATGTGCTAAAATATTTGATTACAGTATATTGATGTTTTCAACAATTTTTTAAATGATTCCATGAAAACAAGTAACACATATATTTTTACACACATATCTCTGTGAGGGGCGAGGGGATAAAAATGGCAAAACAGTAACAATCTATAGACTGAAAAATTGTTTTAAATAAAATACTGGAAGTGGCCAGCATCAGAGCAGGAAGAGAAGAACCAACACAAGGGAATTTATTCGTGAGAGGCCTAATCTCACTGCAAAAGGAGAAGGGAAGAGAGTGTCAGGTGACATATGGGGGGACAGAAGCAGAGGGGGCGGAGGTTGAGGGAGAAGAAGGAACAGGATAGAAGGAAAACCAGGAAGAGAGGGAGGCATCCGCCTTGCAGAACTGAAAAGCTCTTATTCTTCATGTGTGCGTTTGCATTGTGCCCGCAATTCTTCCTATAAATTGTGGCCACAGACACCACGTGATTAGATAAAATTGTCTATTTTCCTGGAGGAGACTTGCCTGTCGATGCCAGAATCATTGAGGGCCATCTCTGTGCTCTTGCTGGAGGTAACTAAAGAAATGTTTTGGTTCTTTCCCAAGCAGACTTAGAAAATGCTCAGTTCCCTGATTTGAATAATCTTCAGCCCTGGGAAGCCCAAGACCTTGCACCTCACCACTGATATTGGTAAGGCCACCTCAGAGGGGCAACAGCCTGGCTCACTGAGAAGGGCCAGCCCTGCTATCACCACCCGCCTCCTCTCCATCCCCCGAGCTTCCCTGGAACCCAGTCCAGCCCTTTCCTGGGAAACAAAATAAAATGAAAGAAAACTCCCCTTTAACAATAGGGCTGTCCGGGGAGAGTCTGGAAAATGAAGGCTAGAGAAGCCAAACATTGATAAACTTAATTAAATTTCTAATGAAAACAGAGGCAGCCTGTAGTGATTACTCTCTGTAACTGAGACTAATATTCCAATTAGGCTAATTCATCCCCTGATGCTCTAAACATAGTTATAGGCTTAATCCATATTTCTTCCCTCTTGTCAACAACAGAGTCCCATCATTTGGAAGCTCTGGTTTCAGTATAAAAAGCGAGGGCTCCTAGTGTCTCTAAGCAGTTTGTGCATGGCTGAGGTCAGCCTGCTGCCTTCATTACAGCGTCGTTAGTTTTCTCTCCTCCCGGGGTGTCTCTGAGATACTGGAAGTTTCTGCACTTCTCAAAAGCCCCGTTTCAGATACTCTTAATCTTGTTTTCCTTCTCATGGCCATATTAATCTTCCTCCAAGATGTAAAAATGCAATAAATGCAACAAAGCAAAGGTTTCATTCTTTCTACTCTCCTGAAGTAGAGACAAACAGCTATCAGCCATGGCTGATTATTAACACAACAGAGCCAAGTGTACTCATCAGAAGGTACCCGGGTCCTCTTGGGGTGCCAGAGGCACAGGGGATCCCGCTGGCAGCCACCAAATAGCCCAGTGAGCCAAGGCAGCATGGGGTAGGTGTGGAACCTGGTGACCTGGGATTACATCCCAGCTCCTCCACTTGCTACCAGGAGAAGTTACTCAATATTTCTGAGCCCATGGTTTTTCATGGGTAAAAAGGAGAATAATAAGAATTTTCTCAGGTTCTGCCGTATGGGCTAAATGAGACAAAATGGCTATTTGCTGTTGCTTATTACTGTAAGTCTAGGACAGTAGAAAGCACTTTACATATATCATTTCACGGAATCCTCTGTGTCTCAAAGGAAATCACAGTGTATAGAAAGAAATACCTCTCCCAAGTTCACAGGCAGACCCAAGATGGGAGCTCCACTCTGATTCCCAGGGCTGCTCTCCCCTTGACCAACACCTTAGATATGTTCCATTACGGAAAAGGCCAAAACTGCAGATAATTTTTTAAAACAGCTTCATTATCTTCCACTAAATATATTTACTTGAATTTGTCATTTTGTTAAGCTGTCAAACAGGAATCTTCCTCATATGCTTTAATGAACACATGAAAGTAATTTGTAATGAGCACATTGTTTATATGTCAAAGGTATTACAAAGTGCTTGAAAATAGTTTGTTTCTTAATTAGATTAAACAGACTTCCTGCAATCTTCCTTTCTTTATTGATTTACTTAATGAACCTTTTTTTTTTTCCCAGAGATAGTACAAATGTAAATTTCAGCTTGGCCTGTGAACAAATTATCTTAAATTCTCAGTCAGTGGGGCCTTAATTAATGGGGCTTTCCTCTCTGTCACTAGTGAGGCATAACCATTTATTACATTAAAATAGTCATGATGAGAACAGTTCTCCACATGTGGCTGAGGAAGCTGGCCTTGCTCAGGCCACCAGAGAAAGAATTGCTCTCCTCTGACTTCGTGCTGGTTACCTAAGGTGGCTGCTACACCATCCCATAAGGGCTTAGTTAGAAGCGAAACGGGTAGGAATTGAGGGAAACAAGCAATTTGAGAGCTTTGAGCAGGAAGGGTTAATGGCAGAGCAGGCACCAGGAGCTAAAATCTGGCAAGTGTTCTGTTTGGATCAGGGTGACAGCAAGATGAATGCAGCCTGGAGATCAGTGGTTCTAGCCCTAAAGTTAAAGCTAAAGTGTGGCAGGGGTGGGGCAGCAGGCGGTCAGAGGCCAAGCAGCAAGGCAAGCAGTGAAGACTGAGATGTCAGCTGAGGGTAACTGTCGTGGTGTCAGGATGGCTGTGGCAAAGGGGTAGTAATATAAAGATGGCAGTACCCTCTCGGCTTGCTGGAGTGCCCCAGTTGCAGCAGCTCCTAAGTGGCCAGCTAGGGCTTCTGCGGTTCCAAACCATCAGCCCCAACAGAGAGCAGGATCACTTTCCAGGGAACTTTAGAGTACCTGGAACATCCAAATGCTCTCAACACCCAAGACATCAGCCACTCACTTCTTCTCACCTCTAGGATACTGTCCAAAGGCTAAGTTAGGCCACTGCCTCTGACATTGGTAGCAAAAGACCACGAGTCCAATTACTGCAAAAAAGAAACAGCTACATGAAAAGATAGACATTAACACTATTTAACCATTCATTGATTGTTTTCTTTGTGCTTGGTAGCGTGCTAAGCATCTCACAAGCATTATTTAATCCTCACAACCACCAAAGGTATAAGTACTATTAGAAATTTCAACTAATTTACCCAAGACCATGCGATTTGTAAAGGGCAAAGGTAGAGTAGGTCTGCCTTGGAGGCTGACACCAGAGCCCAGAGTGAAGCACAGGTGATGTGCTGTTAAGGAGGGATAAGGGCTCTGGAAGCCGAAGACCTCCAACCACAGTTAAGGAGCCAGTGAATAACTATAAGTAGACACAACCGACTTCAGGAATCCAAAGCATGAAGGAAAGATACGTTGTCCTCAGAAAAATGGTCAGAGAATCATAAACGGCAAGCCATTTGGGGTATGACCCAAAGTCAAAGGCTTCACCTAATCTGACAAAGAATTGTTTGTCTCGAGGCAGTACCCTGTGTCCAAATGAGGACAGACCTAGATTCCAAGGCTGAAGAAGAGAAGGGACCTGTGTCCAACTCAAAGGACAAAGTGGGATTACGGGAAACCTCAACAGGTGGCGCCAGAGGGCCTCCTTCTGCCCGTGGAAAAGCCCCGGCCACCAACCACCATTATCTACATAAACATCACCAGCCCTTGAGGTAATAAAAATGCTTTATATAAGAGGTGATTGAAAGCAGTGGTGGAGAACTTGAATACCAGTGTCACTCAGACCTAGGCTCAAATCCTTCTGCCAGTAGTCATTAACTATGTGATATTAGACAAGCAACTTCACCTTTTAAAATCTGTATTCCCATCCATAAAATAGTGACACTAAAAATGGTAGTTGACTTCAAAAGTTGTCATAAGGATTAAAATCAATCATGTATACAAAATGCTTAGCCAAGTGCCTGGTACACAGTGCTCATAAATGCTGGCTATTACTATTATTTATACTTTTAAAAACCTCTTCGCTTTCAGTTTCATCTGAATTGAGAAAATCTGATACCAGGCTCAGCATACAAATACAAGAGCATGTATAAGACATCAGAATTTCCTTGGCTCTGTCTCTGTCCCATTCTTTCAGTGATATTTCCAAATGGGGCTGGCAGGGAAGGAAATAGCATGCCAGTGACCATTTACTGTTTCCTCTGCCTGGGAAGAAAAGGACAACAGTGAGAACATCATTAATTGAACTTTACATTTTTTCAACACTAAGCACAATAACCTTGTGTTCCGAGTTCTCTCCTGGCATAGATGCTGAGGAAACACTAGGGAGCAAACCCCACTTGGCCTTCAGGAGTTCTGAGTCCTTATTTTCTCACGTACAACTTCGCAGAAGGTAGAACAGGTCCCTGAGGCTGTCGGTAGACAATTAACAAATAACTGGCTTATGGTGTCACTATTTTAAGGCAAATATGCATTGTCTCCCTAACGTCTGTAAATTCCTTGAAGACTAAAACTTTGACTTACACTCTCTTCACTTCCCCTAGAGCATCTAGAATGGCACTGTATGTATAAAAAGTGCCCAATAAGTTTGTATCGATTCATTAATAGACTCAATATTCAGAAAAGAAATGCAATTTCGGTGACATGGAGGGGATCTGTGAACCCATGATTAACCCAGGCCTAATATCCGCAGGTAATTTGTGTAATGAAGGACTTTAAGCAGGAACCATTGGGGTGCCTTTCCGGTTGTACTGGAGAATAATGCGCTGCCAAAGGATGCCTAACTGGCATGGTGCTGGAGCCCTCCAGGCCTGGAGCACCTCTGTGCTGACTCGGGTACAGTGATTCCTCTGCACCTCATAGCCCCCTCTATCATTGTTCAGAAGAGAGAGAATGGCATCCTTAAGTGCTGACCAAAAAATCAGCTCCAGGAATCTCTGAGTACAAGATGTGACAGTCACAATCAGTAACTCAAAAGGCGATAGAATCTCTGCCCAGATATGGTCTTTGAACTGTTGGCTGCAGTGTGGAAGAATAGGTGGACATTGGGGACCCCTTCCAAGTCCAACACAATGATTTTATTTTTTTTTCCATTTACTGTAGACTACAGAACAGAGTCTGGTACAAAAACAAAGTATCAAATAAAATTAAGCACCTGAGAGTTGAAATTTTTAAAAGAGCCATTTGGCCACTTCTACTGCTTTGCTTGTTGACAATGTAAACTTTGCTTGGCAAGTTGAAAAGCTATGCCAAACAAACCCTATCTCTGGCAATTAGAAGCACTTAAATCAGCTAATATAATCAATTATGTTTTTTAATTTGCCAGACAGCATTTACAGGGTTTAATTTTCTGCTGCTACACCTTCCAAATTATCTTCAGGTGGTGTTCGGAATCTAATAGGAAAATGTATCTCAGTTGCATTGATATTATCTATGCTGAATGCCCCATATGCACTTACCCCTACACAACACCCTCTGTATCCCATACCTAGAGATGAAATGATTGTATAGGGAAGAAGAAAAGTCAGTCATAAGATGTATACTTAATTTTCTTATTTCACAACATTCATATCATCCT
Source organism: Smutsia gigantea (assembly GCA_032199065.1). Classification (NCBI taxonomy): domain Eukaryota; kingdom Metazoa; phylum Chordata; class Mammalia; order Pholidota; family Manidae; genus Smutsia; species Smutsia gigantea. The sequence continues at coordinate 193,410 of JAVSCE010001732.1, read as the reverse complement.
CCTGCCAGTTTTCCCATAGTTATATTAAAAAATCAGTCGTAGGAATGATAGAAGCTAAATACAGAAAAATACTATTTAAAAGACATACAATGTAAAAATAAGAAAGAAAAAAATAACAAATACATAAAAAGACTGAATCTCTTATCATGACTTGATAATCTTTTTTTTTTTAAGTTTCCTGGTAGGAAAAAAAAATTAGATGTAGGATATCAGTGAGTATAAGGAGATATACTGACCTATTTGATGTTTTTGAGCAAACCGTCAAAGTACTAATGCCAATTAGAATATGACATTTAAAATATCCTAATAGTTCAGAAGTTAACATAGGATGTGGATAAAAGACAACTCTCCCCCACTAAAGAGGAACTACCTCTCAAGTGAGGGAGGGACAAGAGCCACAAATTATTCTTCCCTATAGCTGGAAAGCACCAGAATCCACATAAAATAAATAGCAGTGCTTTCCTAAGCGCCATCAGAAATAAGCAACCATATAAATGTAAAGAGCAGCCATCTTCTTAGAAAACTGCAACCAGATGGTGTCAGAATGACAGAAGTCCCTGGTACATTAAAAATCATGAATAAAGGAGAGAGAGTAGAAATTCGTCAGTGTTTTTCCAGTTCTCTCCACAGACTGGAAAGGGCCCATATAAAACAGCTATTTCATTGAATAACAGATAGAACCCTCCAACGGCCCATGGCAGTCAGTCTGTATCATCCCCAGAAGATTTTTCAACTGTCTTTGCTCAGAATGAATTAGTACCAAAAGATAGCTTCTTCCTCTTTTTTATAATTGGCAATGCTTAGAAACAACCAAGACATCCTTCAGTAGATGAATGGATAAAACAAAACAAAAAAAACCAAAATATAGTACATCCAGACAATGGAATATTACTCAGTGCTAAAAAGAAATAAGCTATCGAGCCACAAAGACACAAAGAAACCTTAATGCAAATTACTAAGTGAAAGAAGCCAATCTGAAAAAGGCTACATACTGTGAGATGCCAACTATATGACATTTTAGAAAAGGCAAAACTATGGAGACAGTAAAAAGATCAGTAGTGGCCAGGAGTTGAAGGGAAGAAGGGATGGGGCACAGAGGATCGTTAGGGCGATGAAAATACTCTGTAAGATTCCATAAAGGTGAATACATATCATTAATATTTATCCAAACCCATGGAATGTACAACACCAAGAGTGAACCCTGATGTAAAACTATGGGCTGTGGGTGATAATGAAGTGTCAGTGCAGGTCCATCAACATAACAAATGTACCACTCTGTGGGGGATGTTGATAACAGGGAGACTGCGCCTGTGGGGGCAAGGGGTATATATACCTTCCTCTCAATTTTGCTGTTAACCTAAAATTACTCTTAAAAAAAAATGAAGTCTTAAAATTAAAAAAAAAAGATAGCTTAACTTCAACTGCCGCGCATCTTGGTAACCAGAAGAAACTGTCCTAGACAGCAAACCCAGAGCTCAGTTAAAAAACAGCTAGAAAAAGAAGGGAGTCTGAGGGTCCCAAATGTGAGTTCTAGTGTCATTTTGCCACTCCCAGCCATGTGACCTTGGAAAGTTACTCCAACCATTCTGGAGTCCGTCACTGTCAAGAGCCCTTCCTGCTCACATTTTCAGTGGCTCAGGGGGATTCTGGAATCCCTGGAAAGCTATAGTCCATTTTCCAAATTACAGATTTGTTTTTATTTTAATTGAAATCAGTCTTTTTTTTTAGTTTGATTAATGAGAGCCATCTCCCAGAGTCATGTCACCCTCTACATACACTGAAAAAATCAAGTTTCTGAACCAATGGTAGAATGCTGGACACCACCACAAAGTGAAGCTGAAGGTGTTTCCAAGAAACCACAGCAAGGAACAAATCAGAGAGCAGCTGAAAACCACAGGCAACCTCCTGCATTAGGCAGGGAAGTATAGAAGATGTCTAACAGGAGTCAGATATTGTATGACACACATATAATGCTATGACCTAAATGCTTATGTCCCTCAAAACTCATATATTGAAATCCTAATCCCCAAAAAGACAATAGTAGGAGGTGAGCTTTGGAGAGGTGCTTAGGCCATAAGGGTGGAGCCCTCATGAATGGAATTAGCGCCTTATGAAAGAGGTTCCCAAGAGTTTCCTGTCTCCTTCTACCATGTGAGGACATAGCAAGGAGGTGTCAGAATGAGCCAAGAAGAGGGTCCTTCAACCATGCTGGCCCCCTCATCTTGGACTTCCAGCCTCCAAAACTGTGAGAAATAAATTATCATGTTGTCTATAAGCCATCCAGTCTATGGTATTTTGTTATAGCAGCCCAAAGGAACTAAGACATATAATATATGTAATCTTTTTTTAATATAATAGTAATACATACAAAATCTAAAAATTGAGAAAAAGTGTAAAGAAAAAAACAATCATTTGTGTCACCCACAGTAATCACTATTAACATTTTGCTGTATATCCATAATCTTTTTTGCTATATGGAGATATATATATATTTTTAAAAACACACTGGGCTCTGCTCTATTGACTCTTATTTTTCTCTTAATAAAATATTATAAGCATTTTCCCATAGCCTTAAAAAATTCTTTGAGATCATTATTTTTAATGATCACACAGTATTCTGGTGGCTGTACCATAATTTATTTAACCAACCCCCTATTGTTTGACATTTAGGTTGTTTCCACTGTTTGCTATAAAAATGCTGTGATAAATATCATGATGCATAAATCTTTGGGCACATCTCTGATTATGGCCTTAAGATAAATCCCCAGGCATGGAATTCCTGGGTCAAAGGACAGGAATATGTTTAAGGCCTTTGATACATATTGCCAAATTACTCTCTGAGAAGCTCTTTCAAGTTTACAGGCCTGCCAGCCACATAGAAAAGTGTCAAGGAATTTTAATAAATGCCTGGTATGGCTGAAGAACACCAGATGCATATTAGAGAAGAAATGCATTATTTTAAATGGTATGCAATCCATACAGCCTATTTTATCACATGGCATTAATTCCAGGAGACTTGTTTTCAAATACATTATTTGAGTGGGTGGCTTATGTTAAACATTGATATTAGTGTATTATCAAAAAATATGATCTGAGCTACGTGAGATTCTGAAAGTGCCTTAACTATTGTTTATGAATGGTGCCTTGAGTTTTTCCTTCCGTGAATATATTTTGCTTTCATAAAGAAAACTGATAGGAAAAAAATTTTTTAATGCTGCCAATATTCCATAGCTAAGTTTATAGAACTAACTGTTGTCTAGAGAATGAGATACATCTGTTTTCATGTAAAAGCCAAAGCCAAAGCAACTCATTTAGTCTCTCAACTGCTATGCATGGAAGAAACAAATCCAATGGTAATATTCCCATTTTCCAAGTAGAGAAACTGAAACCAGAGTTGCAAATTGACTTTGCTAAAATCATGACAAGTAGTAGAACTACCACAAAACTCCAATTTCTTTGTTGTAGTATCCTTTTGTCACATGTCCTACTGTACTTTTTTAAAAAGTCAGAACCCTAAATATAGCAATACCTGTGTTACACACATCCAACAAAGGAAGGTCTTTTCCAAGGTGATGGACAGCTGGCAGGAGCAGATGGCTGGGAGGAGAATATTCCAGCCAGGGGCTCTGAAGGGCAGATGGGTCATGACGTCCTGAGTCACTCTGCCACATGCTCAGTGGTCCGTGGGCTTCAGGAACCTTGAAAAGGTCGCTGCTGTCATCTGGCCTGGGGTTTGCAATTGTAGAGCCACACAGAAATTTTTATTATTAGCCAGAAATTGGGTGTCTAATTAGAAATGATACCAGTTCTCTAGCAAGATCCTAAGAAAAATAATTCAATTACAAGTTGATACAACTTTGATCACAATGCCGCCCTTGCCTTGAATGTATTACTGCCTATTTCTGCACGTCCAAATCCTAGCTATTTCTCCATGTTCATCTCAAATATTGTCTCTTCCCTGGTTCCCCAACCAGAAGTCATCTCTGCTGCCCCTCATCTCTCAGAGCCCTTCACCTGTATCTCTCATTACACTTAATGTTTCCTACCTTGTATTAAATTACTTACATATACATCATCTCCTGGCCTCAATGAACTGGCAGTCTAGCTGAGGAAATGGCTGCCTCTTTTTCTGCATGTGCCTGTAGCATTTTGCACAGTATGTTAGAGCAGAAGCTTTTCAATAAATGTTTATGGAAAAACTGAGTGAATGGAAACATACTGTGTAGTAATTTCTTGCCACTTCTATTACATAGTTCAGATACTAATCAACAACTCTTCTGAAGTTTTAAAAGACATCTTATGGGCTGGAGAGGAATTATTATCTCAACATAGATTTCCCCTAAAACACAGTTTAATTAGTCTAGCTTTAAATTTTTTGTTTATAGGTATATGTATAAAGGGACACCAAAGGGAAAGATGAGAAATGACTGACAGCATATTCATTAGCAAATTCACCATGCAGGGACGTTTTCCTCATCTGGTTTTAAAGCAGCCAGATTTTCAGCATTATAAATATTACTTAAATTTCCCATACTTGTCCAGGAGGGCCCTAGAATGATATCTCAGCTTAGAGACAGGCTATAAAGTTACTAATAGGCACCTCTTCTCTTTAGTAGGACTAGTTTCCCATGGCTATGCAAAGCTTTATCCCTTCATCAGGAGCCCAAAAGCTCATAGTTATCTAGAAAGAGAGTAAACAAAGCAGTATTTCATTTTTAAATTACAGGACTTTTTTGAATATTCTTTAGGGGCTTTTGAGGTTTTTGTTACAAATGAAATGTGTGTGTAAAGGGAAACGCCCAGAGACTATTAAACACCACGCCAAGCATTCAGCAGACAGGAGCGAGCAGACAGACAACCAGCAAAAACAGCGGGGCCCCTAATGCATGCAGCCGCATTCATGGAGTTAGAAGAGATGCATGTGTAGTGCTATACCTGTGGAGTCCTGGAACCGGAGCTGTTAGATTAATACCCAGGGGATGTCTGTGCAAAGCTGGGACAGATGAGTGGTTAAAAAGCTGAGCGGAGGTTTTTTGTAGGAGCAAAGTGGTACTGCTGCTCTTCTTTGTAACAATAATCTGGTGTGAGCAAGAAAGCTACACCAAACAAATAGGCCACTCGAATACATTTTACATGGTGAACACTCATCAGGCTCGGTATGAAGATTTTGGAAAATGGCTAAAGCCACAGGAGTGCTGGTCAGAAAACCAGTTAAATACAACATCTCTTGTCAGGTTAGGTCAAAGGAAAAGCTACTCTAAAGCCACAGTCCTCTTCTGTGCTGAAGAAAAGCAATGCAGCTTTAAGTAGCACAGGACTGGGATTCAGGAGATACAGGTTCAATTCCTAGTTCTCTCGCTAACCAACAGGAATACATCCTCATGTATTCACAGAGTGAATCTTTGTGAGTTATGAGTGTGTTACAGCAGAAGATCAGAGAAGCTTGATAGTACACCAGCCAGTCCCTTACGAGCTCAAGTGAGTTGCAACCTAGAGTATTATTACTGAAATCATCTTTGAGAGATGATTTATGATTCCAGGTATTTCTTAGTTCCTTTGCTAGAAAATGATAAAATTGGTTATAACTAACAGCTGTCCAGACAACTGTAATCAGGACAATGTTTTCTCAGAAATGACAATGGGAAAAGTAGTTTGGTATTGAAAGGAAACCTATTCACACTGCCAGTCTAATAATACAACTCTCATTTCTTAATCCAGATGTTTATAAGCTCTAGTTCATGAAACTCTATGGTTTCAGGAAAAAAATTGGCAAAATTATGAAGAAAAACCTTCTAGAAATTGATGATTTTTTTCCATACAATGAATTTAAGTTGAAGTGTGTAATCAAATTTTTTAAATGCTCCATAGACTTGAATAGATAATGTGCTTGTGTAAGTATGTATATAAACGCCCTGATAATTTATATTGTAAAATATAAGCTTAGTTATTTTTTATTTATGTCACCTATCAAGAGATAAGATCAGTGCATTAGGGATTCCTCTTACTGGAATATCTGTAAATTTCTTATTTTTTCACTGTAATTTTAGCCTTAAATTTTTGATGCTATGTTAGTTGGTGCAAAAAGACTGATAATTTTTATTCCCAATGTGGAGTATACCCATTACTAATATAAACTATTTATTTTGGCTTCATGTAATCCTTTTTTTTTAATTCACTCTTTCCTAATATTAATTTTTGACCCCTGGATTTTTGTCGTTGTTTCTGATTTGGGGGTTAGTTTGTTGTTTCATGTTTTACATGCATGTATTCACTTGCCTGATAAGACTTGGCCTATTGATTTGTATTTGAACTTTCAGAGTTATTTTTATCTTAAATCATACCTTATATGCCCTTTTCAGACTTTCACTTAATAATATGCATTTAAGTTTCCTTTATGTCTTTTCATGGCTTGATAGCTCATTTCTTTTTAGCCCTGAATAATATATTCCATGTCCAGATGTGCCAGTTTACTTATCCATTCACCTGCTGAAGGACATCTTGATTGCTTCTGGGTTTTGGAAATTTTATACCTTATCATCTGTGTACAGATTTTTGTGTGGACTGAAGTTTTCAACTTATTTAGATAAATAACAAGGAGCTCAGTTGCTGGATGTTATGATAAAAGTATGTTTGACTTGGTAAGAAATCTCCAAACTGTCTCCAAAAGTTGTTGTACCATTTTGTATACCAGCAATGAAAAAGAGTTCCTGCTGCTTCATATACTCACCAGCACTGGTACATCAGTTTTGGATTTGGCCATTCTGATAAACATATATTGGTATCTCATCACTTTCACCAGCAATTACCTAATGACATGTGATGTGGAGCATCTTTTCATGCGTTTATTTGCCATCTGTACTTTCTTTGGTGAGGTGTCCAGATCTTTTGCCCATTTTTTTGACTGGGACATTAATTTCTTTGTTGAGTTTTAAGAGTTCTTTGGATATATTGGATAACAGCCCTTTTATCAGATGTGTCTTTTGCAGATGTTTTCTCCCTGTCTGTGACTTGTCTTCTCATTCTCTTGACAGTGTCTTTCACAGAACAGAAGTTTTTAATTTTAATGAACTCCAGCTCATCAATTATTTCTTCCATGGATTGTGCCTTTGGTGTTATATCTAAAAACAGATTGCACCTTTGGTGGTGTATTATTGCCAAACCCAAGGTCATATAGATTGTCTCCTATATCTTCAAGGAGTTCAAATTTATACTTTATTTTTCTCTGAAGATTTGCAATTCACTAATATATACTGTTGGTTTCCATCTGGTACCAATTTTATTTTTCACTAAAATTCTACTTTTAGATAAAAAGTATGCATTTACATGAATATGTACTTGTACATGTGTTTGCATGTATTTGTGTCTGTTTCCATGATTTCAAAATATTTTTAAATTTCTTCCATAAATAATTCCATGTGATAAAAGCCCTTGTAGGACTAACGATATACTTAGATATCATGGCAATATCAAATTGCTATAAAGGTTTCTTAACACTCTCAATTTCTAATATTCAGCACATATCAAACCAGTAAGAAACACTTCACAGACCTTTAATAGTCCTGCAAGAATGGGTCAGCAAAGCCAAAAGTTGCTTTCTTGAAAAGATGAATAAAATCATTATATTTCTGCAATGATAGATCAAGGAAAAAAGAGAGAAGTCAATACAGTTGGAAAGACATCTCTACACAGATCTTTACAAAGGGAATACTAGAGAAATAAGATAAGATCTAGATAAAAGGAAAGATGCATCATGTTTATAGATTAAAAGGCTGAATACTGTAAAGATGCCAATTTTAAAAATTGATCTAGATAGTCAATGCAATCTCAACAAAGTTTTAGCAAGAATTTTTCTTTTTTAATGAAAGTTGGCATGTTCATTCTAAAATGAACATAGAAATGCAAAAGGCTAAGAATAGATGAGGCAATTTTAAAAAGGAAAAACATCAGAGCCCTTTCAGATAATGTTATTGATACAAGAAGAGACACATACAGAAATGGAACAGGAAAAGATGATCCCAAAACATATAAGGATTCAGTTTGTTTTTTTAAGGCATTGAAGAGTAGTGGGGAGAGGGTATCTTAAATCAATGACACTAAGTCAGTGGAATGCCCTGTTGAGAAACGTTTATGTTCCATGAACTTTGGGTATTAAAAACTAGAATGGAGTTAATCAGGAAGAAATTCTGTGGGGTATGCCTGTATTCACTTCATAGAATGGGAGAACAGAATCACCAGAAAATGTCACCTGTTAATTTGAGGTTTAGCAATCATTAACTGAAAGGGAAGTCAATGTCCTGTGGTATGATATTTATCCAGGAACATGAAGCTGCTCTGAGACAGACAAACAGATAGCTGGGCTCAAGCATGACTGGGGAAGAAAGAGACAAGTTGTGGGTACTTGTGAAAGAGGGGTCACAATGCTGGACCATGGGCGCCGTGCTGGGAGAGAGGGCAACAGGGACTGACGCCTGGTGGGAAAATGCCCTGGGACTTTTCTCTTATGGATGTTTTTAAGGAAGATTTAAGAAGGTTTCGGATGTTTCCAAAACTGAAAATCATACCTCAGGCTTAGCTGACCACAGTGTAGTGAAAATGGACTGGGCTGATGAACAGACACCCTTTCCTTTTCTCTATATTTTTCTGGCTCTTACTTTCCTCTTTTCCTTTCCCTCTCTTTGGCACCTTTCTATTTTCTCCATTTCCTACTGCTCTAGCCTAAGGCACTCCTTTTCTAATTCTCTTTCCTTCTTTCTTCTTCCATCTCCTGATGCAATTTTATCCCTTCTATATACCTTTCTGTGCAATACCAGGATTGGGAGACAGTGGTGGTGAAAGGGATTCGTGAATAAAGGCTCTTCTCTCTACCCTCCGTGTCCTTCTGCTACTTACATACATTGGATTGAGCTGTTATTTTTGTAGCTTGTTATTTTCTTTTTCCATAGTATCTTGCCTATACCTTAGGTTACCATTTTGAGAGGTTCTCACACCCCTTATGTCCTGCAGGTCTCATTAACACCTCATTTGCTCGAGGAAGCCTGTTTCTGTCTTGCATTCAGTAGGGAGGAAAGGAGTTTAGGACACTCTCTCTATAGACGAGCCATTCTCATTCTTACAGAGTTAATAATTCACCCCTCAGCCTTAATTTAAAAGTTTCTAATTCATTAACAATGCAATTTTCAAAGTGAGGTTTGGTATGAGACGCTTAATAACTAAAATGCCCTATCAAGCTTTTCCCCCTGAGAACCCAGATTCCACCCTGGGATTTCAGAGCTCAGGCACTGCAAGGCAGTAATTTGAACTCACACATGAGGATAATACTGACAATACAGTCTTGAGCAGCACTTCTGCAGCTTGCAAAACACATCCGTATGCATTGCTGCACTTCATCTGGCAACACCTTTAAAGAGGACCTGGGTCTACCTGTAATTAATGAGAACCGCAGGCCGCTGTCTTCCTGTCTCACCTTGGAGGTGGCAGCATTTGTCTAACCCAGACTGGGGTCTCTGGCCATAGACTATGCATTATGTAGCCTTAATGATGCAATTAATTCCTGTATTAGCTGACACATCATTCCTTAAAGTAAAAATTTCCAAGTTGAAATCTTTTAAAAAAGAATAGAAAAGGCACTGCTGAGTGCCAGCTAAAAAAGGCTGCACATGGAGTCTTAATTTATTCCCAGCTTCTGCCTATTATATTGACAAATACAGTACTTTAATCTCTCCTTACCAGACCTCATCCATGGTGGTCAAGAGGACACTTTAGTAGAGTTTCTTTTTTTTCATCCTTTGGTTGTGAGAAAGGTTATGGGTACGAATACCTCACAGCCAGTATTAAAAGGACATACTGCCAGGAAAAAAAATTATATAGTCAGTCTTGCTAAATTAGTTTACCTAAAATTGTATGTGTGAGTGATTTTAATCAAAATCTAATTTCCCCTCTTTTTAGAGTAACTGAAATGAGATTTTTCTAATTTACTTTTTGCGGTTCAAGTTTCTCATAATTCTTCTATGGTCGTGACAGCACCGTGAACGCGTCTGCTTCTACAAAGCATTAAAAAAAAATTAGATTTTCAAATTGATGTGCTAAATTAAAAATGTTTAATGTTTCTCATCAAAAGGCACAGGGGTATGCAAGGGGGCCTCCAGTACAGTTAAAGGCGCCATTTTTTTTTCATCCATTTCTTTAATTCACAACCCAGGGCAACTGTACCATGAAAATTAACAAGTTCTAAGTAAAGAAATCCTTGTACACAGCGTCCTCTAAGAAGTTTCATTTTGATTTCCTTCCATCCCTTGAAATGGTGACCTTAGGACGTGATAGAAAAAATGGATGATGGTGCCTTGGGATTGTTTCTCGTTTACTGTTTGTTTTTGTAGGTGGTATGGTTTTTGGTTAGTTTTGTTTCTTTCCTGCTGCCCCCATTGGAGTTTGCCAGATGTTATTCGGGCTTGTGGTCCTCTGAGTAATTATAACTCTCAGGCTTGACTAGCTAATTCCAGTGATTTCAAAAATCATATTACCTCTATAAATTGGCTCCAGTTGTTCCATTAAAATCCAAGCTTCTGCCCTCAGTAGGGGTCTGCTGCCTAGCTGGGGGCAAAGCTGGGCAGATCCCAAGAGCCACATACCTAGACTTTGAAAGATGACTCAGCAGGCGAGGAAGGCTTGGGAAGAGAGCTGGATCTGCAGTCTGGTACTCCACCTGTATGTGCATTAGATTCGCCCCAAGTACAGTTCAGGACTGCATCACCTCTTACTAAGAAACTGAAGTTCATTTATTTCTGAGATAATGATGGAGAGGATCCAGTTCTCAAATGCTACGGCATTCTCTGCTTTTATAAACTATGGGCACAAATCCCAGCAGCTACTCCTGTACTGCTCCTCTCTTCATTACCCCTGGCAAGGATAGTTAAGGAAACTGGGCCTCCAGAAAGAGGAATCAGTTGGCCACACAGTCAGCCTGGCAGAGCCAGGCCAAGGACCTAGGTAACCTGGTGCCCAGTCCAATGTTGTCTTTACCCCACAGAAATACTGTTCAGCCCAGTGGAGAGAAGACTCTCTTGGAGTCGTTTTAGTTCATAGCAAAGAACCCACAACCAAGCATGAACTCCCATGTTCCCATCTGCTGCTGAGTGACCTCAGCCACACCTCCCAATCAGGAAAAGAAGAGAGAAGGCAGAAACTATGGCTCCTCTAGGCCCTGAGTGAGCAAGGCCTTCAACACAGTTTTCTAAAGACACTGAAACATCGGAGCAGCCCTGGTTTGTTTTTCTCTCCTTTATCTCCTTTCCACACTTCACTAAACCTTATCAACTTCCTATTCCTTTTCCCCAGATTACTCCTCTCCCTTAGGTAAAACTGAACCTGAATACGCTCTCTGGATAAGCAAAGCCCCACCATATAGAAACTATCTAAGATATTAACCTTCTAAGTAATAAGGTCTTAATCCATGTAGAGAGTAAATGTCCCCAGAAAGCACCTGCCTACAAACTCTAATGGTGGGGATTTGGGTTGATGTGTGCCAGGGGAAGACCTATGGGAAGTCCTCTTGGCCTTGCGGCACCCTGGGACACACCACACAGACAGCAGGTCAGCTTTGCTTCTCTGTCAGCACGTAAAGTAACAGGTGATAAATTTGTGTGCTCCCTCTTGCTAAACAACATTGGAAGCAATGAAGTTAATGGAGAGGTCAGCACAGAGTCTGTCATCCTGGAAGGCAGTCACTACATCCAAGTTCATTCGTTTTTCTTCTTTTATGTGCTCTATCAGTTGATGCTTCCCTGAGCCAAGGTCTTCCCCCTCCCAAGCCCTCTCCCAACAACTCAGGTTAATTTTTGTTCAAATCACTTGCTGTAGGATTTTTTCATATATCATTAGGCTATTGTGTGGTTTCTAATAATTTTGTAAATTATTTGTTTTATGGAAGCAGTAATTAAGCCAGATAATACTGTCTTGAGGTCATTTCTGCCTTGGCATAGTTTAAGCCCAATGAAAAGTGTGACTTCTACTGTCACCAACACTGAGAAGGTGATAGCTTCTGCAGAATGTGGTAGCTATTAAAGCCAGAGGACAAAAGGAAAACATCAGTTCCCCTGGAAAATACGAATATAATTATGAAGGAATTAGCCTCCTCTGCTAAGTTGTGTGCAAGCTGCTAAAAGCAGTGCTGTGTCTTGTTCATCTTAGTTCAAGTCTCTATAGTTTATTCATGGTAGGTATTCAGTAAATAGCTACCTACATAATGAAGAATTCCAAGACCTGACCGTCAGTGACTCTCAGTTATCATTTCCTAAGCTGCAGTGCTTTGCCCTGTAGGGATTGGTGCTTCCTGAATTCTACTGAGGAGTTCTGGAGTTAAGATGGTCCCTGAGCAACAAGATAGGAAGGGCCCTAGAGTTGCAGTAGGTATAAGGTAGGGAAGGCCATGGAGGATAAGGATGCAGGAGCAGGAGGGGTGGCCAGTGACTCACTGAATAATCTGACTCAATGCCAAAGGCTCTGCTGGAGTTTCCAGCATAAACTTGTACTTCAAACTGAACCAGGCAAGGAAGCAAAACTTCTGAATCAATGGGATAAACATGACGAATCTGGCAGAGACTTCAAGATTCCAGGGCTTAGTGATGATCCTTACATAGAAGAAATATGCATCCAGGAAAATTCTGCAAATACCAACTCATCATCATTCAAAACATCATAAATATCACTTGTCTTTAAGTTTTGATAGTGAAAAAAATAAGACTTCCATTTTACCTTTGCACCAACAAATTTTACATGGGGTTGCATGGAAATAACAGTCTGACAACAAAGGTTCTCGTGAAATCACTTGAGGAACCCACCGTTTTTAAGCACTAAGAAGCTCACACTGACATATAAACAATGAAAGTTAATTACATATCATTCTGATACGTTCACACAAAGATCTATATTTGGCAAAACTTCCTGGCAACATTTTGTTAGCCTAGCATATTTACTGTGCCATTTGAAAGCAGTAAAAATGGCATTTCTGACAAAATATCCCATAACTCAAACTATTCAACTGCCCACTCTGGGAGGGCAAACCGGGGAGATGTCACTGTAAATCCTGAGAAAAGTCTGCCTTGTAAAGTGCTACTGACTAGTTTTAGGTTATGAAAGTACAGGTGGGAAACATTAACTAGTCATGATCTTAGACAACCAGAACTACACAGGGAGTCTCTAAGCGCCCATTCTAACCCCCAACATAATAATGACAAAGTCTTAGAGAAGTTAAACACTTTGTCCAAAGTCAAACAGGAAGCTGTAGAGTTGGGACCTGAACCCTTGTGTCCTCTCCCTCCCAAACTCTACTAATTCAGAAGATTGCAGACCCTGCTCTTAATGCTGCTGTCTTTTAACCTGTAGCAAATCCTTTTGGAATGATGGAGAAGGCTGCTGTGGAACAGAGCCTCCTGCTGATTGCAGCATTCGACGTGCACAATGACATTGTCTGTCCCTGTTCTATTCTTCCACAGAACAGCTAGACAAAGTGCACTTCTTCTTTTCTAAAATATAGCAGGTGCTTCTATACCCTCCATAAGCCTGTTCTGTGGATGAGACCAGTCATACCGAGGAAACTTCCTTCCTTACTTGATAGTTACATGGGGAGATGATGTACTTTTTTCCAATTTAGCCCCAGAGCAATCTGCTGACATGTCCAGAGTAGATCCCAGTGGTAGAGTGAAATATAAAGACTCTCTGGGTAACAGGTGTTTCCCTTTCAATGACAGCTTAACTGGTGGAGTGTTCCACAGAAACTCCTCGTTTCTCCCTGCTGTTTGCATTGGGCTGGGAGCTGGCACAAACCTTCCTCAGCAACATTTCAGGTCAGACCATTTTGTCAGGAATCTCCCACACAGCCAGTGGAAGAAGAGAGGTCTGCTGCGTGCACACGTGCAACCGGAATCAGAAGAGGGGGAATCTGAGGGAAGCAGGGCACTCTGGTGGCAGTGATCCATGGTGAGACTTTAAGGTGGCCAAAAAGAAGAAAGTATGGGTTTGGCCTGAAAATGTTGGCCCACTGACATATATGGGGTTGAAGAAGAAAAAAATTATACATAGGGTGATGGGCGGAATGGCAAATAAATGGAATCATGTTTAAGGCTGCAATGATTCTTCATCTGTCATTCCTTCACTTAATCAAGTTACATCATCAAGCTCATTTAAGTGGCAAAGTGCCTCCTAGGAAGTAGGTAGGGAGACAAAAGCTAATATGCATTAACTTCTACCTTCAGTAAATCTAAAGTCTGGCAGAGTAGGAAAGATCCATACAAATACCTTTTAAACACAGTAAAATGTAATGTAAAAACAGAGTCCTTTTCTAATTTAAAGGCATCAGAGAATAGTTTTCTGATAGGGAGTAGTAGGAAAAGACTTAAAAGAGAAGTGAATTTGCTTAAGGAATAGAATTTCTATAGATCCGGAAAATAAAAGACACTTCTGAGTTAAGCAACCAGGATAAACCGAAGATTAGTACGTGTCACAGAACACCAGGAGAGGAGGAGGATCCTATTTTACCTGGAAATAGACTCTGCATAGGAGAATCATACAAGTTAAGCCTGAAAATATAGGACTGGCCAAGATGGAGGAGTACCTCATATATCTGAATGGCAAGTGTTTGCTTTCAGAAAAGGGAGATGCTGAAGGTTTTAATCAAAAGAGTGATGATGGCATTGTCTGAATTTCCACCCAAGGCAAGCAGAGGAGAAAGGAAGGAACAAGACAAGATGATAGGGAAAGGGGAAAGGAGGCTGAGTCAGGTTGGACGCGTGATGAAAAAGGAGGAAAAGTTAGAGGAGGAAGGAATGTGGAAAGGGTCAGAATGATGTAGGGCCAACTTGGGGTCACAGGAAGATGCAGAAGAGCATATATAGATGAATGGAAGCACAGACAAGGCAGGCTCAAGAGTCAAAGGATGCTTTAAACATTTAAGCCCAAAGGAGTCAGTCAGCCAAAGACAGAAATGGCACATGAAATCAAAGTTCTAGAGTGGTAACCAGGCAGGATAAAGTAGGTGGGACTCAGAATGGCAAACAGAAAGAAGAGCTGAGAGAAGTTCTTGGAGATGAAAGGAAGAGAAGAAAAGGGTCCATGGCTTAAGAACTTATTGCTTCAACCATGCTATAACAGACACCACTGAAGGTGTCTGATTGGACAGATTGAAAAGGAGAGGGGGAAAATAGAAAAAGAAAGTAAATGTAGTGAGCTCAGTTCATCAACTGCACACTGTCCAGGAGAGGAGGGAGGAAAGCTTCAACCAGCCAACAGCAATGGTATTCAAAAATAAGCAGCCAAGGGCAAGCAAGGGCTAGTTGTGTTTGTAAGGTATTCTTAAGCAACTTGTCAACTCATTGAGTGTAGGGAAAAAAAAGTGGAAACAGGGATACTATAGTCTGGAATGGCTGAGATGATGCTGAGTGCACTGACTTTAAAAAATAAGCAGATCAAAAATAAGAGCTTAGTTCATAAGAGGAAAATGACAGATTTGGTCTGAGTCATATTGAGTTTGAGAAGCTATCAAAATGGTGACATCTAGCCAATTGCAGTTCATGAATTTAGCTCAGCAGAGAAAATGTGTTATACAAAAGGCTTAAACTAATAAAACAGTCACACACTTGTAGAAGTTGACACCAGGGGCTGTGGAAAAAGAAAAATAAATAAATAAATAATTGCACAAATTCAAAGATACGTGTACTTTCTAAGTCCATACGTGGAAATCAACAGTAAGGTGACCCAAAGCTCTAGTCAATAAGGCTGTCCCTGGAAGATTATACCATATATGGGCACAAAACGAATCCAAGAAGAGTTATTTCATAATCTTAAAAGGACAGAATGATTCCTAAAATGGCTGCATCCCCTACTTCTAGAACAGTCTTGGCACATAACAGAAGATAAATAGTATTAGTTTGTTGAAGATGAATAAGAATTTTTTTAATTAGATTGAACATCCCTATCTAAGGAGAGAAGATATCAATGAAAAGTTGGATTGACCAGAAACAAAGCAATGAAAAGGCAGATGTTGACCATGCCCATCCAGAGCATTTCATCCTTCTCTGTGGCCCCTAGGCAGATTGATGCACACTGTGGAAATGAACAAATGAGGCTAGATCGGGCACAAACTGCCAGGACTTAGTATTATGATTGTTTATATAAAAGCTGCAGGCTATTAAAAGCAGATAACTCTCCTACTTATGTTTCTAGGCACACGTGGAAATCTCCCAATTATAATTTGTCTACCATGCAGTTTTTCTACAGGTAGAAGATATGCTGTCAAGTGGAAATGAATATTTGTTCCCTCGGTCATTCTATGTCTTACTGAAAATTAATAAGTTATCATTACATTTAACATAACAGTGTCTTATGAACTTTGTATCCTGTGTCTTCCAGCAGGGTGGCTAAGTTCAGTCATTTCTGGGACACCAAACAGATCAAGTTTTTGGGTTTGCAGAGCTGAGGGATAGACTGTTGGGAATCCAGCAAGTTACACAGCATGCTGGAAGGAAACTGTGCAGGTACCAGCCTATTGGCATCCTTTAATTAAGTGATGGAATGTCCTGTGTGAAACCACACTACATTTTTGGAAAATTAAATTAAGATTCAACAAATTTTAACCAACTTTTCAAGATGAGAAATAGATGAAATTTCAAACTAACAGTGAAAATATTTCACACCTTTCTTTCCTATATTGACTGAAACAAAATCATACCATAGTATAATATTCTGGAGTTAAACCGACCAGGTTCCAATATAGCTCTGTCCCTTATTGATTGTGCAACCTTGAGACAGTAACTTGATGTCTCTTCCAGTGTCTTCATCAGTAAAACTGATGAGATATTCATTTATTACTAAATAATTATTACATTTTTATTACTATTATTTATCATGAGAATATGGGAAAATAACAGTATTTCTCTCATAGGCTAAATGTTAGTATTTGTAAACATTTCAAATAGCAGCCACCAAATTTATTTTTTAATTGACACTACCAAGTCCTGACAAGGAGCAACTGGAACTCTCATATGTTCCTGGTAGGAATGTAAAATAGTACAACCACTTTGGAAAATGCTTCTTCAGCTTCTTATAAAGGTTTTATTAACCACATGACTCAGCAATTCATTCCTAGGTATTCACCCAAGAGAAATGGAAGGTTATCTTCACAGAAAAACCTATACGCAAGTGTTTATAGGTGCTTTATTCATAATTGCCAAAAATTGGAATCAACTCATGTTCTTCAGCCAATGAATGGAAAACACATTACAGTACATCCATATAATTGGGTATGTATTACTCGGCAAAATAAAAAATAAAAATCTGCTGATCTCAGTGCAATATGTTAAATAAAAAAGCCAGACTCTAAAGGTTATATACCATATAGTTGCAATTATACGACATGCTGGAAATGGTAAACCTATAGGGACAGAGAAAAGATCAGTGGCTTACAGCAGCCAGACACTGGTGGTGTAGAGAGTTACTAAAAAGGAGTACAAGAACACTTGCAGCAGAAGGGGATGATGAAGAAGCTCTTCTGTATTTTAATGATGGTGGTGCTTACACTATTTTATGTATTTAACAAAACTCATGGGCCTGTACACCAAAAGTAGTAAGTTTTACCTCAACAAAAATATTTATAAAAGAGACGGAGACAGACAGGGAGGCAGAAAGAGAAAACTGTGTCTGGTATACAGCAATATAGTAAGTGCTGAGTGAAAAAGTAATTCTAAAACAATATAGTAAGTGCTAAGTGAAAAAGTAATTCCAAAACAAAATGATAAAAGACCATTTTCTAATAAAGAAAAATGATTTTTCTAAATTAGAAATAACAGGGAAATAACAGTATTTATCTCATAATAATAGTAATATGGAAATGTTTATTAAATAAAAAATTTAGCTTGCTTTCTCTGGCATGTTCTATATAATAATACAATTATATTGACTAAAAAAACTGGCAGAATTGTTGTGTCCTATATTCTTACAAGCATAATACCTGGGTATATCATTACATAAATAATTCATGATCCTTATGAGTAAAAATAGAATATATAAAAAAGGAAAAGGAAAAACAACCATATACAATTCCACCATATAAACAGAACCAGAGTTGAAAACTAATTCACAACCCACCAGACTTTTGCTACACATGAAAAAAATCATTTTTCTAAATTAGAAAATGGTCTTGTACCATTTTGTTTTGGAATTACTTTTTTACTTAGCAATATATTCTGAAAAAAACATAGAACTGCATCATCAGTCTTGATGATTGCTGATTTATGCTACTAAACCTCTGTTGGTGAACATTTTATTTGACTCCAATTTTTGGTAGTATAAACCAAACAATTGTGGAATAGCCTTGGTATATTCAACATATATTTAGGTATACATTATTTCTTCATGGTAAATTCAATGGTAGAACGGGAATTACTATATTGAAAAAATGTGCATTACATAATTTTTCACCCACATGGCCAAACTGTGAAGCAGAAGGTTATATAATATACTTACAGCAGCTGTGAATGGGAGTTGGGGCTGTGTTTCAGTGGTACTTTTCCTTCAAGATCCAACAGACCTTTTTTTTTAACTACTTTGTAGGGTAAAATGTTCGTTTTTTAACTAAAATATTTTTAAGTCAAACTTAAGCACTACGAAAATGTGCTGGAAGAGGGATTAAAGATGGCGGTGTGAGAGGTGAGACACAGGCTTCCTCCTAAAACTGCATATAATATGAAAATATAATTAATATAACTAATCCTGAAAGAGCAACAGGAAAGAGGATGGCGCCAGACTGCATACACCTGGAGAAAAGCGCAGACCTCACAGAACAGGTTAACATACCACAGCTGTGGCCTGGTGGGACCCAAGCCCTTCGCCAACCCCAGCTCACCGGTGGGAGGAAGAGAAACAGAGCAGGGAGGGAGTGGAGGCCTGGGACTGCTGAATACCTAAATCTGGGACCTGCTCTGGGAGCACAAACCTACATTTCACGGTGTTTGCATGATAATCTCGTGATTATGGGGTTGGAAAGCTAAGACAGGCAGAATTCCTGGAGAGACTGAGATTCCAGTCACTTGTGGAAAGCAGGGATCCATATCTGGCTGCTCTAGGACAAAAGAAAGGTGGGTAGTCTGAGATACTCATAACAAGGAAGCCCTTAGCAAGAGGGCTGCTAAAGGGGCAAGGATTGCACAGAGCTTACAGCTCAGGAGAGAGGACAGGTAGACAAAATTGTCCGGGTGCACTCTGCCTGGCAGGTTGGGATCTTTGCCATATAGACTCTCATATTTAAGGAGGAAAAAGAAATCTTCCTCCTTAGATGATCTTCAGATGCTCCAGCTCTATGGCTGGCTACACAGCTCCAAGGACCCCCTCTGTGATACGCAGCCTACTGTGCCTTTCTCCCAGCCAGCCCCACCTGGCTCGCAAACCGGGAAACCCTACCCTGGTGTTAGGCCAGCAAGAGGGAAGATCTGTCTACAGCAACTACAAACGCAAAGCATAGAGGCTTTTACCTGTGTGCTCAGCCCACTGGTTCAGGCCGTGGAGACAGACATAGCAGCCAGGAAGCAGGAAACAGCTCTTTCCTGACTCCAGGCACAATACCACTCCCCTAAGACCCCCAACATTGCTTCAGGGGCTCAGCAACTCCAGGGAGTAGAGCTTCTGGGCACTAGATGGTGCCATATACAAATATAAAATGCCAAAGGAATCTGGTTCAGAGTAAAATTATTAATACAACTCCTGATAAAGATTTAAATGACATCGACCTCATGACTCTTGCTGAAAGGGAGTTCAAAATAAAAATCATTAACATGCTCATGGAGGTATGGAAAGATATTCAAGAACTCAGGAATGAATTCCGGTCGGAGATCCAATCACTGAAGAGCACAATGGATTGTATTAAAAGCAGACTGGATATGGTGAAGGAGAGGAAATATGAAAAAGAAACTAGAGAAGAGGAATACAAAGAAGCTGAGGCACAGAGAGAAAAAAGGATCTCTAAGAATGAAAGAATATTGAGAGAACTGTGTGACCAAACCAAAGGGAACAATATTCGCATCATAGGGGTACCAGAAAAAGAAGAGAAAGAAAAAGGAATAGAAAGTGTCTTTGAGGGGTAATTGCTGAAAAATTCCCCAATCTGGGGAAGGAGATAGTCTCTCAGGCCATGGAGATGCACAGATCTCCCAACACAAGGGACCCAAGGAAGAAAACACCAAGACATATAGTAATTAAAATGGCAAAGATCAAGGATAAGGACAGACTATTAAAAGCAGCCAGAGAGAGAAATAAGATCACGTACAAAGGAAAGCCCACCACGCTATCATCAGACTTCTCAACAGAACTTTACAGGCCAGAAGGGAGTGACATGATGTATTTAATGCAATGAAGCAGAAGGGCCTTGAACCAAGAATACTTTATCTGGCAAGATTATCATTTAAATATGAAGGAGGGATTAAGCAATTTCCAGAAGAGCAAAAGCTGAGAGAATTTACCTCCTGAAACCATCTCAACAGTATTTTGGGGGGACTGCTATAGATGGAAGTATTCCTAAGGTTTAATAGGTGTCACCAGAGGTCATAAAACCACAGTAAAGAAAGTAGAACAGCTAATTAATAAGCAAATGCAAAAATTAAAACAACTATCTCCAAAGTCAATCAAGGGATAGACAAAGAGTACAGAATATGATACCAAATATATAAAGAATGGACGAGAAAGAAAAAGGAGGAAGAAAAAAAAAGAACCTTTAGATTGTGTTTGTAATAGCATTATTAAGTGAGTTAAGTTAGACTCTTACATAGTAAGGAAGTTAACCTTGAACCTTTGGTAACCACGAACCTAAAGCCTGTAATGCCAATAAGTACATACCTATCAATAATCACCCTAAATGTAAATGGACTGAATACACCAATCAAAAGACATAGAGTCACTGAATGGATAAAAAAACAAGACCCATCTATATGCTGCCTACAAGAGACTCACTTTAAACCCAAAGACATACACAGACTGAAAGTGAAGGGATGGAAAAAGATATTTCATGCAACTAATAGGGAGAAAAAAGCAGGAGTTGCAGTACTTGTATCAAACAAAATAGACTTCAAAACAATGAAAGTCACAAAAGACAAAGAAGGACATTACATAATGATAAAAGGGTCAATCCAACAAGAAGATATAACCATTATAAATATCTATGCACCTAACACAGGAGCACCTACATATGTGACACAAATACTAACAGAATTAAAAGGAGAAATAGAAGACAATGCATTCATTCTAGGAGACTTCAACATACCACTCACTCCAAAGGACAGATCAACCAGACAAAAAATAAGCAAGGAGACAGAGGCACTGAACAATACAATAGAACAGATAGACCTAACAGGCATCTACAGAACTCTACACCCAAAAGCAGCAGGATACACATTCTTCTCAAGTGCACATGAAACATTTTCAAGAGTAGATCATATACTAGGCCACAAAAAGAGCCTTGGTAAATTCAGAAAGGTTGAAATTGTACCAACCAGTTTCTCAGACCCCAAAGGTATGAAACTAGAAATAAATTACACAAAGAAAATGAAAAATCCCACAAACAACATGGAGGCTTCACAACATGCTCCTAAATTATCAGTGGATCAATGACCAAATAAAAACAGATCGAGCAATATATGGAGACAAATGACAACTATAATTCAACACCACAAAATCTGTGGGACACAGTGAAGGCCGTGCTAAGGAAAAAGTGTATTGCAGTACAGGCCTACATCAGGAAAGAAGAACAATGCCATATGAACAGTCTAAACTCACAATTAACGAAACTATAAAAAGAAGAACAAATGAGGCCCAAAGTCAGCAGTAGGAGGAACATAATAAAGATTAGAGCAGGAATAAATAAAATTGAGAAGAATAAAACAATAGAAAGAATCAATGAAAGCAGGAGCTGGTTCTTCGAGAAATTAAACAAAATAGATAAACTCCTAGCCAAACTTATCAAGAAAAAAAGAGAGTCTACACAAATAAACAGAATCAGAAGTGAGAAAGGAGAAAGGAAAAATCACTACAGACAACACAGAAATACAAAGAATTATTAGTGAATACTATGAAAAATTCTATGCTAACAAACTGGATAACCTAGAAGAAATGGACAACTTTGTAGAAAAATATAACCTTCCAAGGCTGACCCAGAAAGAAACACAAAATCTCAACAGACCAATTACCAGCAACAAAATTGAATTGATAATCAAAAATCTACCTAAGAACAAAATTCCTGGACCAGATGGCTTCACCACTGAATTTTATCAAACATTTAGTGAAGACCTAATACCCATTCTCCTTAAAGTTTTCCAAAGAGTAGAAGAAGAGGGAATACTTCCAAATTCATTCTATGAGGCCAGCATCACTCTAATACCAAAATCAGGAAAAGACACCACAAAAAAAGAAAATGACAGACCAATATCCCTGATGAACATAGATGCAAAAATACTCATCAAAATATTAGCAAACCAAATTCAAGAATATATCAAAAAGATCTTCTGTCATGATCAAGTAGGATTTATTCCAGGGATGCAAGGATGGTACAACATTCGAAAATCCATCAACATCATCCACCACATCAACAAAAAGAAGGACAAAATCCACATGATCATCTCCATAGATGCTGAAAAAGCATTCGACAAAATTCAACATCCATTCATGATAAAAACTCTCAACAAAATGGGTATAGAGGGCAAGTACCTCAACATAACAAAGGCCATATATGACAAACCCACAGCCAACATTATACTTAACAGCGAGAAGCTGAAAGCTTTTCCTTTAAGATCGGGAACAAGACAAGGATGCCCACTCTCCCCACTTCTATTCAACATAGTACTGGAGGTCCTAGCCATGGCAATCAGACAACACAAAGAAATAAAAGGCATCCAGATTGACAAGGAAGAAGTTAAACTGTCCCTGTTTTCAGATGACATAATACTGTACATAAAAAACCCTAAAGAATCCACTCCAAAACTGCTAGATCTAATATCTGAATTCAGCAAACTTGCGGGATACAAAATTAATATGCAGAAATCTGTGGCATTCCTATACACTAACAATGAACTAGTAGAGAGAGAAATCAGGAAAACAGTTCTGTTCACAGTTGCATCAAAAAGAATAAAATACCTAGGAATAAACCTAACCAAGGAAGTGAAAGATCTATACTCTGAAAACTACAAGACACTCCTGAGATAAATTAAAGAAGATACCAATAAATGGAAACACATCCCGTGCTCATGGATAGGAAGAATTAATAGTGTCAAAATGGCCATCCTGCCTAAAGCAATCTACAGATTCAATGCAATCCCTATCAAAATACCAAGAGCATTCTTCAATGAAATAGAGAAAATCGTTCTAAAATTCATATGGAATCACAGAAGACCTCGAATAGCCAAAGCAATCCTCAGAAGGAAGAATAAACCTGGGGGGATCATGCTCCCCAACTTCAAGCTCTACTACAAAGCCACACTACTCAAGACAATTTGGTACTGGCACAAGAACAGAACCATAGACCAATGGAACAGACTTGAGAGCCCTGATATAAACCCAACCATATATGGTCAATTAATATATAATAAAGGAGCCATGGACATACAATGGGGAAATGACAGCCTCTTCAACAGCTGGTGTTGGCAAAACTGGACAGCTACATGCAAGAGAATGAAACTGGATTATTGTTTAATCCCATACACAAAAGTAAACTCGAAATGGATCAAGGACCTGAATGTAAGTCATGAAACCATAAAACTCTTAGAAGACAACATAGGCAAAAATCTCCTGAATATAAGCATGAGTGACTTCTTCCTGAACGCATCTTCTCGAGCAAGAGAAACAAAAGCAAAAATGAACTCATGGGACTACATCAAACTAAAAAGTTTCTGTACAGCAAAGGACACCATCAACAGAACAAAAAGGCATTCTACAGTATGGGGGAATATATTTGTAAATGACATATCTAACAAGGGGTTAACATCCAAAATATATAAAGAACTTACATGCCTCAACACCCAAAAAGCAAATAACCCAATTAAAAAAGGGGTAGAGTATATGAAGAGACAGTTCTCCAAAGAAGAAATTCAGATGACCGACAGACAAATGAAAAGATGCTCCACATCACTAACATCAGGGAAATGCAAATTAAAACCACAAGGAGATATCACCTCACACCAGTAAGGGTGGTCAGCATCCAAAAGACTAAGAACAAATGCTGGTGAGGATGCAGAGAAAGGGGAACCCTCCTACACTGCTGGTGGGAATGTATGCTAGTTCAACCATTGTGGAAAGCAATATGGAGGTTCCTCAAAAAACTAAAAATAGAAATACCATTTGACCCGGGAATTCCACTCTTTGGAATTTACCCAAAGAATACAACTCCTCAGATTTAAAAAGTCATATGCACCCCTATGTTTATTGCAGCACTTTTTACAATAGCCAAGATATGGAAGCAACCTAAGTATCCATCAGTAGATGAATGCATAAAGAATAGGTGGTACATATACACAATGGAATTCTATTCAGCCATAAGAAAGAAACAAATCCTACCATTTGCAACAACATGGATAGAGCTAGAGGATATTACACTCAGTGAAATAAGCCAGGCGGAGAAAGACAAGTGCCCAATGATTTCCCTCATTTGTGGAGTATAACAATGAAACAAAACTGAAGGAACAAAATAGCAGCAGACTCAGAGACTCCAAGAAGGAACTAGTGGTTACCAAAGGGGAGGGGTGTGGGAGGGCAGATGGGGAGGGTGGGAGAATGGGATTGAGGAGTATTATGTTTAGTACACATGGTGTTGGGTATCACGGGGAAAACAGTGTAGCACAGAGAAGGCAAATCGTGAATCTGTGGCATCTTACTACTCTGAAGGACACTGACTGCATTTGGGTATGGGTGGTGACTTGATAATATGGGTAAATGTAGTAACCACATTGTTTTTTCATGTGAAACCTTCATAAGGGTGTATATCAATAATACCTTAATAAAAAAAAGAAAAGAAAATGTGCTGAATTTTCATTGAGTATCAAGTAATGTAAAACATAATTAGGAAGGTAAATCAAATGTGTAAATCTAAAATTACTTTTGCATTATTTGGGCATATCACCTACACTACTGCTGACTACCTTTCCCAGGTAGTTTAGGGAGAAATAACTTCATTTTGTAGGTACAGACACTCTAGAAAAATGGTTGTGTTCTACTATGAGTGCCTCTAGGACAATCAGCCATGATGTTTTCCAATCCTGTTTTACTATTTGGCATATTTATAAATGGTCTTGAGTTATACTCAGCACAGTGACCTTTCACTTGGGGGCAGGGCCCTGTATCTGACTGCCTACTTTCCTCTAAGGTAAACAAATGGATATTGTCTGCATTCTGTTGGCCTATTTAAACCAAATATTTTGGAAGCCAATGAAGAAGCACCCAAAACTACAAACAAACAAAAATCTGAATTTTACTCTGCACAAAAGATCTATTCTTTACTTTGGTAAGATACGTTTCATCCCCATACTCCAGTCCCTCATTAAATCCCAATATGTTTTACAAGTCACCTCCAGGCTTATTTCAAATAAGTCTTGGTCACAGAAAGAGAAAATTCAACCCAAAGATCAGAAATAGTTAAATAAAAGTGAGTGTACATTTAGCTCAGACAGAAAACCTGGGTCACTTCAGAGAAGCCACCTCTGCAACTTCTAGCCTGCAAGTTTCTAAGAATATATTGTTTATAAGACCTTGAATTATTCTCCTTAAAGTCTGAACTTTCCAAGTAATTAGATTCCAAATCATGCTACATTAATGTAATTCAGATGTATTTATGAATTATGCCACTGAGATAGAAGTAATAATCTGATGAGTCCTTGCACAATACATTCATTAACTATGTAACACATTTAGGATTGTTTTTTAGTTAATGTATATTAACATGCAGCTACGTGCCATGCACTGGGTTAGGCAAAAGGGAAACATCCACACTTCTACAATAAATCGCTGTCATGGAAGAATGAAGTAGAGCCCCTTTGTGATGCAAGGAACCTCATGCTCACTCATGCTATGTTGGTGACTGACTGAAAGCGGATTAAGGACACCTCACCACAGTGCCTTGATTTTTTGAAATATTTTAACTCCACGTGCTCTGGGAAACAGATGAGCTAAAATAAAAATTTCAGTTGTTTTGAAAGTGATTGGCCTGTGTAATTAAAATCCTAAGAGTACACATCTCTCAAACAACTAGAACCAGTGATTTATCCTAGTTGCTCAACTCTCTCCTGAGTTGAGGGTGGGCAGGATGACATTTGGGGGCCAATCACCTGTGAGTGTACCTAAAAATCTCAACACCGGAACCTCTTTGGGCTTTGGAGGCTGGCCAGGCCTCGTGGGCCTCCCACCTGCTGGATGCGCAATGCCTTACACTGCCTTCAGCCCCACCTTCACTGGGATCAGTTGGGAAAGCTGAGAGCCATGCCTTTGGGATTGAAACAAAGCTCAATGTCTGCAGGAGGTCTCCCCAAGACATTTATTCATGGCATGTTTTCCTTAAGATTGGTGATGTCTTAGTACTAAGAGGTGTCTTAGAACTCACACAAAGGAAACCCCTCACTTCACAGAGCTCCCTGCCTGCCCTGACTCTCACAGCTAGTTGCCGGAGCAGCTCAGCAGCCCTCAGCCTGCTGAGCGTCCCATCTGGGCTCTCCCAACAGCACCCAGACCTTTTTTTTAATTGTTCTCACTTCCAAATCCAATGTTACTTGTCAAGTCTTATGGGAACTCTATTTTAACTCCTTCAAAGAGGGCTATATATGTCTAATTATATAATCTAGATCTCCTGTTAACATTAATCAGATCACCTTCAAATCCCTACATTGAATGTTCAATGTCAATCAAAAAGTAAGTTGTTAATAGTCTTCAATATGATAACAAGGAAATACTTTTGGGATAAAATAGAACTTTTTTAGTCAAAATCTCATACCAAAAATGTTTACTCCATGGAGCAGCGCTCCTGGAGTCTAATAGTAGTTGTAATAGCCTAAAAATGCTTAAACTTTGAAAAAGGAAATAGAGGTACATTCATTTTAGTTTTCAGTGTATTGTGAAATTTAATACCTGCCTTGGAATACTCTAAAGATGTGTAAATCATGATACCTGCTCCTGAGAACTTGTAAGCCAATAAAGGATGTGTATAAAAATAGAGAGAGAAACTGTCTAGGATTTCCAAGAAGGAGGAGGGTTCTCTTTACTGAGGTGATAAGGAAAGGCTTCTTAGCAGAGGTAACCTTTATGCTGGGCCTTAAAGAATAAGATGTGGGCAGGAGGCACGCTGATGGATGGGTCGTTTCAGATAAAGGGCAGAGCCTGGTAACAGGAAATTCCCAGGTTTGCTTAACAAAAGATGAGTATTCTAGATGGCTGAGTTGTGGGGTACATAAGAGTGCACCATGGGAGAATAGACTCCAGTTAATATTAAGACAATTTGTGGAGGGCACTAAAGGCCAAACTTTAGAGGTCTTTTGTTTTTTCTTGATTAGGTGAGCATTTCAGGCTTCAGGAAGGCTAGAATACATTAATAGAACCATTTGTTCCATTTACAAAGTCTTGCCCTAGTTAAGTTTGCATCCTGTTTGTAGTTTCATTGCTTTACCGATTAGCTAACAATGACCTCATTAAGTTTGGGTGAAAAGGAATGAGGGATTGGCGCAGCTGAAAACTGACACAAACACTTTTATAACATTCAAATATTGTGTTGGTTTCACTTTCAACACATTAAACAGTTACATACAATGTTCTAAATCCAGAATATCTAGAAACTGCCTAGATTCTCAGAAGGAACTGTCCTCTCAACTCTATGTCTGAAGACTTCTATGACTCTAAGAGAGACACAGGCTTTTCTGAACATATTCCTGGATCTATCCTGTTTGAGATTTATCTGTTCTCCAAGGAGCTGATAATGAAGGAGTGATCTGTTGTGTGGGTGGGAAAGGTCTGGCAAATATATCTGTGTCTTGTCACCATTTCTTTGCCATTCCAATGAAATCCCTGAAATGACTCTCCTCAGCTGTTGACACATTATTTCCATATTAAACCATAGGAAATTAACCCACAAACCATTCTTCCAGATTCAATCTCCCATTTGTCTTCATATCTACTTGGACATAAGCAGAAACTTCTTTGTCCTTCCCTCTGTTTGGTCTTAGACTGTAAGACCCTTAGCTGGGCAGGGGATGGTACTAGGTTTTCCCCCATTTCATAGCAGTTCTCTCCTCCTCCTCTTCCTACATCAGTCTTCCTTAGCTTTCCAGCATATTGTGCTGCCAATGGAGAGGAAATATTTGGGAGAAAACCCCCCCAAGGAGAGCTTAGCAAACCCTGCTCTACCTACTCGCCAAAGAAGCCTTTGGCCAATTCAACTTCAACTAGAATAGAACTACTCAGGCTATATCTTCAAAGGAAGGGCAGCATTTTCTACCATGTTCTAACAGTTCTTAATCAAAGTTCCTTGCTCCACATAGATCTACTTTCATCTGCTCAGTTATGGATGAGTTCATTTAAATGTTGGATATTACATAATAACAGTGCTTAAATCCTTCCTGTACTTATTGCATTATATGTTAAATATCTCTGATATCAATCAGTATAATACCAAATACTGAGTAGGTTACAGACTAAATTTGAGATGACTTCTGCATCATAACCTAGAGTCAAAGCATTTGCTGTTTCCTCCCTAAGCCAATGCTAGAATAATCTAACCAGTTATTTTCAACTCCAGCGTGCAAATAGCAGTCCTCTTTATGGGTGTGTGATGTGAACTATTTACAAAATTATCCTGTAATTACTATGTGGAGTCTAGGTAATTACATAGCAATTGTCCTATAATTATTGGATTTTATATCTGATTTATAAACTGCAGTATGAATTACATGGTAATTAATACTGGGTCTTCCTGGTATAATTTAGTTATTATTCATTAGTTCATTAGTAAATCGTGCATTCATAGAGATCAGCGTGTTTCAACAATAACAATCAGTATTTAAACCTCTAAGACTTGGGAATCTGACTCATGCATTAAATAACTCAAAAAACTAGTGTAAAGCTATATAGGATTTGACAAAATTAACCAAAGAAGTGCTCAAACGTGATCTTAATCCAAATTGCAATATTTAGGAAATACATACCCACATCTACCCACACATACATATATTTATACTTTATATTTATTTATTTCTGTAAACTACCACCCGTTGCACATCTGTTCCTACCAAGCTGATGAATGTGAAGTATTGCTTGCTGCAAAGCCAGTGAATTAAAAAAACCTATCAAATACCACTAAAAATGTGTTCATACAGTTGTCTGCAATCTCAGTTACACACTGTATTCACCTGGGGAGCTTTAAAATACTGATATTTGGATCCACCCCCAGAAATTCTGATTTAATTGGTCTGGGGTACAGTTGGGGCGCTAGGAGCTCTAAGACTCTGCAGATGACTCCGATATAAAAAACTGTGATGGTTCTCATTTGCAGACCAAGTTGAACACCATTGACTTTGAAGCATTGCTAGAGACAAAAACTAAAGGTTGCTGAATATTTGCAATTTCCAAAACTCTGAAGTTAATTTTTGTTTTCTATAGCTTGCGTTTTTTGACAATAGAGTCAAAGAATTTTAGTATGTCACTGTGAGTATATGGATGAGCTTATGTAGCTTGCCTACCTCGCTGAATGTGTTCTGTAACATATTAATTTAATTATTCATGAAAAATTTTTTTATCAAAGTATGCACATATACATTTAAAAAGTCAAATAGCTGCATGGGGTTTAATGGAAATCAATAGTTCCCTGTCTTTGCCACATTCCAATTATAATCCCTAAAGACAATCGATATTAACCCTTTCAGCTGTATCTAAATAATATGCTTATACTGCTATATCTTGGTTTTACAATTTGATACCTTATCATTTGATGTCCTACGGACCCAACTCATTTCTCCCACACACAGACGCACATACACACACCCTCTATCAACCTCCCAAAACACTTGGGAGAACATCAATGTTGTTTAAATCAATGTTAATGCTTATATAATTATGATGGTAAAGAGCCTTGACATCTGAAGCTGGTATTATAATACTATTTGTAATTGTCTCATGGAAAGGCATATTTGTTCAAGATTCCATGTGCCTAAAAGTAATTCCTCCCCCAAAATACCCAACAGAACCCTAAAACATTTTAATGATAAAACTGTAACAATACTTGAGCACTTAAGTACCAGAAACTGTTTTAGGCACTTCACATGTACAAATTTAATGCTCACCTCAACCCTACATGGTAGCAGTATTATTATTTCTATTCTGCAAAAAAAGAAAACTGAGTTAAACAAAGTGGCTGCATGGTTAGTAAGTCATGAAACTGAGTTGAAACCCAGGCCTTCTGGCTTCTTAAGGCTGCGTTCTTCACCCTCACACAATGCAGGTAAATGACCGGTCAGCCACCAAGCTTTGTTTTCCCAAAGCTGTAGCAGTTGCTTTAAACAATTCTGCAGAGTTACCTACTTGGGATTACCTTCCACTCTCATTGCAAGAATGCCTCTCATTTCTCTATTGGTCTCTCGTTTCCAGGAGTGTGTCATATTCTTTCTTGTGCTGGGCTCTCTCTTAGTAGGACACATTCTGCAGTAAATTCCTGGTAAAATGAAAAAGGAGGTAAAAATTTTTGAGGCAGTATCTAAAATGTCTTTACTTTGCCTGCACACTTTGTCAGTAATTTGGCCAATACCCTGGTTTCCTCTTGCTGCTGTAACAAATTACCACCAGTCAGATGAATGGGAGGCACTCACAGGTGACCTGAAGGACAGGGATGGTAAGGTAGGGCGCTTATCCTTATGGCTGCCCCCCTACCTTGTCACTAGAGGTTGGCTGCTTCCCTTGACTAAGAGCTTGTATCAGTCAGCTACTGCTGTGTTAAGAAGTTTTCCCTAACTCAGTGATTTAAACAATCGTTTATTTAGCTCATGATTCTGTGGGAAAATTATGCTGGGCTCAGTTAGCTGGTTCTTGGTGAGCCTGGCTTGGCCAGGTCATTTCTGAATCTGCATTTCATATGGGTCGACCTCCCGGTATGCAGAGCAGGATGAAGAAAGTTAGAGAGCACACCCAGAAGAGATTCACCATACCCACTTTTGTATTTTTCAATTCAGAGGACATGTGGAGATTTTTGCCAAATGTCTGCAGTTACACTGGAGATCCCTAAAGGAAGCACCAACCAAGATTTGGGAGCAAAGAGTTTTTAGCCAATAGTGACAGAAAATGGATGGGAATGTGTGTGTTTGTTCTGAGTATGTTAATATCGCTTCTACTTTCAGGTATAGACCCAGGCCAAGGATTAATATTTTGTTCTGCCTTCTCAACACATATTTACAATAACAAATTATAAATTAAACACCCAAGGAAGGATCTATTTAAAACATTATGTGAGGCCTCAATTTAAAATCCGGCTAACCTAAACAAAATTCAAATGAACAGAATTGCAGTCACACTTAAAATTTGAAGAGGGGGTGGGGGAAAGTGTGAGAATATTAATCAGTTTAGATTAGGTGTAGCTGCAAGCAATAGAAAACCTAAAATAACATGATTTAAATAAAATAGAAATTTATTTCGCTTTCACATAAATGAAGTCTAGAGGTAAGCAGTTCAGGGCTGGGCTGGCCACTCAGCCCAGGCCCATTCTAACATGTGCTTCATCATTCTCAACACATGGCTTCTGCATCACCGTTCCAGATTCCTGTAAACTCCAACTAACAAGTCTGCATTCCAGGCAGTAAGAAGGGAAATAGAGGAAGAGCCCATTTACCCCTATGGACACTTCCCTTAGGCTGCGGATATCTCTTCTACTCCATTGTTCTGAATTCAGTAACCTGATGGTTCTTAATTATAAATAAGGTGAGAAAGTGCAAATTTCATTCCATAAAGCCATGTGCTCAGCTGAAAATTTGGGGCCTAGTATAAGGGGGAAAAAAAGAAAAACAGAATAGTAAACAGTCAGGAGGTGGTCTCTGCCTCAACTTTTATTAACTAACACTCATTATTCGCCCAAAACCCAACTTCCTAGGTCATGTTATAATCGATGCATAGTCTACTTGACAGCCTGTGTGTACCAAGTCTAAAGGATTTGCTGAGGATCAGATAGATGATTCACAACCTGTGAACATCTTTGATCATTGAAGATCTGATTTTCTTGTATGACACAATTTACTAAGGTGAGAATGTGGACAAACATGGCTTGGTATTACTTTGTTTTGGTAAAAATGGCTCAATAGGGTCTTCTATTGAACCCACTGTAAACATTAGAGATAATTTGGGCTGCATGATAGAATAGTGGCTTACATTTAGTAGAAATGTATTGTTGTCACATAAAAGTCTAGCAGTATATGGTCCAGAATGCAAGATAGCTGGTCTCCAATAAGGGGGCAGGGACAAGGACATGAGAGTGGGCAGCATGTGTCCTGAGATACCATGGAGGTGCTAGTAGGAGAATCAGCTTCACTGATCTTCAGATTTGGTTTTCTAGGAATGTAGCAACTTTTTTTGCTATGCATTTATTTCGCAGGAAAATTCTCAAGCACAGCCTTGGGAGAGCAAGGGCAAACACATTACACTGCCCCTGGAGTGCCATTTACCCTCTGCTAACCCCTGGGCTCCAGATCACATTTTAAGAAGCGCTGCTTTAAAATAAAAGTACAACTTGTAACTGAATCTCACTCAAAACTCGCTGTGAACAGCCTCACCACTGACACTGACGTACTGATTCCTTAATTTTCACAAGAACGTGTTGTGGGCTGTGGAGCCCTGTGAGGGAGGTGAGAGGGTGTGAAGGGACAGGAAGGGGGACCAGGCAAGATTGTAATTTAAAAATTATTAATGAGCACAAAGAAGAGTCCTTAAGCTAATGGTTTAGAAATAAGGCCATTGAAGTGCTTCACACCCTTCTCTACAATGCCGGGTATTAATACACCCCTGGAGCATAGCATACCCAACAGCCACAGCTGCTTCCTTTCCACACTTCTTTGTTACTTTCTGGGGAGGAAGAAAGCTCTCTAACCTGGTGACTCCAGGTGAGGCACTCAGCAAATAGCATTTTGCTTTACATCAAGGAATTTCTTCCTAAGAAATCATCACTGTTATAATAGCAAGACCATTAGGGAAGCAGTGAGAAGAATTTGATTAATACTGCTTCCAATTTTTCCCAGCTAACAAGAATGTGGGTTTCTGTGCCAGAAAGTCAAGAGGTTTAGATCCCAAATGGGTGCAACAGTGGTGGTGTCTCTTTGTAATTGTGATGTATCTGTATATGGGTGTGTGGGTGGGTGTTGGTGTGTGTCAGTGTGTGTGTACATTTTAATTACTTATTATAAATCAAAAGTAATTGGGTATATATTTATGCATAGTTTCCTCACTGCTTTGTGGATCTGAGGGAAGTGTTTATTGCAAGAGGATTCATTTTGTTTCTTTGCAAATGGGCATTACGTGCATACTCAGAAAGAAGCTCTTTAGACAAAGAGCTGGGCAACCCACAGACCACCCTACTACTAAAACCTCAATGCCTTCAATGAGAGTATGAGAGCTGTGAGACCTCAACTTGGAGAATTTAGCAACTGAATGTGTGTTTTGCAAAACACACATATATATAGATGCACACACATTATGGAGAATGGCTTAAATAAGACTAAGTTTTGCTTTACAGACATAATTCTAATTGTGAATATCCTTTGATATATTTCTTATTCATTATGGAAAATTCTATTATTTGTGTTTTGAGTAGTTAATAAAAAACCAGAATATCATAAGACAGTCTCCATTCCATTTGGTATCAAATGAGATTATTTGCTTGTTTAATGTCCCTTTTTTTCTTTGTGGCTCCAGCATTACACATTTAATTTGCAAAGAATTTCAAATATATAAAGAGAAAATAAAAAGAATCCTAGAAATGAATCCTCTGGAATACCAGTGTTTTCATTAATCTGTCTTTTAATGATGAGCCAATGCTTAGTCACCATATGTAAATTGTTTTAATCATTAGGTCTTGAACTCAGAAGTTAGCATGTTTCTGCCGCTGTGCTGTTTGGTACAACACTACCCCCCAAGAACCATTGCTAACTAGCTTCCACTAATCATGCCCCTGTCTACCCCTCTTTCATTCTCTCTGAATGTGCAGGTATGCAACACACACACACACACACACACATCTTCTCTAGTTTCCCAGTTGCAAATATTCTGCCACCCTATCTTTATAATCTCTTACCGTCTTTAGTTAAATAATATATAGAGTCCTAAACAATGGCACAGATTTTGGGTGTGCCTTATGGAAAGAAGTCCCATTTCTATATAGTCATATTTTTTCCAGCTTTATTAAGATATAATTTCCATATAACATTGTGTAGGATTAAGAGGTACAGCATGATGATTTGATACCCATACATACTGTGAAATGGTTACCACAACAAGGTTAGTTAACACCTCCATCATCTTGCATAACTGCCTTTATATATGCATGTGGCGGGAACATTTAAGATCTAATCTCTTAACAACTTTCAAGTATATAATACAGTATTGTTAACTATAGTCACCATGCTGTGCATTAGGTCCCCAGAGCTTATTAATCTTATAACTGGAAGTTTAAGGTACCTTTTGACCACCATCTCCCCATTTCCCCTCAATTCCAGCCCCTAGCAACCAACATTCTATTCTCTCCTATATAATGGAATTTTAATGTATATGTGTAGAGATATTTATAGGTCTATAAATAGTGATTCACTGCGAAATACCATAATTGCCCTTAAACAAATGCAAAAGAAATTGAATGTAATATGAAAAACATAAGATACTGGCCTGTTTGAGTTATCTATTGCTGTGCAACAAAACACCCCAAAACTTACTGTTTTAAAAAAAAAAGTGACATTATTTTTTGTGATCCTGTCAGTCAACTGGGTGGTTCTTCTGGTGCTCTCTACAGAGACCACTTCTGTGGCTTCATACATCTGGCAGGACTGCTAGCAACTGGAGTCAGTGAGACAGCTGGCATGGTTCAGCCTCTATCTATTTGTGGCCTTTCACAGTGGGCTTTGACTTGGCAACAGCTCAGGGCAACACTCCAAGAGAAAGCCATAATATCCAAGCACTTGACAAGGCTCTATTTGGGTTACATTTGTGACGACCCACTGGCCAAAGCAAGTCAGTGACCAAGTTCAGGGTCCAGGTGGAAGAGAAATACATAAGGACTTGTATACTGGAAGGTGTGACATATTAGAAGTCATTAACTTAACGATGTACCACGTGGCCCAAAGATACTGGATAGCGACCCTTCATATAAAGGCTGACATATCTGAATACAGGCACTCTAAAACCTTTTTATTGTGTGTTCTGTAGAGCATACTTTACCTTGAAGATGGGCTTACCAAATGAAATTCACTCCTGGGTTATTAAGAACAATTGATAGCTTCTTTAACACAAGATACGCATACTTCCCTCAGTGAACAAAATGAGGAAGAGAGAAATGTGAAGAAGACACTTTAGGGTGGATTCCTTCTCCTTGTCAGCTAACATTCCCATGCACATGCTCTCCCTGTGACCCTGTGCCAGCTTCTAGGACTGTGTTTAGATTGGTACTAGATCTGTGGTGGTCATGCTCCAGCTCTTCCTCTATATCCAGCATCCTCACCCTCAAGTGTGGAGCAAGTTGTTAGTGAGAAAAGAACCTTTGAGGATAAGGAAACAGGCTAATGAGACTCCAGCTTTCCAGGAAAGAGGAAACTAAAAAAATCCTGAGACAATCAAGCAATCAAGTGGTATTTGGGGGGAGCTCGTGGAAGAGCAGGTAGACTTCTGACTGGCTGCTTCTCTGCCTGAGTGACTCCTCAAGGGATGTGCATGAATTGCTTTGTGCTTCTCTGCCCTTCTTGGCTGTTCCCTGAGGACCAAGGGAAGGTCCACTGTCTAATAAGTTACTTGGATTTTATCCAAAGAAGCACACTTCATGAACTGAACCAAACTCCATCATTTTTAAGCACATGTGGACACTATTGATAAAATTTTCACTACTAGCCCCAGGAGGGGAGGTTTTCCTGGATAAATTCCTGAGGTTACCTCATTACCTGACTCTCTGCCATGACCTTCCTTGCCAGTTTATCCGAAACACTGCTGTAGCTGTTCTGTAAAACCAACATCTTCCAACCCAACACAAAATGTGACACCAAGAAGACCGGCTGTGAATGTATTTCAGATGACTGTAGCTTCCTAAAAACTGCAGGAACAGACCTTTCCTTCCTGCCAAATCTCCTTCCTCCCAAATACAAGCAGCTAGAGCCAGGAGCTTGGGCTCAAAGCCTAGTTTAATGCACTGGGCCGTCTAATCCTATAACCAGATACTAGCCACTGTTAATTAAGTATTAAATAAAGTTAGACTCCCTTAGAGGCATAAACATCTGCTGTGGTATAAGACTAAATCTCTATTAATAGAAAACCAGAACTGAGTGGAAAATACTCAGGAGGTCTGGATCGCTATGGATAATTTTGTTGGACTGTATGGTTTGACATTAAGGGAACTGGGATGACTCAATCAATCTGAATATTTTAGCCCTGAAATACCAATGTGTTTTTAAGTTTATTGATGTTTTAAAGCTTATTAAGTAATGTCACACTGTTTTGAACAAGTTTACACTTCACCAGAAGTGGATGAGAGATCCTGTCCTGTTTCTCCACATTCTTAGAAATGTTTGATAGCGAGACACCTTTTATTAACTTTGGCCAATCTGGTAAATATGAAAGCAGTCTCTGTGTGATTTCAATTTGCATTTCACTGAATACTAATGAGGTTGAGCATCTTGTCATATGTTTATAGGTTATATAGTTCTTTGAAATTTATGTTCCTATCTTTTGCCTACTTTTAAATTTAGTTGTTTTCCTTTTCTTTTTTTAGTGATTCTTAGGTGATCTTTATATGTTCGGGATACTAAATCTTTGACAGTTACATTTGTTGCAAATATCTTTTCTCAGCTTATGGTTTATCCCTTTATGGTGTCTTTTGATGAGCCAAGTTCTTATTTTTAATGGAATTGAATTTATCAACTTTTCCTTTATATTTGTGCTTTTTTATTAGTCTTGTAAAAGAAATCATTCACTGCCAGGGCTGATAAAGATATCCTCATACATTTTATTCTCAAATGTTTATAGTTTTGACTTTCTTTACTTTCCTATTCATCTTTAATTGTGCTTGGCATGTATTATTGTGTGTGGTATGAAATAGAAACCAAATTCTATTTTCATCCATGTAAATAATGGTTTGCTAGATGGTTCATTTTTCTTCTTCGTGATCTGCAGTGCTGTTTCTGTTGTATGTTAACTTCCCATATAATTATGGGTCTGTCTCTAGTCTAACCATCCTGTTCCATGTGTCTACTTGTCAATCTCTTCTCCATGCCACACTGTCTTAATTGCTCTAGCTTTATAATAAATGTTGACATCTGTTAGGGAAAGGATCCCAACCCCAGACACATACCTTTTTTCCACTTTTTCAGGAGTGTCTTGGCTATTTTTGACCCTTTGTTACTCTGTGTACATTTTAGAATCATGTTGTCAAATTCCATGGTAATACTGATTGAAATTTTCATTGAAAATTACTGAATCTATGTAAATTCAGTTCAGTCTGAGAATAAAATATAATTCAACCTGGGAATAATTAACATCTTTATGATATCAAAGCTCTCCATACAAGAACATTATTATATATGATTTAGAAAACACTTAACAATGCCTTGTTTATTGCTTATTTATAGATATATACTAATTAAAAGCATAAAAAATAAATTGAGTATGAAGAATACCTAAGAATTGATTCAGTCAATACCCAATGGTTACCTGTGAGGGGGAAAGAAGGATGTGGGATGTGTCTAAAGAGAAAGCACAAAGAGATAGCTAAAGTCACAGTTTATTTCTTAACCTGGATAGTGGATATATGGATTTTTATTCTATTGTCATTCTTAAAATTGGACATACACATTTTACAGATCTTTTTGTATACATAGCATGTTTTACAAGACAAAATTTAAGACATACAACAAAGGAGATTATTTGCCAAACCAATTGATTTAGGACAAAAGTGTTAAAACTTTGAATTTTTTCCTCACATGATATAAACCTGCAGGTAATGAGTTGTTAGTCCAACATTTACAAGAATAGCTATGCCCCTCACTATAGCATGGGGAAAAGTCTTTGTTTTTTTAAAAAATGATTTTTGGCATTCAAATTCAATACCTGAAATTTTGCAGTATAGTATCTCTTTACAGATTTGAGTCACTCCTTTTGTTCTATATGCAATCTAGTTCAATTCAAATTGGGTTGGGTATACATTCATTCATTCATTTATTTGCAAAACATATGCACAATCTATTGTGCTAGGAGTTGTAAAACACAAGAT
This sequence comes from Smutsia gigantea, assembly GCA_032199065.1. Taxonomy (NCBI): domain Eukaryota; kingdom Metazoa; phylum Chordata; class Mammalia; order Pholidota; family Manidae; genus Smutsia; species Smutsia gigantea. Next base: position 154,922 of record JAVSCE010001732.1, on the reverse strand, counting down.
AAATATGAACATCCCTGAATACAGGAGGATATATGAAGTAAAATGAAATAAGACAAGTGCTTAAAAAACTATAGTGTCTGATTGAAGAAGAAGAAGTAGTAGTAGTAGTAATAATAATAAGCATAAAATTGTGAGGGAGTTCAAAGGAGGGTGAATTGACATTGGTTGACAGAGATAGGGTTGGGGGATAGTCACAACTATTTTTTAGTTTAAAAACATGCAAGAAAATGTGTCTCTATTTCAGCGCTTTTGTTCATACCCCTGTTGTGCCCAAGTCACGAGTCCCGAGAGACCACCAAGGAGCCGATTCCGATGCAAACACAAAAGGGTCATTTATTTCAAGCTCGAGCTCGGACCCACAACCTTCACCGACACAGTGGGTCAGGAATGTGAGCACCTGAGCCTAGGGCAGACAAAGCTTTTATGCATTACAAGGTGCAGGAAGAAAGGAACTTGCACCTGGCCTCTGGCTGATTAGATGATTTAAAGTAAGGGTGGCTTGTACATTCTTTATTGGTTGAGTCTGGCTGGTGCCAAATTGCCGGCTGATGTAACATATAAGGTATGTAGGTACCTTTTATGGTAAAGGTAGGTTACCTTTGCCCTTTATGGTCGGGTGGCCAGTCGTTGCTAGGGGAACTATCTAGGGTGTGGGTCACTGGAACAATGGGTGGGTTTTTCCAGTAACTGGAACACAGTTTTCTTAGAACTAAGTCAGGGTTGAGGCTTTTTTCCTTAAGATGGCCTTTTTAAAATGGAGTTTCTCTTGCTCTCACACCCCCAGTTTCTGTCTGGTTGAAAGAGACCAACAGCTGGATTCATGATCACTGCACCAAGTCTTTCTGGCTCCAAATTATGTGGATTTGGAATTTTTAAACTAGAAGGAATTTCATCTCCATTCCAACTCTTCCATGACAGAAAACTACACAACCTTAGAAATTGCAAATATCACATATTTTGAGGGGTAAAATGCCTGCTTTCTTGCAAAGGTTTTACCTGCCCAAAAGCCTGTAGCCAAGCCTGCATAATTTATATGCACCTCTGAGAACAAGCCTGAGAAGAAGCCAGTGCTAATTGCCTGAATTGACCATGTCATCTGGCTGCTTTCATTTCATAGAAACCTGCTCACACAGTCAATGCATTCAGTGCGGGAATAAATTAAAAAACTGATTATCTGATATTGTGTTGCCTATTTCCTGCTGTCTGCTGCCTCTCAAACCCCTTCCCTTGGACTCTAAATGGTTGTTTGACTAAATTTTTCTGTTTTCAATTAGTTTCACTGGTTCTCTGTTTATATAACCTGTTAATATCCTGTAGTCAGAGGAGGTATGTTCAGTTGCCAGAGATGCTTAAAATATCCCTAGGAGATATGAGCATGAAGGCAGAAAGAGCATGCATGCTATACAAGGAGGCATGCAAACCTAATGTCATTTTTCTCACTTCAAATCCCAGAGCCAAAGCTTTCCATGGGACACACTCAGCAATCATTAACATGTCCAATATGGCAACATTAGTGATATGAAGAGGCCTTCTCTTCTGAAGGTGCTGGTGATTTTTAAGCCTGGGCACAGATTGAAGGTTGTGTTCTTGGCCCAGTAGAACTGCATTTGCACTTATTAATGTAAGAATTCTTAAAAATTAAATTCAGGATCAAAAGTGATTGCTGCTATAAGAAACTTGTCTCCCAGATGTGTACAGAAGGAGGGTCCAATTGCCCACTGAAAGGATTAGTAGATTCATATACTATCCTGAATCCTGGGCACTGTTTCAACCTTCCCTAGATTATGTAAATCTATAATAAGGAATGGCCTGAGATATTGGCAAGAGCAGGTATGAGATGGGAAAGCAAGAGCAAATGAAAATTTATCCTGCCTCTTTGAAACAACTCTTTCTTTAGGATTTTTTTAAGATCACAATGTATGGGATCAAATCACCCCACTGTGCACCAGTTTTGGCTTTGAGAAATTATTTCCAGGAGTTTAATATAGATTATAAACACATAGAGCTAAGCCATGACAGTGCCCTCATAATGGCTAATTATACATGTCAACTTGACTGGGCCACAGTGTGCCCAGATACTTGGTTAAACGTTATTCTGGATGTCTGTGAAGGTATCTCTGAATGAGATTAACATCTGAACCAGTAGACTGATTAAAGCAGATTGTGCTCTGTAATGTGGGTGGGTCACAATGTTGAAGGCCTGAATAAACCAAAAGGCAGAGTAAGAAAGAATTCCTTTTCCTTGTCTGACTGTCTTCAAGCTAGGATAGCACCTTCTTCTGTCTTTGGACTCATTCAGAATGGAACTCACACCTCAGCTCTCCTGGTTCTCAGACCCTGGGGCTTGGACTAGAACTACACCATCAGCTCTCCTGGTCTCCATTTTGCCGATTTACAGAGACTGGGACTTCTCGGCCTGCATAATTGCATGAGCCAATTCCTCCTCATAAATTGCCCTCCTCTCCTATCAATTCTGTTTATCTTGCTAGCCCAGACTAATACAACCCACACCCACACAATTTTTGAATGAGGACTCCGTTTTTCATAGTGTAGACTTCTACATGTTCATTCAGCACCTGGAGATCATAACTATTAAACTCTGTATAAACAAGCACTGATTTCTTTTTTATTCAGAAGAAATAAGATGTTTGCTTTGAAAATTGTTACTATACAGCATATGTATCATTTGAGAGCAAAGGATCTAAAATAACCTCATTCAACTACCCTGCCTTACAATATCATTGACATAAAATATGTGACACTCACGCTTATTAAAACAAATACCTCAAGTGTTTGTTTGACTCTATTTATTTTTTATTCTGATTTTCTTATTTAATTTGCACAAGTCCTTGCCTGGTTCAACCCACTTCTCCAAACAATGAAGCAATGGAGACTTACAGTCACCAAAACATAAGGGCTAAGCCTTATCCTTGAGCTTACATCAAATACAGTTTCAACAGTAGTAGGTCAACATACTCATAGATAAGAATATTATGAAACTATAAAATAAGGAACTTTAAATTCTATACAAGGAAGTCCTGTTTAAATCAAAGTTGATGTGACAGAGTATGACTTTAAATATGTAAAATAGTATTGGTAATACATCCTTCTCTCCTCAAATGAAGATACAAAATGTGCAAACAAAATACTTAGTGAACTCAAAATATGTTTGACTATAGAAGCCTTTTAAAAATAAAATATTTCTAAACAGGTAAAAACTAACCTACTTGATGAAGTGGATGAGCTTTAGTCTCCATATCATCTTGTCCTTATCTCAACTATATGCCAATGCACTCCTGCTATACCTAGGAGTTCTTTATTTTTTATAGTTGAATGTCATCTCTGGGATACATCACCCAAAGCACAAGCAACAAAGGAAAATATAGATCATTTGAACTTCATTAACATTAAAAACTCCTGTGTTGAAAATGATACCACTAAGAACAAGCAAAATCAAACTTCCTAATGGGAGAAATTATTCAGATGTTATAATAAGGAGTTGCATCCAGAATATATAAGAACTCTTAAAACTCAATAATAAGTAGATAAATAACCCAATTTTTAAATGGACAAAGAATCCAAATAGACATATCTCAAGATCTATAAATTGCAAATAAGCACATGAGAAGATGCTCAACATCATTAATCATTAGGGAAATGTAAATCAAAACCACATTGAAATATCACTTCATGCATACTATAATGACTCCAACAAAAAGCATAGACAATAGCAAGCACTGGTGAGGACACAAGGAAATTGGAACTCTCACACATTGCTGGTGAGACTGTATATGGAACAGCCACTTTGGGAAACATTCTGGCACTTCCTCAACTTGTTAAACATGGAGTTACTGTATGACACAGCAATTCTACTTTTAGGTGTGTACCCAAGAGAAATTACAATATATGTCCACACAAAAACATGTACACAAATGTTCAGCAGCATTATTCATAATAGCCAGCAAGTGAAAACAACTCAAATGTCCATCAGTTGATGAAGTATAAATAAAATGTGGTATATTCATAAAACAGTATATTCATAATATGAAGACATTATGCTAAGTGAAAGAAGTCACAAAAGACTGCATAATATGTGATTCCATGGACACAAAATGCCCAGAATAGGCCAATTTAAAGACAGAAAGTAGCTTAGCAATTGCCAGGGACTGAGGAATAACTGCTAATGGATATGGGGTTTCTTTTTGGAGTGATGGAAATGTTCTAATATTCATGTGGTGATGGTTGCCCAACTCTGTGATTATACTAAAACTGTACACTTTAAGTAGGTGAATTGTGTGGCCTATGACTTATATCTCCATAAACTTATGTTTTAAAAAAAGTCATCTCAGGAGCAAAAACTCCATTACTCTGTGGGTACTCATTTGAATTGTGAGTTTGGAAAACCAGGCAGGAGAGGGCTGGGAATTTTGAATCAGCATGTCTCATGTAAGTTTAGAAGGGTGCACTTCTGAAGTCTGCTGATATGTCTAACCTTGGCATTCATTTACTTTCTTCCTTAGCATTCACTCAGAAAAATTTAGAATCACGTACACAGTTAGAGATATAGGGACTATCCAGAAATACCTGAAAGTCCCTTAACTGAAGACATAGCCAGACCTACGAAGGAAGACCTCTGACTCTGTGGCTATGAATTCACTGAATGTCCCACAACACTGACTTCCGTTCTCTCTCAGCATGAAGCTTCGCTCTCCCTCCTGCCGCCTATCCCCCACCCCGCCCCACCATGCTCTGCCCTGCATCCAACATGCAGCTGTTGATTCTCTCTCACCTTCAAATCAGAAATGTTTGCGGACTAAGTCTTCGAGAAAATACTGTAAGAATGCATTTTCCTTGGATTTACTACTCCCAATTCTCACCCCAAAGTCAGAATTAAAATTTGTGCACATTACTGGAAGCCACCCTAAGTGGTAAAGTGAGTATTTAAGGAGGCATATTAACCTCAGCGACCTTTGAATGTCAGTGTACTTGCCCTGAGAGTCAAGAACCCTGAGATCTTCTGCCATTGTCCCCATAGACTCAACTTCATTTCCGGTAGGCATTGCCCCACTTGCTTTTTGTACCTTATAAGGATTCCTACTGAGAAAATTAATTGAATTATCACTTTCATTTAGTATATTGAACACTTTTGCAAAGCAGGTGGAATTTTTGCAAGACCGGGTCTTTTTAAAAATGTTTAAATGGGGGGAAAGAATTTAATGTTCCTGCGTAGGAAGTAACATTTCATTTTTACCTAAATTCAGGAATTATTTTTGAAGTTCTCAATCTGCTGAACTATTCACACATAAAATTGATGGTAGGAACACAAGAGGCCTTCCTCCCCAACCCCTCCCTCCAAATCTGGGTAATGGTTGAAGTAGACTGTCCCCGAAAGACTTTGTCATCTGAAGTGTGGGTGTACCCATCACCCTGAGAGCTGGAGGAAGGTACGGTGGTCTGTGCAGAAATAGACCTTGGAAAAAAGTGCCTTTCAGAAAGCAAACCAAGTACTAAGGGTCTTGCTGATGAATCCTGGCAAGGCAGAGCCGTAGCTGGCAGCAACAGGCTCAAATGAGAGTTAATACGATGCAGAATATACATTGCCCATGTACATTTATTGCACATTAAACTTCCTTGCATACAAAAAATAATGACAGATGCAAAACTAGGGCTGAATATTGAAAGTCTGTCAGTGGGAAATGGGAGAGGTGCCAGCATCCCAAACTAAACCAAACAACTCCACACAGGGTCAGTGGGGCTGGAGAGAGAGTGGATCCAGAGTCTCCCTTTCTGCCCTGGAAGTGGTACTTCTTAAACCAGGAACTTAAACCAACTACAAGTCTAAGTCTGCAATGGAGAGTGAGGCAGGCCCAAGGAGTGGTGCAAGCCACTTAGTCCTAAAAGAAACTTGACCTTCATTGGATATTTTATTAATCATCCTCTGCAAAATTTTCAATCCACGCTAGGTTCTCTGTGAGATGCAACATTCCTTGAAACCCAAAAAGGGTAGTAGCAGGGCGCTTAGGGGCAGGGGCAGGTGAGAACTCAGTCCAAGCGGTTTTGTCACGGGCCAGCCCAGCCTGCTCCACAGAGAGTCTGCTGCTAGGTTTGTCACCAGGACCCTTGTGACACCTCTCAGTTCCCACCTAGGAAGTGCTGTTGCTTGACTACCTTGTTGACAGCCCAGAAGCCCTTTCTTAGGCAAACCTCCGCAAGTTCTCAGAGATGTCGCAACACCACTTCCTCTGAACACTGATTTTCACAAGAGAACAGGTAAGTTCCAAATAAACGCATTTGTGATGTTGGGTTAGTGGAAGAGCAGGTGCCACTGAGCCACTCTCGGTTCTCCCTTTTTTCTCCAACTCAAAGCCCCCAAAACTATCTAAGGCCTCCTCCCTGAAGCAGCGGCCATAGACACACTAGTGTGCGACAAGGGTGGGGGTAGAATCTTAGATGCCATCAGGCAAACCTCTGAGCTCTCTCTTGGCAGCTTCGTGGGAAAAGAGCATCTATGCAGGTATTAACACTGGGAGCCCTGTTGACTCAATCCCGCTCAGCCAGAACTGGGCTGCACTTCCCTGCCCAGCTGCCGCCTCCCTGCAGCAATGCCTGCTGGATTCACATTCCCAGTTGCAGACACTCTCCTTAGATCTCTTGGAAGCTTCTGCACAGCTGGGAGCAGAGCTGCAGCCTCCTTCCCACAGCTGAGGAGAACAAAAGCTTCCAGGGTCTGGGAGAGGAGGAGCTCCCCATCCCTCACCCCTTTCCGGAGACGAGTGGAAAATCACCCAGAAGCTTCTCCCACCAACGGGCCTTTATTTATTTATTTCCTTACTGGGTGATGGCGTTGCTTCGCTTGCTTTTCAGAAGCTAAAATGCTTTGGCAGCCAAGAACGAAAGTGTTTGTCTTAATTCTGCCTTCTCGGCATGAGTCTATGCAGAAAGCCGTTTCCTCGCCGCCGCCGCCGTTGTGGTAGCAGAGATAAACAGCCCATCCGTGCGGAGCTGAAAAGAAATATAGAAAAGGGGATGGGAGTAGTTTAATTACTTTGAATGGCTTTTTGTGTTCTGTGTGATTGCTTCCTATGATACAGTAGTTTCTCATTCTCCATGCAAGCTCCGTGTTTCTATTCATAAGACTAAGATTGAAGCAGGAAATTGGCTTTCAAGAATAGGAGAGAAAGAAAGGGCTGAGAGGTCGGCCGTTTCCACTCCCGCAATGGCTGAACCCAACCAAAAGCTGGGTCAGCCCAGACTCACCATGTCCTCTTCTTTGCCCTGCCCTGGGGAATCTGGATGCGCTGGTTACAGGGCAAGTTACCCACTGGGTTGAAGAGAGGGTTTTGCAGAGCTTAGAGGAGGTCAGAGCAGGGTTGGAGAAGGTCCACAAGCAAAGCCAGGATCATTCTAGCACTGCAGGTCAGTGCCATGCCCTCTTCCTACTTGAAAAGGTGGGGATAGTATGTGTGTGTGTGTGTGTGTGTGTGTGTGTGTGTGTGTGTGTGTGTGTCTCCAATTCCCTTTCAAGTTATCTACCATAGCTTGTGGTTCATAATGACAAAGTCACTTTCATATATGACATACACTATATGATCAAAAGAGATACCACCAAGCCATTAGTCACTAAGAATCAAGTGTTCCTATTCTATGAATCAATATGACCCTTAGTCAAATTCATCCATTTTTCTGTATAATAGCCTTACAAGATAAAAATAACTTGAATATACTAAAGGGCTTTGCTAGTAGGGGACCTCCTATGATAAATCTTTTGGTGATAAATACAAATGATACAGGTTTCTGTAAATTCTACTGTTTATGCATTAGATTTTCTTATACTGCAGTAAATCTGAACTGGGAACATTTGAATTTAGGGCTGAGATTTCCAAGCCCATGAAGAAAATTGTGTGCAGAGTGTTCTTTGACAAGGGGGTGAGGTTTGGAAAGGAGGAATTCATGGCATCTCTGCTCATGAGTTTACAATCATAAGAGGGGTGGAACCATCAGGTACTGGAACCTTTAAACAGGCAGGCTGGTTGAGCAGCTACATGAGGCAAGGTCTTCAGATATAGTTGGTAATCTCCAAAGTCATACATAGATGGTAACACTACCACTGTTATTACCAAATGCTCATAAATGTGTGGATAAGAAATTTGAGGAATAAATTCTTTTAGGTTCAAATGCTTCTGATGGAAATTGCAGACACCAAGCCCTGATATGTCATCTCATGTACTCTGAATGCAAAAGGAATAAATAAATGTTTGCTTCAAATTCAAAATCCCAAACAGCATAAGCAAATGTGAAGAACGTGTAAAGCCAGATAAAAGAGGTGGAGAATTAGGGAGTTCCCCAGAGAAACTCCTCTGGGACACCATTAACTCAGAAATTTTGCTCATTGGTTCAGGAAGAAATATGCCTAAGAAAGCATTGCAAGAAGTAGAAAAGGAGAACACAGAAAAGAGATTAAAAACTATAAAACAAGAGAAAATGAGGAAGAAGTGGACTAGAAACTGTGGGAAGCGGGATGTAATAAGAAATGAACAGTAGGAAAGCCTGCTTCTGCTGCGATCCTTCCCTCCTCTCTGCTCTCTGCGGCTGCCTCTTGCCTACTTGCCTTTGGGTGCCCTCTCCCTGGGGCCCTCGAGCTGATCCTGGCTGAATTGTACGTCCAGTCATGTCCATGGTCATTTTTGAACCCCGATGCTGTCCTCTGAGAGGAAAGGACCTGAAGAAGGAGAAGGATCAAAACAACAGAGTCGTAGCCCCTGTGCAAAAGGCGGGTGCAGAATCATGTGAAAGGCCAACTGCAGGGCAGGCCAACACCTACAGCAACGGACAGTGGAAAAGACCCCTCTGCCCCGAATCATCTCTCCCATAGGGCAGTTATGATTTCCAGAACTCCACAATACTCCGTGTAATCATAATAAGAGGAAGAGAGTGGAAAAGAACAAGAATTTGGGGTCTGAGTATCTCAGTTGGAAATGGCTATCAGATGAGGGTGTTGTTGTCAGGGTCCCGAGGCCACAGTATGGTACCAGCAGAGGAAATCTTGATACAGGGACCACAGAGCAGGCTGATGGACCTGAGGAAAGGAGTAGAAAACCAGAAGAAAAGGTCAGAAGGAGGCTATGAGGAACAGCCCATCAAGGTCATGTTAGCCCATGTAGTGGCCTGAGGTCAACGGGAAGTGGTGCCAAGACACTGAGTATTTGGCAAGCATACCAGGGACTCCTTCATCAGAATGGGAAACAAGATAGGGATTGAACTCCTGAAGACAAGAACAGGCTGCTTCACCTTCACAGGTGTTATACCCTTGATACCTTTGACCATGAACTTTTGACTACATGCGGAAAACAAAAACACAGTAGTTGTCTGTTTGACCTTAAGTAAGACTTTGAGAAGAATATTGGTTTGAGAATACCGTTCTAATCCAGGTCTCTCTTTAACTAATATTGTGACCTTGGGCAAGTCATCTTCCTTCTTAAACCTGACCTTTATCCTACCATAAGAGAGGCCTCTAACATTCTTTGATTCCATAATTGCTTTTGCCCTTTAGGTTATTCTAGACTAGTTTAGTCTAGGTTAAGGAAACACATAGAGCAAAGGCCTGAATAAATAAAAAAAATAACCCAAATATCATTCTCCTAGTGGGATAGCTTGAAGAGAATGTTTCACAAACCAGCTGTTTCACAAACCAACAGTCCACAGTCTGGGATATATCAGTTGTCTGTAAATGTGAAGCATAGAGAGGGAACATTGTTAGACACTGTAAACTCTTCAATAATGAGAAAGGTGAAAACAGATTTATTTGCCAAGTCTCCAAATACTAGCAGGAGGTGACACCCTTTGAAACTTTATAGGGGACGTTGTTCACCCAAAGAATAACAAACTTACCAAATGCATTAGCCCAGCAGGTGGTGCAGGCAGGAAACAAATGTATAAATGGCTTCAAACACAGTTTGGGAAAGTCTTATGCGATGGCTAAGTCATTACAGAGTAGAACATTACAGAGGACTGGAAACATTTAAGGTTGCCATCTGGAAAAACAATAAAGCAATCCCTCATCCCTAAGGGCTTTTAAAGTCATATTAGAAAAAAATCAGTTCAATGCTCTACTGCTGGAAAGTACAGCAAATCTTTGTTTTAGTAAAATGAAAGGAACATCATAACAAGGAAGGGAAGATGGTCTAGATCAAGGATAACCAAAGATAGCATAGAGTCAACCAGAGTTTGTACTGACATGAAGTACTTAGTCCAGCAATGTTATCATGTGTTCTGCTTATGTCTTTGAGGGAGGAATTGACATCTGCTAAATTCTCACTTGGGCAATATCAAACCAGGTTGTATTCTATGTTGGCTCTAATAAAGAGATTCTAGGAGGAAGAGACCCATGTTAATCCAAATTGTGATTTACTGTAGTTGTTATTGAATGTATGCCCTGTGGACTACCTCCTATAGTTTCTGTTCATGGATTAACGGTCATCAAATATTGGTTGCCACAACAATCCCCATTCTGCACAACCACTTGTACATAGTATTTTAACCCAACCCTACATTAATGGAAACACACACAACTCAACCTTCATTTTCTAAGACGTGTTTAAAGTCTCATTCAGGTCTTTGTACAAGTAGATGTTCTGAAGTTGAAAACATGTTAATGGGTGTTCTACCTAGGTAAGGATTTTCGAAATGGGCCCTGAGTGCATTTACTTTTCTCCTTGCATTTGTCATCAGCCTGTCATTTCATTATCTGCATTCTGTGTTGGCTGTTTGGGATCATTAGGCAAAACCTAGCTATCGCTGCATATTACTGAGTACGTTTGCTCTAATAAGCTTTCGTAAATAAAACCCAAAGAGATGAAAAAGGCCAGTGTCTGATTACATGCAGCCAATTTGGACTCATTAGGTTCTTATAAGGAGAAAAAGTAAATATAATCTTTATAAATCATACAGCTATAACAGAGATGCCTGGCAAAATTCATTAGTTAAAGATAATAAGAGTGAAGACCATTTAAACATGCACTAACCGTTTGGTCTATGAAGCTGTTAAGGACTATTTCATCCATTATAAACTTTTATAAAAGACAGAAATTTATTCAGGCAGAGGAAATCATATATTCTTACATGATTCCCTAAGGTTTGGGCTTAATAAATTGCTATTAAAGCCATGATAAAAACTAATGCTTGTCTTGAATCTTTCAACTCAAAGACCCCTGAGTGACACATAAAACATTAATTTATTTTCCCTAGATAGTCAATGCCTGGAAGAGGGTTATTCAGCCTATTTTACGGAGGATACCATTGAGGCTCAAACAGATACATTGTAAAAAAAAAAGAAAAGAAAAAGAAAAAAGGAACAAATCCACAGCAAAATTGAAGGTGAACAGAGAATAAGCCCTAAGGTTATCGCTTCTCACATCAATATAAAGTCAGAGTTTTCATTTAAAAAAAAAAAAGACTGGTGTCTCTTTTGTTACTTAGCCCTAAGCATATCTTGATTTGATTCTGGGGTGGCAAGTAAGGCAAATGTTGATTGGTGAGACTTCAATATTGTTTCCCAGCTGAAGAATTTGTTCAAAATAAAATTAAAACAACTACCCATGGAGAGCAGAACTTGGAGTTAGATAAACTGCTTTTAGGAAGTGTCTCTGTCCCTCCTCTGTGACCTTGAGCAAGTCACTGAATGGACCCAGTGTCCTCCCAGGTGAGTTAGGGAGGTCACGCTGCAAGGAAGAAATGAGATTCTCAAGGAAAAAGTCCTTGCAAATTTTATAGTGCTGCCCAAATGATCCCTATGTTCCCTAATCTTTCCCTCCTGTTCTTTAGTGCTTTGCTGATTGAGTCAGCAGGATGTCCCCTCTCAGCACTAGGGAAACTGAGGCAATCTTAATGAGCTCTTCTTCCCCCACTTCAGGTTCAGTACCTTTAATGAGATGTCAAAATGTAATTCTTACACTTGGCCCAAAGCTGTCAGCCAGAGAGGAAACAGGTTTTCTAGACTGCCCGAAAGAAAGGTGTAGATAAAATGAAAGTTCCTGTGGCCAGGTTCTCACCTGGCCCTTGTTGGCTAGCTCACTACACATGTGTGGGCAATACGTTGTTATTGACTCTATATAAAGAGCTCCGCCCAGTGTTCTGCGAGACATGATGGTATGGCTGCAGGGCTGTGGTAGAGCAGAGCAGAGCAGAGGCTGGAGTGGTGGCAGCGCTGAGAGCAGAGGCCCGGAGGCAGAGACCGGCTTGCTGCCTGCAGACCCACTCTGAGTGAACGGGATTTTAGTGACTGATGTGCCACCATGGAAATAAAGTTACGTATAACCCTTTCACCCCAAGAACGTTCTACTGTCATATCTTTGGCAACACTGAATCCATAGTGAACTTGCCCGGAGCTGAAACCCATTGGCAAGACAATTGGCAAAGTCGGCAGGGTTCATTGGTGACCAACGAAAAAGAACAGGTTGCCCTCATGGGAGGAGTGTTTCAGCAGGCTGCACCTATGGACAGGGAGACATTTGAGTGTCCCCTGTGGACATGTACTGTGACGGGGTGGAGGACTGGGGTCCACCCCAAGAGAAAGCTGGTCGAAATGACATCACTATGAAGTGCTGTGGCCCGAGAGGAAGCAGCATGAGAAGGAGGAGTGGCACGAGAAGCAGCAGTATGGGAGCGCAGGCTGCCAGGAGCCGGGGGGCAGGTGAAGGATGTAGTGGAGCCGTCAGCCCCAGAAATGGAGGAGCGGAGGTTTGACAACCAGGTGGGGCTGGAGGCCCTGCCAGTGCCGGAGGCATCAGCCCCTCCTCGGTTGAGTCCCCACCTCGTTGAAAGCTGATGGAAAGTCAGAAGGACTCTGCAACCGCGGGTTCTTTCAGGAGAGATGCAACCCCCTCCTCAGGTTGTGGAGCACGCCCTGCTCTGCTTCTATCCTCAGGCTCAAGCACAAAAGCAAATACGGTCTGCTTCTCAAAGGAAGAATTTAAAGGGCCCCGTGAAGGTCGCAAGGACCCAGATGTGGGTTGGTTTGAAAAGGCAGGAGCAGACAGAAAGAAATTGAATGACTGGAGCTGTGGCAATTGAGACCAGAACAGCATTCCCAGCTGCTGAGGATGAAGCAGAAGGCAGAGATAAAGCAACAAGATTGGCCTGTGTGTCAGCAAGACTTTCTGCTGGAAAAGCTGGAGAAGGTAGGTACTGTAAGGCCTACCCATGGTCCTTTTGGTTAATTCCTTTGAGTAGAACTGGTTTGAATACAGCCAGGATGACCACTTGGTGGCAATGGATCTCCTCAGGCTTGAGGGTTATTACAATTTGTTGTAATTTTTGTCATTTGTATATTGTTGTAGCCTGTTGTTATTATGGAATTTGGTTACAATGCTCCAGCTTCCTCAGACAGGGACCATTGCAGAGGATTGAGGGCACATAGATTGAGAGGAGAGAAACCTGGAGGGGTGGAGTGTGGATAAAATGAAAGTTCCTGTGGCCAGGATTCTCACCTGGCCCTGGTTGGCTGGCTCACTACACACGTGTGGGCAATATGTTGTTACTGACTCTATATAAAGAGCTCTGCCCAGTGCTCTCGGTAATAAGGTGACACAGCTGCAAGGCTGCAGGAGAGCAGAGCAGAGGACACAGGCCCAGAGGCCGGCTGTGCGGGCAGAGAGTGTGAATGTCAGAACAGCGTGGACGATTGGGAGGGTCAGGACGGGGAATAAACTGGGGAGAGGTAAGTACTCTCTTGGGCAGTTAAGCTCTCCAATGAGTTATCTCTGAGCTTGATAATGTGCATTCCTAGCAAAGACACCAAGAGACCCACTGGTTTTCAATAGGTTATGTGAGGTTAACAATATATACTGCCCACTGGGTGGCATGGAAGGAGGGGTGCCTAGGTAGAGTTAGTTGTGATGTTAGGAGGTAGGGGGACAGGAGGGGAGAGTTGTATTTTTTCCCTTTTTTTCCCCTGCATCTTAAATAGCAGTGATGTACCCAGCCAAATTAGTTTCTTACAATAGATACAACAGCGCCACCTTGAGTCAAAGAGCAATTGTCCCTCCAACCAGTGAGAGGCCAAGACAGAAACTGATTATCCCTGTCCCCTGGCTTCCTCCATCCAGGCTTCATGGCTGCTTTACCAGCAGTTTGCAGACAAGACTTAGAGGAACTGCTTGCAAAGCCAAGAATACAAGGGCTGTCTCTGCTGACAGGCTGCACGCTGCAGCTCCTCTCAAGTGTAGCTCCAAAACATTAAAGAAAAAAAGGACCTTCTGGATTGTAGCCCCCAAGCCTCCCCCTCCCCCATCAGAATGCAAATTACCTTGAGTTTTTCCATCCTGTGTCCTATTCCTTGAATGTTAAGATAATTCATGCAAATTGTATGCATTTTGCTCAGAGGCATCTAATTAGACAGATTAGCTCTGCAACTCAGTAACCTTCTATTTCATTCTTCTGAAAAGAAGGTTATGGCAGTTAGGAACCTCTCACTCTTAATAGGCATCACACACACAGTGCGTTTGTGTATGAGCAAGAACTCACAGGTCTCCCTGTGTGAAGAGTACATAAACAACTACATCTTGTGTGTATAGCACCATGTGTTTGCATATGGGGGCATTTGCACACCTTTGCATCCAACGTCCAGCAGAGGTACATAGGCTCCAGTGCAATCAAAGTGCCCTTTCCCAGGAGAAAAGGCCAAGGAACAGTTAGTTGACAAAGATTGAAGAACTATGCACATTTGATTGGGATAATAACTGAACAAAGGAATTGAAACAGAAAAAAACATTTCCTCCTTTGTCTGAAAATGGATTTCAATGCTTGTTGGCACACCGCCAGTCTGCATTCCAGAAGAAGAGAAAACTCGCTTATCAGGGAAAGATAAACCAAAGATGCTAACAAGCTCTCAAATTGACAAAAGCCTTAGGGGTTGCCATGGAAAGAGAGCTTTTAAACTGTGAGGGTCATTATCTCCTGCCTCTAAAATTCCACCAGGTGTGCCAGCCTAGGATCTAATTAGATGAACGAGGTTCCTCAGAGCAGCATCTGGGATGACTTCCTGACACTTCTCCTTCCTTAAAGAGTCTGCCATTCCCAAGAGCCATCCAGATGTGTGCTTAAGTCAACCACTGTATAAAGTTCTCTGAAACAGACACCAGCTCTGTCGTATGCAGCAGTTAGTAAAGCTTTTAGGTCACAGGGTGCAGACTTGATGCGGCCAGTTAGCCGGGAGTGCTGGTAAGCTGAAGAACCTACTTGCCTGTCTAAAAAGAACAGCCATTATTCAATTCCAGCCAGTTGTTACCATGAGGAAATGCTGGCACAGTATTGTTAGACTGTTAGCAAGAAAAGCCCAAAATATGAACGTGCATGTGAAATCGCCTGATTTTTCAATGTTGGCAACAAAAAAAAAATTTTTAACTTTGTGTTGGGCCGAACAAAATTTGACCAAAGGCCTGATTTGACCTAGAAAATGCCAGTGCAGCCCCTGCCTTGGGTCATTCATAGCCCTTGAAAATCTATATTCAAACCACACCCAACTATCATGCCTCCACTGCACATTTAGAGCAGAAACATTCACCCTTGCATGTCTTTGTTTTATCCTGTCTAACCTGTCTGACTTGGTCTTTCCTCCAGTCTCTGCTTGTCAAAATCCAATTATCAAGGGCCAACTCAAGTGTCAATTTATTTGTGGAGTCTGCCAGAATCACTGTAGTCAAAATTAATCATTCCAGTAGCACTTGGTTTTCAGCTGTGTTCTTGCATGTAGCAAAGTTGGCCTCATAGTAGGAGTAAGCAGTGTTGGTGTGAGCCCAGATGTGAGTTCTTGAAACCTAGTAATGGATCCCATACACCATGTGTCTGCCCAGTGCTCTGCACGAGCCTGTGTCGATGGTTGGTTTGAATTTACACTGGGTAAGTTTCTAAGTGGGAAGCAATGCATGCAGTTCCTTGACTAAAAAACTCAGGGCACCTCAAAGACAATTCATGCAACCCCAGTTTTGCATTGAACATGCCAGGTGATCAGATGACAGCGCCCAGGTACTTCTGAAATCAGGTGTGCTTGATGGTTAAATCAACAGCTATTTGAATGAGGTGTATCTCTCTGCCAGGCAGCAGGGATATATGATATTATCATGCTATATTATGACTTTCTAGAGGGCAGGGTTCTTTTTTATTTTCCCCCATATTTTCACTCTGTGCCCACCACATTTTCTGGCACAGAGAAAGGATTCAATAAAATATTTGTGGAGTTTAAAATCATCATCATCATCAAAACAAGCCTAAAATGAGCACCTCCTTCTTGCAAAGAACAGCACACTCGGTGGTGGTGATGGGGGTGCTGTGCAAATGCCCTCAGACAGCTACATTCTGGTTGGAAAAGAAAAGCATATTCAAATGAAGAAAAAAAATAGCTGTACCATCAATACATGGTAAATGCTGAAAAGTATTTACTGAGCTCCAGCCATGTACCAGGCCTCTTACTAAGTGCTGGTGATTCAAAGAGAACAAGAAACTCTCATAGAGACCAAGTTGTATTGGGGAGTTTGAAAAAAATATCTCTGTGGGCTGAGCAGTTAGAAAGAGTGTGATTTGAAATCACAGGAAGCAGGAACCTGGTGAGTTCTAGATGGAAGATGACCTATTGTTTTAGCATTAGGATATTACTGAAGGAGAGTGTTGAATAAATTGAAATGTTGCTAAAGGGAAAATATTGTAAAATGATGCTATTCCTGGATCCCAGGGGCCTTTCTGGGATCTAAGCATGTAAAAATCCCTAGCTCTCAGCCTTAGGACCCCACCCAGTTAAGAATTACACTGGAGCTCCAAGGATGTACGGAGTCAGAGTGTCCAGAGGTCTCAGAGGAAGGAGAGCTGGCCCGTGCTGCAGTGGCCCTCCACTCTTATACCCGAGGAACATAGATAATGAAGGGAAGGAAAACAGTGACACAAACCCTCTGTCCTACCCTAGCGTCTTCACACTTCCAGCCTCATGTCTCCAAAAACTATTCCCCATATGCCTCAGTCTGCTTAGGCTGCTGTAACAAAAATACCATAAACTGGATGGCTTCTAAGCAAAAGAAATTTATTTCTCACCATCTGGAGACTGGGGAGTCCAAGATCAAGGTTACCGGCAGATTCAGTGTCTGGTGAGGGCAGTTGTCCTCACTGATCTTCTTTTCACTGTGTCCTCACATAGCAGAAGGGGCAGGCTAGCTCTGAGGGCCTCTTCTGAAAAGGGCAGGAATCCCAATCACAAGGGCTCTGCCTTTAAGGCCTCACTACCTCCCAAAGGCCCCACCTCCTAATGCCATCCCATTGGGGGTTAGGATTTGAACATATGAATTTGCAGGGGACACAAATGTTCAGACAAAAGCAGTAGAGAAACTCCTGGTGTTTTCACGGATTGCCTCTGTCCAACAACCATCTTGATCCATGCACACAGTCTCCCTGTTGTGGGCAGGAAGAGTGTAATAACCATGACCAGTGTTCACCCTTGCCTTTGCCGAACTTGAATTTGGTCAATTGGTCAGGGAAAGTAGTGGCAAAAGGTAGAAAAATAGTGCTGGTTCCAGTGCAAGGCTTGCCCTTCCAAGTAGGGAAACTGATGTCGTGAAATCCAGGTGGGACCCTGAGCCCACCAAGCAGAACAATCCATCCGTGGTACATGAGAGTGTAGAACTCATAATTGCCCTGTAAAATGGAGAACATCTAGGGAAGAAAATAAGAAAGAAAGGAAAAAGGAGTGGGGGGTGAAGAGGGAAGAAGGGAAGACATCAGTAAGACAGATAAAGAATAAAATATGAAGATATATATTGAGAGAATGTGAGATGGAGCAGGAGCTTAAGAGCAGGCATTGCTGGAGATAAATGCAGGAACATGAGGAAAGGGGAAAAAAAAAAGAAACAATCAAATCCCTGCTTCACAAGCCCATGCTCTCCCAATAATTTATTCTTTAAAAAAAAAAGGCAGAAGGAGATCAGAAGGTGGGAGAAAAATAATCAACACAAAAGTGGAGGTGTCAACCTGAACAGATTTCAGGCTGAAACAAAGAATTTATATGATTAGCTGCAATTACATGGAGATGTATAAACATCTCAGGCAAGATGGTACCGAGCACACACGTTCGGCACTTCACATTGCCTTATTTGTAGTTTAGTCTTCCGATATTGATTATACATTCTGCCAGCAAAATTTTGTCATTTCTGATGTGTTTTGCCAAGTCCTTTACTTGGGATGCTTCCTGCTTTAAATATTTTTAGCTGCACTGGTGTTTTAATCACGAGGGTATTGTTCCAAAAGTAATTATTTTATGTGCATCCAAAAGCAAATGGAAGCCTAATCCAAATTCATCTACTATCATCCTGTAAGTGAGGGGCACTGTGGAGACACGCAGCAAGCTGCCCTTGCGGGCTATTATAGGAAAGGGTCTCCGATTTCTCTTGTAAAATATGGGTAGTGGGTGACCTTTGCTGATGTCTCCAATGTTATTGACTGAAAACGGCAAATTGCAACTTCATCCGTGTTCATCAGAAAATAAGACCCATTTACCCCTCCCACCCAGAATTCAAGCCTCTTTGCAATCAACCAGCCTTCTGAGTGGGTGACTTTCTAGAAAGAAATGTAATGTCTTGCCATGTCATTGTTTTCCTAAGGAAGCAGCACCACCTCTGGTTTGGGGCTTAGAGCCTTAGAACTAGCACCTGGAAAGGAAAAGAAGGGAAACTTCCAGATTGATCTAATTGTGAGCCATCTCTGGGTGGACATCTTCCTCCAAAGCCCACCTGCAGGGGCAGGAGCAAATCCCTGCTCCCGGAGGTAGCTGCTGCTGGTTTTCTGGTTGCCCCTTAGCCCTGCGGTCCTTTGCCACACAAAAATTATGGGAAAAGAGAGTCAAGTTCTTCATGGTTAAGGCAGACATAAACACAACTGTCAGGAAATAGAGAAAGAGCCCTAAAGCTTTGGCTCTAGAGACACCTTGATTTTTAGAGCCCACATACAGGCATCAGTTTGCTTCTTTCACCAAGTGCTTCACTTCTCATATATTTAAGTTGATCCAATAAAGGCATTGTTCAGAGAGGAAATAATGTAGTACAGCCAAGGCAGTCATTTTCACAACAGACGAATATGCACCCAAAGAACAACGGGAAGTCTCTTTTCCAATTGTTCGTAGGAGTGTGTTCATTCCAAGCCATTACCACATGTGTCTGTCACAGGGAATCTCTGCATTGGGCTATAATGAGGTGCATTAACTCGCCCTCTGCAAACAGTGTTCCCTGGCCTGGCTTTATGACAGCTCCGAAACGGTGGTTCAGGGAGCTGCTTCAGAGTCAACCCTTTCTTTCTAGAAAGTCCATAGCCCACCAGGCTACAGTTATCAGAGTAAGTCTTAAAACCTAGACAAGGAAGGAGAGAGGGAGTCAACCTAGGAAAAGGGTTTCGTGCGGCAACCCCTGCTGCAGGGTGTAGGGTGGGAGGGAACCCCGATATCTAACCCAGCACTCCCACAGTCTACCTCAGATAACAATGGTGCTTTACACTCTCAGTAAGTTACCCTCCTGCTCAAAAACTCTCCACGGTTCCCACTGCCTTCAGAACCAAGTCCAAATCCCCAAACCTAGTTCTCAAGGACTGGCAAGACTGGGCACCAGCAAGCCTTTCACAGCACCTGCTCTTCAGTGTTCCCACTCTGCCACATATCTTCTGTCTGCTCCTCCATATCCACACTCTACCTTTCTCCACCCGCTCTCATCCTGGGAGCCAGACATGTGCAGGTTCCCAAGGATGGTGGCTTCCTGGTTGGGCATGGCCAATAGGGGAAGGGGGCGGGGCCAGGCAGGAGGCGGAGCCGAGAGAAGGCATTCAGTGTCCTGGCTCCTTCCCAATCCGGTTGCTTTAAGCTAGCTGTGCCTCTCACCTAATAGGACTGCTCCCCAACCAGGGGCTTCCTCTCCTCTGTGCTAACTGGTTCTGGTGACCCATCTTTCCCCTCAGTCCTGGAGGTCTGGTGATAAGATCCCTTCCTCTCCTCTCACCACCCCTGCTCAAGGTTACTGCACAATTACTTGTGAATAAATGTTCCTCCTCTTATCTACTTAGAGTACTCTTCTGTTGCCTATTGGGACCCTGACTGAAACTCTCTTTCCCTCCATCTACCTCCTTGTAGATGAGAAAACTAAGCCTCAAGAGAGTTTAAATTGTTAAATTTCTCAAAATTTAAAGCTAACAGGTAGGTGAACCAGGGCACAATCTCCAGCAGTCAGCTCCAGAAATTCCTCCTGTAGCCCTGAGCTGTCTACCGCCTCACTAACACACTAGGCTAGGATTGCACTGTCACTCCTCGGCTCCCATCAAAATCTACCTGTCCATGAGGTGGTGGGCAAGCTGCCCCTCCTCCATGACATTTCCCTTATACCTCTAGCTCTATTGTAAGCTCATTTCCCGTTGAGCAGAGTATGCCATGCCTTTCACGTATACCACATGTTGATTCACCATATCCTTTCAGGATTCATGTGCATATTCTTGTTTCTCCAGTGGATGGAAAATCTCTGGGAGGACAGAAATTGTGGCTTCTATATAATCCCCAGCGTTCTTAGTCTACAATAAATGCAGTGGCCTGTATTACTCAGCTGAATAAATGAATAGGAAGGAAATTCTATGGTTATTTATGTATACTATCTGTCAAAATGAATAATTGCCCCAGCAATTTATGGGTTCTTCTTAAATTTAAACTTAAAGAAGAATTAAGTAATAGAAGAGAAAGGTACCATACTCTAAATAGGTAACAGTCACTTGGAAGCAATCATAACCTTTCCTTTATCAGCAAAACTTGCTCAAGATTCTTGTAAAATCTCATCATGTATTAACTGCTGCTGAAGAGCCATTATAGCTTCATGGCTACAAAGAAAATATTCTGAGGCTAGACTGCCAGGGTTCAAATCCTGGTCCTGCTATTTGTTAGCTGTAAGTCTTAGGAAATTCAGCAATCTAACTTCTCTGAAGCTTGGTTTTCTCATGCATGAGATGGAGATAAGAGTAGTGCCTACCAACCCATGTTGTGAGGAATAAAGGAATGAAAACACCTAAGCACCCAGAGCAGGACCTGGTACGTTGTGTTCAACGTGGTCAGTTGTTACTGCTGCCTGCGCACGGCAGTCACATGACCATCCTGTCCCGTCACGACTCATCCTGGTACTTCCCAACACCTGGAAGTTTCCAGGGAAGGCAAGGTAGTAGTACTCTCTGGTGTTTATTAACACTCCACAGACTTCATCTCATTCTAGTGGATATAACATACTGATGAAGTATTTTCATGTATAGTTGGAGGAAGGAATAGGGAGGATGTTTTTTAGTGTATTATATTATTTTACAATTGAGGGAACAGAGGCATCAAAGGCATAGAGGCAACTAATTAATTTACAAAGGAATCTTTACTTGACACCTACAATGTACCCCGATGTTTACTCTGAGTGATGGAGGAGGCAAATAAACCACATCACCTGTGTAAGGTGACCCAGTACAGCAGCACAGGGCCTGAGAGTTCTGACCCACTATGTGCCACTCCATACAGCACTCAAGACCAAGAAGCTGCTCTGCTTTTTGAGAACTAACTCCCAACCTCTCGAGAGATAAATAGGTGGGTTTCCATCAAAACACTATGACAAGATTGGGGACACTGCAAATTCATTTAATAATCCATGTGACCCACATTTGCTTCTCTATTACATGCCTGCCATTCAGCTAGTCACCCCTTGCATGTTGAAATGTCAGAGCAGTAGGAAGAACACCATGAGAGGAGAGCAAATAAAGAGCCTTCTTTCCTTGATAGGCCTCTTTCTTCTTTATAATCTTACCTTTTTATTACCTTTATTAAGCATGGCCTACACAGAGGGCCTAAAAAAAAAAGAAAGAAACAATTTGAGTGTGGGTTTTGCAGCAGCTCTCCCTCCCTCGAGGACTGAGCTTATACACAGTTTATTACCTTCTCATGTGCCAGAATGCTGCTTAAAGCCATGTAATATCTTCTGGTTGGTAAATGAGTAGCAGCTCTTTCTAGCCTGTCAGTCAATTCCATTTCCCCCTTGAATAAAGGAAGTTAACATCTTACCCCTCTGACAGTTGAGGAAAGTGAGTTTCTTCTTGCCCTCTGCCAGAGATTTCACACAGGAGGAGTAAAGGGAGAAAAAAGGTGCTTGACTGGGCAGGCCACTGGAACAGGGAAGGCTCCCTAGGTATTCCTACAGCGGCCCTCGCTAAACTTCAGCTGCTGAATAGGAAAATAACAGCAACTCTAGTATTTCATCCACAGCCATAGCTTGGCCAATGCAAAATGGTGACATTTCATGGGAGGGATCAAGACAGAATCTCAACTGCAATAAGTTGAAAGGTGAAAGGAAGGTGAGGAAGTGAAGAAAGAAAATAGAGACATACCAAGGATAAAAAATATTTTCTTCTTTTTTGGGAAAAGCCACTCCACCCCATGCTGAAGACATGTCTGGGTATTTTTAACTTAGTTTATATCAAAAAAAAGTTATTAAGCCAGTACTATATATGAAGTTTTTGACTAGATTCTTGGGAGAAGGGATACAAAGATAAATGAGAGTGCTTGCCGTCCCTCTGCGGGGACCTTTGGGTCTGACCTCCTTTGGGTCATTGCTCAGATATTAGCTTCCCAGTAAGGTCCACTCTGGCTACCTTTTACCTCTTGTACCCTCTTTAGACTTTTTTTCCATGGCAAATATCTCCTTTTGACAAATTTAGTATTTGTTTACTTTATTATACTGATTTCTTATTGTCAGTTGCCCCACTCTCCCCACCCTCAGGACAGGAATCTTTGAGAGTTTTATTCCCTGATGTACTTCACATGCCTAGAACAGTGCCCAGCACAAAGTAAAAGCATTGAATAAGTATTTGTTGGATGAAAACATTAGTGTTTCTTCCAGAGCCCAAATATATGTTTCACTTCCTCCTGAAGAACTTTCTGAAATTATCAAGAACTTAAAACAAAAATGGCTGTTGCTCCAGTGTATGCTCCCAGGAGTGAAAAGGTTTTGATGAATAAGTGGATGAAGTCTTACATCTCACTGATCTCATTGTGCAACTGACTTTCCACAAATCCATATCTGTGGCTTTCCTTCACAGATCATCCCTCAACCAGTGGGCAACTGGGTCATCCATCAACTTGGTTCAGATGTTTCATTCTTGAAACTGAATACAATATTTTTTCTTTTTTTGTATAAGTACACACATGGTATGATGCAGAGGATTTACACATTTAGGAAACATATTATGAAGTTTCAGCAGCTCTGTTACAGGCCAACAGACACATATTTCAAAGGTATGTAATAGCCTTCAATGATTACACGTTTTAATCATTAGCATATTCCTGCAGTCTGGCCCTGCACAGTGCCAAAGATATGCCCCCTTTCCTGGGTTCTGAACAAAACATAGCTCCCAGCCCAGCCCAAACACACTTACGGCTAGCACAGACTCCAAATTGTTCCTGTCCACCATGCCTCACATAGACAACTCTCTGGATTGGCACATTCCAGCCTGATGACAAGTTCTAGGGCACCCATCCAGAAACTGTGGCAAGTAGCCAGATATTCATGTTTTATGATTAATAATCTGAAGTTCCTAGAAGTGAAAGGCTCACTAAAGGTCACAAAATGGGTGAATGGCAGTGAGGTAAGATCACGTTTCCTATATTGCTGGATTCCACAGGTGACCCCCCACAACCCAACACAGCACCAGACTTTCATTTTCAATTGTTTTCTCCCGAGGCTCTTGCTTTCATTCGTGTTGCGATTACTCCTGAGATGATCAACTCCAGGGAAATAGTGGCCCTGCTGGCTGATACCCCTTACTCCCTACTCTAACTCTCACAAAATAGAACTCTATAATCTTTATCCCCTACTGAGTAGAAAAAAATTTACAATTCTTTCTAACATGATCTGCCATGCTTATGTCCTGAAGCCATGAACACACACGTGTTTCGCAGGCAAGCCTTTCTATTTCCATAAGAAGAAGGGGGCCAGGAGAACTAAAAAGCACTCATTCTCTGCATTGAAGCAGCCTCATGACAGGCCAGGGATATCTGGTCCATGGTCCCATAGCAATAGCATTACCCCCTGGGCTTGACCTAGCTATTGGAATTATGAAATTTTAAACTAACATCAGCTAATGCCAAATAGAATCCCCTTCTCTCACCATTTAACCCTTGCTTTCTCTTGTCTCATATATACATCAATTAGCTTTTGCCATGACCTCTCCAAACTTGGTGGCTTAAAACAATAGTCACTTAGGTCGTGATTCTGCCAGTCGGCAATGTGGACTGGTTCAACTGGGCAGCTCTTCTGATACTCAGCAAGCTCAGCTAATCTCAGCTGGGATCACTCACTCATTCATGCATCTGAAGCCAGTGACTCAGCTTCTAAGTGGCAGGCTCACTGCCAGCTACAGCACTGGAGCAAGAGGCCCACATGCCCCTTATTATGCTGCAGGCTGGCCATGTCCTACAAGAGGCATCACAGTTTCAAGAGCAGCAGAGCTTCACTGAAAAAGTATCTTTCAAGCCTGTGTTTCATGTTTGTCAGTATCCATTGGCCAAAGCAAGTCACCAATCCAGCCTGAGAAAGACTCCTTTTTGAGTCTTTGAGAGTCATGTTGTCAGGGCATGAATATAGGGAGGGAAAGAAGTTGTGGCCATGTTTTGCTATTTTCCATCAAGATGTGCATGGAAGGGTTTGTGAGATGTGTATCTGCTGACATAGGGAGAAGACTGGGGATTTAGTGGTCATGAAATTATCTAGTCACACCTGATCTCTTGCAGAGACTACTAGTTTAGAACACTGTATGCATTCATTCATTCATTTATTCAACAAATACTTATTGACTACCCACTATGTGTCAATCCCTTTTCTAAGCACTGGTGATTGAAACAAAGTCCCTGCTCTGATTAAATTTACAATCTAGTGGGGGACAGACAAACAAACAGCACATAAATGCTTAATAGATCTGATTGCACTTGCTATAAAGAAAACTAGTCATAGTTAAAGCAGTGGAGAGTAACAGGGGTGGAGTGTTATTTTATTTAGGGTAATCACGGATGGTCTCATGGATAAGAAACTTAAGGAAAGTGGGAGAACAATCCATATGAAAAACTGGAGGGAAGCATTCCAGGCAGAGGACGGAGTAAATGCAAAGCCCTGAGGCAGGATCATCTCTGCTTCTTTGAGCAACAGCAAAGAGGCTAATGGGGCTAGTGGGGAGTGAGCGAAATGGGAGAGAGAAGAAATGAGAGAAGTACTAGTGGGCCAAATTGTATGGGAAAGGTAAGCCATGATAAGAAGTTTGCACTTTATTCTGAGAGAGAAGGGAGTCCTCAGTCAGCCACACAGTGCCAATAAGAAAATGGTTCCCCAGCCTGGGAATACAGACTGGCGGGTGTGAGCAGAGTTCAGAGTGGATTTGCTGGCAGGGAGTTAGGGAGTGAAGGTTATCTTCTCACCGTTGAGTTCGTTTAAAAATAATATAAATGATTTTTATATTTGTATAAATCTGGTGATGTGGTGGCAAGTTGAATAGCAATAACCAGAACCTTTCTCTGGTTGCCCTGCAGACAGCTCCATGCCCCCAGTGGGTGGGGTGGGTGGGGGTGGCCAAGGGAGGGGCTCCCCAAGCTCCCACAGCAACAGGGCCATCTCATTCCCCCTCGCTTTCATCCTTCTCTGATTCTCTCTGGGTGGGCATAAATACCACTGCTCATTAAAGCAAACTTCTCAAGATCTTTTTCAGAAATGGCTCACAAAATGATCCTCCGGGATTTGCTTCTGATGGCCAAAAGAGTAGGAAGCTTAAATAAAAACCCTGAAAGGCTCCTGGGGGCTGAGAACTAGAAAAATAAAGAAGTCCTGGTGCTGAGTCTCAGGTCATTCACCCCTCTGAGGCACCCTTTATGCAACCCAGGCTGTTGGTGAGAACCCTCATAGCTGTGGGAAGGGCCTCACACTGCCATCATGATGCTGAGTGGCTGGGGCCTTATCTGTAGAAATGAAAACACTTTCTGGACCAATGTTTCTCAAGTTAGACACCTCTTCAGAATCACCTGGGAAGTTTTTGAAAATGCAGGGTGTTGGGCCCACTCATTGGAGTCCAAGAAAATGGACAGCAGGAATCTGTGTTTTTAATAGTCCCTTTACAGCCAGGTTTGAGGACAACTAGCATAAGATATCTCTGAGACACACAACTGCTAGCTCTGGCTAGTTCTGATAACTACTCAGAGGAAGGCTTGAATATTAGTTTCTCCTGTCAGGACAGTTGCAATATACTCTTGGTAGATACTGTGTAAGCGTAATAGGAATAGCTAACATCCCAGGAGTCCTTGGCAAGCAAGCGGCAGCCCCAACTCCCTTGCTGTTCCCTCCCAGCCAGGACCACAAAACCTGGCTAGCTCTGGCAGCTACCTAACTCAAATCCAGCTCTTAATAAAAGCAGACCACAGGGGCACAGGCACACACACACAGTGAAGGTTCACAGAGTGGCCATCTTGTGTCATAGTCTCTCATGTGCATTACCTTATTGATCATCAAAGCGATCCTGTGTTGTGGGAACTGCTCTGTGCCCACTTTAACAATGACAACACTCAGTGCAAAATTCAATAATGTGGCCACAATCACCCGACTAAGAAGTGCAGAAGCCAGGATTTGAACCACAGTAATAAGGTGCCAGAGTGAGTGCTTTTATATTCCCATGTGTGATTTAATCTCCATTAGTGGGATTTTAGGCATCAGAGCCTTTTTTTTTGAGGTCTGAATTAGATAAATTTACTTTTATTGAAGTATTGTTGATATGCAATCTTATATTGATCTCAAGTATACAACACAGTGGTTGAACAGTTACCCATGTTATGAAATCCTCATTCCCACTAATACAGTTACTATCTGGCAACATAGGAAGATGTTACAGAATCATTGGCTCTATTCTGCATGCTGTACTGACATCCCTGTGACAAACTTATATTATGATTGAGAATTTTTGTGCCCTTTTATCCCCCTCACCCTTCCCACCCACCCATCCCAACCCTTCCCCCATGGTAACCACCAATCACTTCCCAGTGTCTGTAAGCCTACAGCTATTTTGTTTTGTTTTGTTTTTATATCCCACAAATAAGTAAAATGATATGGTATTTGTCTTTCTCCATTTAGGCATCAATTTTACACTTCATCTGTGAAATAAGGAAAGCTGAATTCACAGATCTCAACTATTCTTTCCAGCCTTTAAGTCCATTAAACCAAACAAAGTTCAGTGACCCCCATTGCCTACACCAATGGATCCCTCTGCAGGGAGAGCAATCTAGAAATGTGCAGGAACATTTTAAGTTGTCACATGGCTGGGGGCCCACAGCTGCGGAATGGTCTGCAGCTCTCAAGACAGGGTCACAGAAAGAATTGCCCTCCCCATAGAGTAACAGTACCCATGGAGAAATTCCCATAGGCAGTGGAGATACTAAGTCCAGTTAGAGACTACTAGGCGCTCCCCCCAAGGCAGAGGGACACTGAGCAGTGTCCTCGGCCCTCACTAACTCAGTTTCAACAATCTGACCATTCTTGTTAAGAGATTCTGTTTACAAGATTACTTCAGTGATTTCAGGCAAGGTTATCGCTATCAGAAGAAAACAATCATACTGGCATGTGGGTGGTATCCCACCATCCACCTGAACTATATTGAATGTGTTTTCGTCAATGATCTATATGGGTAACTGGAACGTGAAAGATTACAACAGCATAAACAAAGGCAGGATAAAAATATGCTCCTTCTATGAGTCTGTACCCAGTAATGGTTATATTAATCATCATTATCATTATAGTTACCCTCCTCGGCATCATCAGAATCAATTCAGCAACTGTTTCTCTTCGTGACATCTCCTTATTACAACATGGTATTAATTGTATCTGAGTGATTTTCTGCTCCTACTGCTTAACAGCTGTGTGGGAGTGAATATCCCTCAGGGAAACATCAGCTCAGACTGCCAGAACTCAGGAAATTGATCCAGATGTGAGCAATAGGTTGAGGGTGGAGGGCAAGGGACTCTGGGGGGAGAGGGCTGCAGCTGCAGGATAGACTACACCAGTGTGCTAGACTTAGGGCTCACTGCTCAGTTTTAGAGTCTGAGACTCCCTTTCAAATACAATAAGCCATCAAAGAGTTAACATCTTGAGCTTTGCTTTTTGCTAGTTTAATCAGGGTCAGAAATATTCATCCTAAGGAACTTTTGTCTGGCTCCTTAAAAAAAAAAAACAATCATCATCAAGAGAATAACAATCCCTAAACATCCGATTAAAAACTATAACTATCCAAAATTTCTATTGTGGTTATTGGCGAACAAAGCTGTCTCAGCACTTTGATTTTTTTTTTAAGTACATTTCAAAGCACTTTAGTTTGTGACTTCCACAAATTAGAGCTCTCACACTTTTTTCCCTAGACAGACCGAGGCAATTACATTCTAAAGCAACAGCTATTTCTGACCCTCCCTTTAGAGTCTCCAACTGACAGGAGAAAGTGCCAGAAGACCTGTTGGTTTCTACTTCTTTTGTTGCTTTTCATCAGTTCCAGACCTCTGGGCCCCACAAACTGGTTTATTTTACTTTATTTTGGTTAAGGATCTAGCACTGAGTTAAGATTCTGAGCACTTCGCTACTCCTCTTACCTGCTTGCTTGCCCATGTGACTTTGGCGAGGTTACCTGGACCACCATTTCTTCATCTATTAAAAATGGGAATAATAGGTGGACTTTCCACTGCTCACTAGATGAGCCTAACTCAGGTATAGAGGAGAGACCTCAGGGCTGAGAGCGGTAACACAAGTCCTCCTGAGTCTTCTAGAAAGGTACGTCAGGGAGGAAAAGCTTGGGAAGTCATCTGCAGAACATAGCAGGAGCCTCACGGTATTTTTTCCTTTGGCCCTGCTTTCCTCCTTCTAAGTCCTGTGTAAGGCCATGATGATGGGCTCACAAATTTTCTCATATGCTTGCAGTTTGCTTAAATATTGGCAATAATGAAATGTTGCAACCAGTCCAAATATCAACCATAGAGGATTAGTTAAGTAAACCATGGTACAGCCATACAACAAAATATTATATAGCTCTTAAATTAAGGTTTTCCAAGATTTTGTAATGCCATTGGCAAAATTCAAACTAGGTTTAAAAAAAGATTAAAAATCATTCAATACAAATGTTTTCAAAATTTGGCACATCCACATATATAGGTAATCATTGTGTATATGTATTTGTGTGTATAACATGTACATCTGAATAAAAGGTGAGAATGAGGGAAGAAAGGAGGGAGAGAGGGAAGGAGAAAAGGAGACTGAGAAAGAGAAATACACCAAAAATATTAGTAATTGTTTATTACTTGATGGGCTCTTGTGTGATTTATATTCTTTATGTTTCCAATTTTCCAAATTTTTAATAAGAATATTTGTTACTTTATAATCAAGAAAAATGAATATTATTTTAAGAGCTGATTTGTGAGTGAAACTATTAAAATTATATTTTAAAACTACTTTAAGATGTGGGAAAATGCCTATACAAAAAAATCAGGATAAATTCTTATTTCACTTAGTAAAATGTATTTAAGTTTCCTCCATGAAAAGACAGGAGGAAACTAAAAACTTATGATTTCAACTCTCTCCAAAGTTCATGGAAAAAATTAAACACTTTAAAATACTAACATTGATTATTTCTGAATGACAGGATTGGGGTGATGTTAACTTATATCCTTAAATTTTTCTGACTTCGAACACAACAAACAACAAAAGTGTTTTTGCAAGAGTTAAAAAAATAGGAGTGCTGATATTGTCCAAAACAAGCATTTTCTTAAATTAAATATTTAAAATATTAATAACACTTTTAAAAACTTCTGTCTACCCAGTTATATGAATTCCCTCCTCATAGGTGTAACACATATATTCTAATCCATGATTTAGGAGGAGACTTTCCTTATTCCAAACCAGAAAAACATCTCTCTAGCCCAGGGAATAACCAGTTACCCAAACACCTAACCTGCCATCCATCCTAGGCTTGGAGCCACTGTTGCCATTCATGCCAGTGAAGCTGTAGGCTGTTATCCCCTCTACATCAGTCCTGGAGAAGGGGTTGAGGTTAACGAGTAAGGAATGGAATTTTCAGAAGTTTCATCTCAAGATCCCATGTCAGCTACTCACAGCCTGTTTTTAGTAGCCTCTTAATATTTCCTCAGGCCAATGGTGTGGAAAACCAGGCTGTGCTTAATTAAACATATGATTCCAAATGAGACAAATACCATTTCTTGGCTTTGAGAAATGTTGCAGAATGAAACATCATTTTAAGAAAGACATTTTTTTTAAAAAGCAGTTGAATCCTGAGGACATTATGAGTCACTTCCCACGCACTGCAAAGTGTGCCAGACCTTTCAATCTATAATCTGTGACACACAAACATACCTTTGCACCTAAACTGCAAATTTTAGACAAATGGGTGTAACTTATTTGTCTTTGTCAACTACGCGTATTTTGAAAGGAGAGGGAATTGCAAATTCCAGTAGGATTATCAAGATTGAATTTTAACTTTAATAAACATGTTTGAGCTTGTTCTTTCTGTACGAAGCTGTGGGTGATTTTTTTTTAAGTCTTTGTGTCTGTGACACTGTCTTGCGTATAACAAAGGACTCCGACCACCCATTCCCTCGCTCCTAACCCTGCTCAGCCTGTCTGGCTTTGCTGGTCTTGGTATCTCCC
Organism: Smutsia gigantea; assembly: GCA_032199065.1. Taxonomy (NCBI): domain Eukaryota; kingdom Metazoa; phylum Chordata; class Mammalia; order Pholidota; family Manidae; genus Smutsia; species Smutsia gigantea. The sequence goes on along the minus strand of JAVSCE010001732.1, from coordinate 124,170 downwards.
TCTTTCTGAGCATGCAGAAGACTGATAGCTCCATATGTGACTGCAGAAGCTCTCTACCCAAAGCATATGTGTTTAATCAACTTTAATACCCCTGCAGTCCAGAGGAAGTGAAATGCTTGGGACTGGGAATAATTATCATTTCCATTACATTAGCCAGGTTTGCTGATGTGCCAGGGTGGCGGGGCTCTGTCTATCACTCTGCAAACGCTGGCTGGCAGCTCAGGGGAGAACAGCCAGGGATGGTCTAGCGAGTAACCAAAATGCACACACACCAAACCGCTTCCTTCTCTCGGTTGTCCTCTGCCAATTTTGCCCATGACCTTGAGGTCATAGAATCGACCGTGACTAATGAAGAAAGTAGCTGATCTTTCTCATTCTCTTCAATGTGTCCTTAATATTTCTCATCATTAAGAGACAGAAATCAAAATCTGTGGCCCTTTCAAGCCAGTGAAATATTAGTGGGCACATAAGCAGTCCAAATAAGAATGTTCCAGAGAGCATCAGGAATCCCATCCAATGGGCCAGCAGCTGCGGAACCAGGCTGGGACCGCCCTAGGCCACACCACCTCTCAGACCAGAAGTTTTGGGTGCCCTGGCTCCCACACGGTTCTCTCCAAGGGAAACATTTGGAGGGGTGCCCGAGAGCACAGGAGAAGACACAGAGGACCTGAGCACTTTTCAGAGTCCTTTGCTAAACATGCAAACTGTGTGAGCTATTTGACTTCTCAGAATCCTGATCTCTGCTGTAAAGCAAGAAGAAAATACCTGCCCTTCCTATGCTTGGCATTGTGAAGATCAAAGGAGATGATATTTGTGAAGGCTTTTTGTACACCACAAAGCACTAAGCCAATACTTAAGAAGTGGTTTCAAGGTGTATTAAAGTTGCCAAAATTTTTAAAAACTACATTTTTTTCTGCCCCACCACTTTGTCCCAGTCTCAAGAGACCTCCTCTCTTCCCTGTGGTCACCCATCACAGCTGCAGGTCCCTGCCCTTCAGCTTTAAATGCCCAGGTGAGTCAGCATCTCAGGAGAGGACCCTATAACTTTAGGTATCAACAAAATAAGGAAAAACATGTCACCGCAGAATCTCAGTTCTTCAATAAACAAAACAACTGCCATGAATGTTGCCTCTTTATTGGTGAAGAAAGAAAAGCAGCAGAAGGTTAGAGGCTCTAAGGAAGTCACAAGTTTAAAATCTGAGAATTTGCAGCCTATCCCTGAAGCACTTCGAAATTTCTGTGCCCTCCCAAAATTCAAGAGTTGTCCCACATGTCTATTGCCAAGTACAATAATCACACAGGTGAAAAGGTAAATAAGGGTTAATAGCTTGTCCTAGACCAGTGTTCATTACCGTCATTTTTACAACAAATATTTTTACTCGTTATCTTTGAAACAAATACATTTTAACAAATATAGTTCTAAATGAAACAAGAAAGTCTTTTCTAAATATTTATATGTCACATTTCTGTCATGTCATGAAGAAGATAAAGTCTAAGATAAAGATCACAAACATTTCTGAAGGCTGGCTGTAGTCCTTACACAGGCTTTGTTTGGTTACCATGGGCTTTTTAAAAATTGTGCTCATATCTTGAAATTGCACATTAAAAAAAACAACAGATTTCTAGCATCTTCTGAAAAATCAGACCTGGAATCCCTGGACCAACTCCTGAAGGTCACAGTCATCTGCACTGAACAGAATTTCCTCCGCTAGATATGGCATGTACTCTTCAATTTGCCACATTTCCCTCCATATGGCCTTGTACAAGACCTGTTAACGTCTTTCTTAGTCCCTGGAGCCTCTGGGTTTGCTTCCCATGCTAAGCAATAGGATCTCTGTAGAAATAAATACACAGGATGATTGGGAATATATTCTGAGAGAACCAAACAATGTAAGAGTGTCAAGACTAAGGGAAGTTTTAAAGCAAAGAAGGAACTAAAGTCATCGAAATAACAGCAAGGACTGGCAGTCATGAGACCAGGAGTGAGAAGGTCTGGGTTCTAATCTCAGCTCAGCTGCTGAGCTGCTCAGCTCAGAGAAACTCCAGCCTCATCACTGAATCACTGTGCTTCTCGAAGCACATCTGTGACCGGAAGGAAGGAAGCAAACTGATATCTTAGTATCCTGTAGATCTAAGACTGGGGTGAGCAGTCAACACTAACCACTGCCTGTTTTTTGTACAGCCCATTAGCTAAGAATGGTTTTTACATTTTTCAATAGTTGGGAAAAAAATCAAATGGAAAAAAATAGGTCACGAACAGGAAAAATGTATGAAATCCTAATTTCAGCAATCACAAAGTTGTATTGGAACACTGCCACGTTTTCATTTACATATTGTCTATGACTGCTTCCACAATACATCTGCAGAGTTGAATAGTTGGAACACAAACTATTGGCTGGCAAAGCCTAAAATAGTTACTATTAGGCTCTTTATGGGACAAGTTTGCTGACCCTGGTCTAAGACATCATTCTAAGCTGCTCCATTAAAATATAAAACTTTACTAGAGAATTCCTCATTTGTGCTTATATAAAGCATTCTTTCTAAAATAATTTGAAAGTTCCAGGTGAATGTTTTGAGCATGACCAAAGTATTTACATAGGCCTTTTTTCCATGGAAATAATAATAATAGTAGCTATCACTTACTGATCACACATTATGTTCCAGGCATTTCACAGGTGTTAATCTCATTAAAATTCTCTGCAATTCCTTGAGGTAGATTTCATCCCCCGCCTTTTTAAGGTGGGTAAACCAAAGCTTAAGAAATCTAAATAACATTCCCAAGGTCCAATAGCTCATAAACAGCCAAATAAAAATTCAAACCTTGGTCTGACTCCAGAGCCCAGTTGGCTATAAATGCCATTGTTTATAAATCAAATGCCCATCCCCAGGGAGGCTCGGCCTAAATTGGGAATTTCCTCTGCTGCACTCAAAATTCCTTTTCTCATCAGCTTCATCCTACCCCTAATTCTAAAAGCCCCACACCCATAATACATTCCCCTGACTTAACTTTCCCCTTAAATCTCATCTTTCTCCATCAGAAACATTGCCATAGAAGCTCGGGATACCCATTGTTCCTCGATTTGATGATGGGATGCTTAGTCCCCATGAAAATAAAACCCTTTTGGCCACTGATATGGTCAACCGATAGGAGTTCGCACATTCTCCATTAACGCTGCCCTAAAGTTATCCCTTCTCTTGCATGCTTCCCATTCTTGATGGCTGCTCATACTCCTCCCTAGCACTCCCACCTTCATACCAGCAGTATTTATTTCACATTTTTAGTTAAATCAGATGTTCTGGAATGAAGAGAAACTCATGAAGCATACACTTGTGCCTGTAAACAAAATTAAACCACAACTAAAAGAAAGGAAGAAGAAAATGAGTGGAGACTGAGCAATGGTGAATTGGGGGCTGATGGGAGTAAAAGGACATGAGAAATCGACAATTCACAGAATGGGAGACAGAGAGATGGAGAGAGGGGAGAAAGGAAGGAAGGATGGCCAGTGGAAAAGACATGAACAAGAGGGGTACAAGAGAACAAAGAGAGAAGAAATAAGAGAGTCATTATCCCAGAGGAGAAATTAAATATCCAGCCACCTATTCCCCAATCCTTGTCCCACCTGGATCCATCAGCAACAGTTCCAATTTGAATCCAAATAATGTCTGAGATTTGGGATTCACTAGTAAACTAGCTCTGATTCCCTAATCCCAGCACCGGATGTTTGGGGGTGTTGGGATTTGGAGTTAATTAATTCAGCCACCTGTAACATTCACTCAGATGTCACTACCTTTTCATCTTAGAGAAAAGTCATTTACAGATGTTGAGCAATGGCTTCCCCCACCCATGACTTCTGAAAAGCTGTGTCTCAGCCTTCCGAGGCAACCTCTTTAGCCCCATGCTCCTTTGTTTCCAAGTGCAGATCCTGAACTTTGTGTAGGGATCCTAGACAGAATTTATCATTTTTTATACTCTTTAAACTTGTTTATTTGTGACCTCTTTATTATGCTGGCTGCATGCCCATCTTGCTGTGGAGAACAAAAAGAAAAATCTATATTAGGTAAAAAGGGTATGATTTTAGTTACTCAGATATAAGTGCTCATTGCTGTGTGAGATAAATCAGATTCAAAATAATTTTCACAAAGGGAATTTGGGGCCAGCCAATGGTACCAACTCAGCTTGACTTCACACAGACATAGAAGCCTGCTATTCAAAGAGTGACCTCATTGGGTATCTCCACAGATTTTTACTGTCATATCCAAGTAGAGTGTTTATAGGTATTTACCCTGCAAACAGTGATGATAGTCATTAAGGAGTTTAAAAATATTAAACTCCTTACATCCCAGTATTAACTGAGAGCTTTAAGAGGCTCAGTACATGGGGAGGTTTATTTGAAGGACTTCAATTAAAATCATTCCTCAGAATATTTGTTCGGCACATGCTAGGACCTCTTCTGTCCAGTCTAACACATGGGAGTCTCTCTAAGCCAGGCAAAACCTCAGATGCTCTACCTTTCTGATCCTATTTGATAGTTCTCTTCACCACTAAACTCTATATGGCTTGCGTCCTCTACCTATTTTATAGTTAAGATGATTGAGACAAAAGTTAAAGTTGTGGAATAGTTGAACTAGGAACCAATGTCCCTGACTTCAAGCCTTAAATTCTTTAACCTTTAGAAATAAAATAATTTCTTCCCAGAATACAGATACCCTCTAGTTTACAAAGTATTTGTCTGACCAACAAGTAGTTTCAGAGTCTTAATATATTTCCTTCCATCTTTGAAAAACAATGTAATGTAAATAATCTGATCAAACACAGAATTTGTTAAATCCCTTTAGAAGCCCGAAGGACGTTAAAAATGGTGGCTGCTAATAAGCATGCTGGGATTGTTATTGGCATTTCAAAGGATCTCTTGAGATAAGGGAAAAGGTTGGCCAAGCACAATTATCTTGTAAAGCAGTCACAAATATTAACTACTCCAATATGTTGATGGTGAGATTTAATCTTAGTGTAAGGATACCTTTATCAACCGTTGGGATCTATCATGCACACAAAGCAATTTAGACACACATGGTTCCTGCCTTTAAGGATCTTTCTAAAATGGAATTCCTCTCCATGGGTACTCATTTGTAGTGGTGGAATTTCTTGCTAAGGAAACAAAATGTCTCTCAAAATCCCAGGTAGTTACCAACTTGTCATATTGGAAAGATAATACAATTTCAGCTGAATATTCCCTCTCCAGTCAAAAGTTAATGAGATAATGAGCTCAGTTTAATTTCCTGGTAAGGACGCCATTTTCAAATCACAAGTCCCCCAACAATTCTAGCATTTCTCGCTGCTTCATTCTAGGGCCCTTCATTTTGGGGGTCCTTCATTTACAAGGAAAAAAACAAAATATGCAAGCTCCAATTTTTAGCAACACCTTTGCGCAATGTGAATTTCATTTTAACCTGTATTTTAGTCACATACATGGTCCCACTGTCTACTCCTTTCACACACACACACACACACACACACACATATGGAGAGAGAGAGAGAACCAGCAATGGATTAAGACATTGTACTAGGCTCTGAGAATACATAGCTAAATAAAAGCCTGTTCTTAGGGAGCTCAGCCTAGTGTGGGTAACTGACTAACCTACCCGAAGTATGCTGTTCAGAGAAAAGGGTGTAGCCTTGTGGGAACGCCATGGAGGGGCACTTAATCCTGCTTGGAGGAATCAGAAAAGACTTCTTAGAAGAGATACATTTGACCTGAGCTTTCAGGGATGAATAAGAATACCCAAGGTGAAGGAAAGAACATAACGAATGTTCCCTAAACCTTTTAAAAGCACCAGGGACTTAGGATGTATGACAGGATAGTGACCGTGGTGTAATAATGAGTATATGATGGCCCGATGAAGAACTTGATTCCATGTAAAAAATCTGTACTTCATCCTGTGGTTCAAAAAAGTTACCATGGATTTTTTCAGCGAGGGAACAACAGTTCCAAATTTGTATGTGAGAAAGAAAACTGGTAGGAGTGACTTTTTAAAAGTTAAAGAGAAACTTATCAAGGGAAATTTCAAAGACAGAATAGGTAATGAGGAACCTAAACCAGGATATTGGGACTGGGGAGGCGATAAAGGGGTGTGTCAGACACTCTGTTCTTCCTAGTATGGCAAGTGGCTTTCTTCCAGGTGAGCACTTCCCTCTAAAAAGTTCCCCAACTCTCATGCACAATTGGCTGAGAGCTAAAAAAAACAAGGATCCCTGTGTTCATTTGAATCTCTTTTTATTTTTGAAAATGAAGACTGGCAGATAATATCTCATCAGCTCAAATCCCAAAACACCAGCTGGTAGCCCTTCAGGGTGACCTGCAACAAGCAACAGAGAGCGTGGGTGGCTACGTTTGCTGCTGATTAAGTCTAACTCCAGGTTCTGTAAGCTGCCGCAGCCAGCTGGAGGGCTGCTACCTCCAGCAAATACCCCATGTCCTTCCTCATTTGAAAGGAAAGGCAGGAGCTCACACCTTTCATCAGAATAATGAGCAGAGACGCCCACGATAATGAAATTGGGTTCTTTTTGTGATGGCATCTCCTCCTAAGCATTCCATCTGGTCAGTTCTTCATTCTGTCTCCCTGTCATGTCTGAAGGGCTTCAGTCACATGAATATACGAGAGAGAGAGAGAGGGAACCTGCAATGGACAAGACATTGTAGCAGGATGTCTCCGAGTTCAGGTTATGGATTAATTTTCCGAATTTGGCACTGCAAAGTCTTCAGGATATTTTAGGGCAGGGTCTTCAAGCTCAGCATTTCCAAGTTACCCCTCTTCTGTGTGGCGCCTGGGGGACTTCTTTGGAGAGGTGAGTGCATCCTGATAAAGGACCACTCCTCGTCCCTCTCATAGTCAGGATCATAACTCTTTTTTGGTCACAGCTTCATTGAGCTATAATTCACAAACCAAAAAATTCATCTTTTAAAAGTATACAATTCAGTGGTCTCTAGTATATCCACAGAGTCGTGCAACCATCATCACTATCTAATTTTAGAACATTTTCATCACTCCAGAAGGAAAGCCCATACTCATGGCCATTATTCCCCAGACCTTCCTCCTTCCAGGCTCTGGAACCACTACCCTACTCTTATCTCTTTGGACTTACCTATTCTAAGCATTTCATATAAATGGAATTGTACAATATCTGGCTTTTTTGTGTTTGTCTTCTTTCATTTAACATGTTTTTAAAGTCCATGTTATAATATTTATGTGTATTTCATTCCTTTTCATTGACAAATAATATTCCATTTATAGATATGCCATATATTAATTGTCCATTCATTTGATGGACATTTGGGTTGTTGCCGACCCAAATTTGAATTGGCTAGTATTAATAATGGTTTTATGTCAGTTGTGACAGTATTATAATAAAAATTTTTATAAACATATATCCTCATTTCTCTTGGGTACATACCCAGGAGTAGAATTGCTGGGTCAGATGGTAACTCCATGCTTAACAATTTTGAGGAACTAGCAAACTATTTTCCAAAATGGCTGTCCCATCTTACATTCCCACAGCGATATATAAGGTTTCCAATTTCTGCACATCTTCACCAACATTTGTTATATTCTGTCAGCTTTATTTTAGTCATCCTACTGGTTGTGAAGTGGTATCTATTATTGTAGGTTTGATTTACATTTTTTTGATGGACTGATGTATATTTTTTAAGTGCTTATTGGCCATTTAAATATGTTCTTTGGAGAAATGTCTGTTCAAATCCTTTGCCCATTTTTTAACTGGATTACTTGGTTTTTTATTGTTGAGTAGTAAGAATTCTTTATATAATCTAGATACAAGTTCCTTATGAGGTGTATGATTTGCAAATCTTTTCCTCCATTCTGTGAACTGACGTTTCATTTTCTTGATATTATCATTTACAGTACAAAAGTTTTTAGTTTTGATGAATTCCACTTTATCTATTTTTTCTTTTGTTGCTTTGTTTTTGGTATCATATCTAAGAAACCACTGCTATTACAAAGATTTACTCCTGTATTTTCTTCTACATTGTTTTATATGCACTTGAAATTAATTGTACATGATGTAAGTAAGAGCCAGGGCCTTAACTACTAATACCTAAATCCTCTTCCTTTCTCCCATCCCCATGGCCTTTCTCTCTCTCCCCTTTCCTTTCTTTTTCTTAAAAAAAAAAAAACCTCCTAATAAAAATTTTGAAGGACTATTATTCTAAACCAGCTTATCAAACTTTACATCACAATCAGATGACAAACTTGTTGAAACTGATTCTTGATTTCCACCCACACAGTTTATTATCTCTAAGAAAATCTGGAGTGGAGCTTGAGAATCTGCATTTCAAACAAGTTCCCAGATAATACTGTTGCTACTGGTCCAGGGACTGCATTTGAAAATCATTAGGACTATAAATGAATGTGTGGTGGGGAGAAGACCCCTTGAGAGCAGGTAGGAGAATGGCAAATGCCCAAGACTAGAAGGAATCTCCTTTGATGGCCCACAAGAACAAGTGAAAAATTGATGAAAGTCACCATGTGCATTTGAATTACATGCTTTACGATGAAGGGCACCAGGAGATGGACCGAGAAAATCACATTTCACAAATCCCCGGGTAATATATGTAACTTAAGGAATCTTCATCTTGTCTTTGTAAATAACAATATAGAGTTCTGGTGAGACGACTCTAAATATTTAAGGCAGAAATGGAATATGTGACCCAGACCAAGTCAGGTTCACCCCTGCCTCTTCCCCTGGGGATACCCTGAGCCAGGTGAGTGGGCACAGTGTAGGCCTCAGTGCTCATTAACCCACACCCTGCCTGACTGTCCAGCCCAGGCTCCCCTTCCCCTCGGCTTCTCTAACCTGCACTTGGCAGAATCCCATCGTTGAATTCTTACCTTGCCTTCAAGATCCTGTCATTGCTCCTACTTCTGACTCTCCAAATTTGGCATTTATTCTTGATCTCCCTGGTGTCTGAAACATTTCTATTTCCTGCGGACTCAGACTTGCCTTATCCCTCCAGCTCCAAACATCTAATGCCTCCTCAGCTTGAAACCCTTTAGATCATCATGGCAAGATGTTTATGGCATGTTTTTGTTGTTGTTCAAGTTGTTCACGACATGTTGAAAAGCAGATTGTGTAACAATATGTGTAATACAATGCTGTATTATAGAAATAGGTCTAAAAATTATACATCAAATTTGGAGTGCTGTCACTTAAGGTGATTTTGATATTTGGGGGGGGGGGGTTGCTTCTTTTTTTTTTTTGCATTGAACATATGCCGGTTGTGTAATTAAGATAATACTATAATGAGCACCTAAATATCAAACCAACTGACACACAATCCAGTTGAAAAGGGCAAAAGACTAATGATTCACAGAAGAGGAAATACAAAGGGCCCTTAAACATATGGAAATTTGCTCACTTCATTCAAAGAAAGTTGCAAAATAATATCCAAAAATTTGACAATATATTCCATTAGCAAAAGTTTTGGGGAAACATATAGTTTGATACCGTGCTAGAGGGAGTACAAATTTGCCCAACCACTGTGGAGGGCAATTTGCAAAAACTATCAAAATAACATATGTATTTATCCTTTAACCCAGCAACCTCATTTCTCGGACTTGGGCCTCTCTATATTTGCATATGTACTGAATGGTGCGAGTACAAATTTTTTCCAGCACTGTCTATAATAACAACAAGTTGGAACAGCCCAGCAGTCCTTCAGTGGGGGACTAGTCAAGTAATCTGTAGTACATTTGTGTAAGAAATTACTATTCAGTGTAGTAAAGAATGAAGTTTTCTATAAATTGTTATAGAAAGACTTCCAAAACACATTGTTGTGTGAAAAAAAGCAAGGTCCAGAAGACTGTATGTAGTATGTTACCTTCTGTGTAAAATGTTCATATTTGCAAAGGATAGAAAGTAGGCAATGGGGGCTAAGTAGAATCAAGATCGTTCAACATGCATTTTTTTATGTTGTTTTGACTTATCCTCCATCGGCATGTATTACAATTAAAATATATATATGTGGAGAGAGTTACAGAGATCATAAGGAATTAACTCACTTGATTATGGGGGCTAAGTCCCATGATCTGCCACCAGCAAGCTGGAGACCCAAGGAAGCTGGTGATGTACATTTCATTCTGAATCCAAAGGCCTGAAAACCAGACGTATGGATGGTGGGAATCCTTGCGCAAAGGCAGAAGATTGATGTCTCGGCTCTTGAAGCCAGCAGAGAGAGTGAATTCTCTCTTCTTCTGCCTTTTTGTTCTATTCAGGTCCTCAGTGGATTGGATGATGCCCACCCATTGGGGAAAGCAATCTATTGATTCAAATGCTGATCTCAACCTAACTGCCCTCATAGACACACCCAGGAATATTGTTTAATATGAGCTCCCTATGTCCCAGTCAAATCAACATATAAAATTAACCATCACAATCACCATCTTCACACAAGTCATTAACTGTCTCAGTTCTTGGGTTCTAAAACACAGGAAGAAAATTGAACAGATTGCTGATGTCTCCTCCTTCCTCCATGATTTTGAGAGTGTGTGTCTATGTGTGGTGTTGAATGTACTTAATAATATATTTAATAACATAAGTAACAAAGTATTACATTACTTGACGGTAAAATTATTTCAGATCATCCTGATTCTGACATTTTCTTTATTGATTTTAAAAGACTACCTTACTTAAGACAATAAATGAAAATACAATTAAAACATTTCCCCGGGAAGATGGCGGTGTGAGCAGGGCGGCAGAAATCTCCTCCCAACACTATATTTAACTATGAAAACACAGCAAATACATCTATTCCTAAAAGAGAGACGAGAATACACAGGAAAGCGCACAGCGTGCAGCAACACCCGAGAGGACTCGGCACCCCAAGACATGGTCTTAAAGAGCCCAGCTGACATACGTGGCAACTATCAGTGACCAATTCTGTAGCCATGAAAAGACAGAGGAATATGGTTCAGACCAAAATCAACCAGACAACCCCAGAGAGGGAGTCTGAAGGGATGGAAATGCACAGTCTTCCTGAAAGAATTCAGAATAAAAGTCATAACCATGCTGATGGACCTACAGAGAAATGTGCAAGAGCTGAGGGACGAAGTGAGGGAACTGAGGAAAGACAATGCAGAAATCAGACAAGCGATCGACGGGCTTAACACCAGAATGGATGAGATGCCAGAGACTGTTAATGGAATAGAAAATAGAGAACAGGAGTACAGAGCAGCTGAGGCAGAGAGAGATAAAAGGATTTCTAGGAATGAAAGAATATTAAGAGAACTGTGTGACCAATCCAAACGGAACAATATTCGCATTATAGGAGTACCAGAGGAAGAAGAGAGAGAAAAAGGGATAGAAAGTGTCTTTGAAGAAATAATTGCTGAAAACTTTCCCTCGCTGGGGAAGGAAGTAGTCTCGCAGTCCACCGAAGCTCATAGATCTCCCAACACAAGGGACCCAAGGAAGACAACACCAAGACAAATAATAATTAAGATGGCAAAGATCAAAGATAAAGACAGGGTATTAAAGGCAGCTAGAGAGAGAAAAAAGATCACCTACAAAGGAAAACCCATCAGACTATCATCAGACTTCTCAACAGAAACCTTACAGGACAGAAGAGAATGGCATGATATATTTAATGTTATGAAACAGAAGGGCCTCGAACCAAGAATATTGTATCCAGCACGATTATCCTTTAAATATGATGGAGGGATTAAACAATTTCCAGACAAACGAAAGTTGAGAGAGTTTGCCTCTCATAAACCACCACTACAGATATCTTAAATGGACTGCTCTAGATGGAAGCACACCTAAGGCTAAAAAATGTCACCAGAGAAAATAAAATCATAGCAAAGAAAGCAGACCATCCAAATACTAACTAAAGGCAAAGAATAAAACACCTATTATAGAAAGAATGGAGGAGGAGGAATAAGAAGGGAGAGAAAGAAAGAAACATCAGACTGTGTTTACAATAACTTAACAAGAAAGTTAAGTTAGATTGTTAGATAGTAAAGAAGCAACCCTTGAACCCTTGGTAACCACGAATCTAAAGCCAGCAATGGCAATAAGTACATACCTATCAATAATCACCCTAAATGTAAATGGACTGAATGCACCAATCAAAAGACACAGAGTAACAGAATGGATAAAAAAGCAAGACCCATCTATATGCTGCCTACAAGAAACTCACCTCAAATCCAAAGATATACACAGACTAAAAGTGAAGGGATGGAAAAAGATATTTCATGCAAACAACAAAGAGAAAAAAGCAGGTGTTGCAGTACTTGTATCAGACAAAATAGACTTCAAAACGAAGAAAGTAGCAAGAGATAAAGAAGGACATTACATAATGATAAAGGGGTCAATCCAACAAGAGGGATATAACCATTATGAATATATATGCACCCAACACTGGAGTGCCGGCATATGTGAAACAAATACTAACAGAATTAAAGGAGGAAATAGACAGCAATGCATTCATTTAGGAGACTTCAACACACCACTCACTCCAAAGGACAGATCAACCAGACAGAAAATAAGTAAAGACACAGAGGCACTGAACAACACACTAGAACAGATGGACCTAACAGACATCTACAGAACTCTACATCCAAAAGCAACAGGATACACATTCTTCTCAAGTGCACATGGAACATTTTCCAGAATAGACCACATACTAGGCCACAAAAAGAACCTCAGTAATTTCAAAAATATTGAAATCCTACTAACCAACTTCTCAGATCACCAAGGTATAAAACTAGAAATAAATTTTAGAAAGAAATCAAAAAGGCTCACAAATACATGGAGACTTAACAACACTCTCCTAATTAATCAATGGGTTAACGACCAAATCAAAACAGAAATCAAAGAATATATGGAGACTAATGACAACAACAACACAAAGCCACAACTTCTGTGGGTCACAGCAAAGGTACTTCTAAGAGGAAAGTATATTGCAGTCCAGACCTATTTAAAGAAGGAAGAACATTCCCAAATGAATAGTCTAAAGACACAATTACAGAAATTGGAAAAAGAAGAACAAATGAGACCCAAAGTCACCAGAAGGAGGGACATAATAAAGATTAGAGAAGAAATAAATAAAATTGAGAAGAATAAAACAATAGAAAAAATCAATAAAACCAAGAGCTGGTTCTTTGAAAAAAACAAAATAGATAAACCCCTAGCCAGACTCATTAACAGAAAAAGAGAATGTACACACATAAACACAATCAGAAATGAGAAAGGAAAAATCACAACGGACCCCACAGAAATACAAAGAATCATAAGAGAATATTATGAGAATCTATATGCTAACAAGCTGGAAAACATAGAAGAAATGGACAACTTCTTAGAAAAATACAACCTTCCAAGACTGACCAAGCAAGAAACAGAAAAACTAAACAGACCAATCACCAGCGACGAAATCGAATTGGTAATCAAAAAACTACCCAAGAACAAAACCCCCGGGCCTGATGGATTCACCTCTGAATTCTACCAGACATATAGAGAAGAAATAACACCCATTCTCCTTAAAGTTTTCCAAAAAATAGAAGAGGAGGGAATACTTCCAAACTCATTCTATGAAGCCAGCATCACTCTAATACCAAAACCGGGCAAAGACCTCACCAAAAAAGAAAATTACAGACCAATATCCCTGATGAATGTAGATGTAAAAATACTCAACAAAATATTAGCAAACTGAATTCAAAAATACATCAAGAGGATCATACACCATGATCAAGTGTGATTCATCCCAGGGATGCAAGGATGGTACAACATTCGAAAATCCATCAACATCATCCACCACATCAACAAAAAGAAGAACAAAAACCACATGATCATCTCCATAGATGCTGAAAAAGCATTTGACAAAATTCGGCATCCATTCCTGATTAAAACTCTCAACAAAATGGGTATAGACGGCAAATACCTCAACATCATAAAGGCTATATATGACAAACCCACAGCTAACATCATACTTAACGGCGAGACGCTGAAAGCTTTTCATCTAAGATCGGGAACAAGACAGGGATGCCCACTCTCTCCACTGTTATTCAACATAGTACTGGAGGTCCTAGCCACAGCAATCAGACAAAACAAAGACATACAAGGCATCCAGATTGGTAAAGAAGAAGTCACATTGTCACTATTTGCAGATGACATGATACTGTACATAAAAAACCCTAAAGACTCTATTCCAAAACTATTAGAACTAATATCTGAATTCAGCAAAGTTGCAGGATACAAAATTAACACACAGAAATCTGTTGCCTTCCTATAAACTAATGATGTACTAACAGAAAGAGAAATCAGAAAAACAATTCCATTCACAATTGCATCAAAAAGAATAAAATACCTAGGAATAAACCTAACGAAGGAAGTGAAAGACCTGTACTCTGAAAACTACAAGACATTCCTTAGAGAAATTAAAGAGGACACTAACAAATGGAAATGCATCCCATGCTCTTGGCTAGGAAGAATAAATATTGTCAAAATGGCTATACTACCTAAAGCAATCTACAGATTCAATGCAATCCCTATCAAACTACCAACAGCTTTCTTCAATGAACTGGAACAAATAATTCTAAAATTCATATGGAACCACAAAAGACCCCGAATAGCCAAAGCAATCCTGAGAAGGAGGAATAAAACAGGGGGAATTACACTCCCTGACTTCAAGCTCTACTACAAAGCCACAGTAATCAAGACAATTTGGTATTGGCACAAAAACAGACCCACAGACCAGTGGAACAGAATAGAAAATCCAAACATTAACCCAAACATATACAGTCAATTAATATTTGATAAAAGTGACTTGGATATACAATGGGGAGATGACAGCCTCTTCAGCAGCTGGTGTTGGAAAAACTGGACAGCTACATGTAAGAGAATGAAACTGGACTACTGTCTAGCCCCATACACAAAGGTAAACTCAAGGTGGATCAAAGACCTGAATGTAAGTCATGAAACCATAAAACTCTTAGAAAAAAACATAGGCAAAAATCTCTTGGACATAAACATGAGCAACTTCTTCATGAACATATCTCCCCGGGCAAGGGAAACAAAAGCAAAAATGAACAAGTGGGACTATATCAAGCTGAAAAGCTTCTGTACAGCAAAGGACACCATCAGTAGAACAAAAAGACATCCTACAGTATGGGAGAATATATTCATAAAAAACGTATCTGATAAAGGGTTGACATCCAAAATATATAAAGAACTCATGCACCTTAACAAACAGAAAGCAAATAATCCAATTAAGAAATGGGCAGAGGACATGAATAGACACTTCTCCAAAGAAGAAATTCAGATGGCCAACAGGCACATGAAAAGATGCTCCACATCGCTAATCATCAGAGAAATGCAGATTAAAACCACAATGAGATATCACCTCACACCAGTGAGGATGGCCAACATCCAAAACACAAACAACAACAAATGTTGGCGAGGATGTGGAGAAAAGGGAACCCTCCTACACTGCTGGTGGGACTGCAAATTAGTTCAACCATTGTGGAAAGCAGTATGGAGGTTCCTCAAAAAACTCAAAATAGAAATACCATTTGACCCAGGAATTCCACTCCTAGGAATTTACCCTAAGAATGCAGCAGCCCAATTTGAAAAGGACAGATGTACCCCTATGTTTATGCAGCACTATTTACAATAGCCAAGAAATGGAAGCAACCTAAGTGTCCATCAGTAGATGAATGGATAAAGAAGATGTGGTACATATACACGATGGAATATTATTCAGCCATAAGAAGAAAACAAATCCTACCATTTGCAACAACGTGGATGGAGCTAGAGGGTATTATGCTCATTGAAATAAGCCAAGCCGATAAAGACAAGTATCAAATGATTTCACTCATATGTGGAGTATAAGAACAAAGAAAAAATACTGAAGGAACAAAACAGCAGCAGACTCACAGAACCCAAGAACGGACTAATAGTTACCAAAGGGAAAGGGACTGGGGAAAATGGGTGGGAAGGGAGGGATAAGAGGGAAAAAGGGGCATTACGATTAGCAGATATAATGTTGGGGGGGCACGGGGAGGGCAGTACAACTCAGAGAAGACAAGTAGTGATTCTATAGCATCTCATTACGCTGATGGACAGTGATTGTAATGGGGTTGGTGGGGGGGACCTGATGAAGGGGTAGTTTAATAACCGTAATATTGCACATGTAATTGTAGATTAATGATAATAAAATAAATTATATTTAAAAAAAAACATTTCCTAATAACATTGAATTTAAAAAATCAGATTACAAACAATATTATAGTATAATCAGATCTATTTTTAGATAAATAAGTCTTTTTCTGTGAATAGAGAAAGAGATTGTAAGAATACAAAATAACCTAATTACTAAGAATTTAACAGATCTTATCTCTTGGTGGTGAAAAGATGTATTGTTCCTATATTTTTAAAATTATATATAAATAACATGTTTTATTTTAAAGAAAATAAAACAGTTCAAATAATTGTGCCAGGGTTCTTAAAATCTGTTGCTCTACTTGTGAACCTTCAGATTTCACCAAATGCAACAATTCACAAATATTTTTGAAGAATCTATTCTCATCAAATAAAATGTTCTCAAGAAGTTCATGTTATTGCAGTAAATATTCCCCCCAAATACATGGACTAAACCAAGAAAGATGTCTTTTGGTGCAAGCAACAGTAAGTCTAACCCAGGAGAATAATGAAAGGAAGCAAGGGATGGGAGCTAGACAAGGGTTCCAGGAGGGCGAAGCCTGACATGGGCTGGGGGATGGAATGTCACTGAGAAATTCAGAATTTGGAAGTTCTCAAAAATAGGACTTGAACTAAATAATTGTGAAAATTATAGTTACAGAATAGAACATAAATGTTATAAACACTGATAGTAAAAATAGTGGTTGAGAGGTTGGCAGGAGAAGGCAGTGGGGAGAGCTGTTCAGAGGGCTGATTTCTTCACCTTCACAGCAAAGAGTCATTCAACTGTCAACCATAGAAACATAGAGTTATAAAGCACACATAAGGATTTCAATTTCTTATTTTGTTCCAGTCTTTTCTCATAACCTTAAAAAGGTCTTTCAAAGACTAAAATCCCTAGAGGTGAGGAAACATTTATGTAAGTTGAGCAATTCCTAAAAATTCACTTGTTTCCTTTTTTCTGTTCTCATATAAAACTAAAGTTAATAAATACATTGTGCAAATGGCAACTTATTGGTCTATGTTATGATCTTACTCCTTTCAATCTACATGTTTAGTGCCTATGAATAGAATGATGAATGAACACTTAGTGTGACTACTGAAAATGTCAGAGTAGTAGAACTGCAGTTCAAGAATCTCTGTTCTTTTCTATACTTCTATAATTTTGTAAAAAATCTTCATCAAAAGTAAGAAGCTCAATTTGATTCCTTCACTGAAGGTTGACTTAATTTAGAGCATTTGCTGAACAATGTTCACCTAGGTAGAAGGGAAGTTTTGAACAGTGTCACCATCCTGATGGAAGGATCATCTTTTTATTGCAATGAATTTGAGGTATTAGGCCTTCTTCCTAGCATGTTGTCTATTGGCTGATTGCTTCATTCTCCCAGAAGGTACAGAGGAGACTAGGGAAGGTCCCTTGTCCTACCCAGTTTTAAGATTTAAAACAGTCTCTAGGTATTGACAGCCTTATGAAATCTGATGGCTGATTATATTATGAGTTGGAAGTTAGTTTAAAAGATAGACAATTGGGAATAAGAAGGAATAAAGTTATTAAAGAAATAGAACATTTGGAAATATGTTAAATGTCACTGCAAATGAATCCCTCACATCAATAAATATCATGGCATATTATACAGAAAATGGATTGCATTACTGGAATCCAGTATGATAATTATTGCTTTATCCTACTTACAGGAAGTTCAGCTCTTAAGCTAACAACAAAGACAGCTATCTTCTTCCTAAAATCTCCAAAAGAGGGACTCTTTCCATAAACCTCTTAACAAACCATGCCCAAACTTGTGATGGTCAAAGATTTTGATGAGATGATCAAAATCTAGATGTTCGATTTCAAGGAAGCCATTTCTGTCATCCTTCACACACTTAGAACATCGTAAAGTGAATTCTCAGAATTTTCTGCTCTATACAAGTGATTCCCTTGAATCATTTTGCAAAAGCTTTACCTTCCATATATCCAAACTCCCAACACAGCAAAGTGGCATCAGTCAGTAAATGAACATTCCGCTAGCTCACTTTCTAACTTGTCAACTGAATGAAAACTTGGAGGTGGTTCCCAGAGCAAAGCGGGTATATGCCTGTTATCCCCAAATCCACCCCATTGAATATTAGGTGTTGGAATTCCAAAATAGGGACCCCTACAAGGGCATCTCCTCAAAGTGTTTGTTTGAAAACCACACATCCAAATCATTGACTTAAGGATTGCTACTTAAATTTCTCAAATGTTTAATATCCCTGTGAGAAATCAAGAGTCTCTGTCCCTAATCTCCTGGAATAGGGTAGGAAAGAATATTAAGTATGAGTTTAAAAATTCTGCAAATGGCTTATAAGGTGTTTGGTAAATAGAAGGGTCTGAACGACTAATCATTAAATACCACAAAATCATCAAGGTGGAAATAGCCTGAATTTAGGAGTCATGTAGCCCTGGGTTCTAAATTCCCATCTGGCAATATCTGCTCTGTTTGCTAAAGGGCTTCACGTTTCTGAGCCTGCATTTTCACATTTGTAGAAATAAGACATCAGTGTGGCTTCCAAGTCTAACTCATAAATTCTTTTTTTTTCTTTTTTTTTTAATTAAGGTATTATTGATATACACTCTTATGAAGGTTTCACATGAAAAAACAATGTGGTTACTACATTTTTCCATATTATCAAGTCCCCACTCATACCCCAATTCAGTCACTGTCCATCAGTGTAGTAAGATGACACAGATTCACTGTTTGCCTTCTCTGTGCTACACTCTTTTCCCCGTGATTCCCCACACCATGTGTACTAAACATAAGACCCCAGAATCCCCTTCTCCCACCCTCCCCACCCACCCGCCCACACCCCTCCCCTTTGGTAACCACTAGTTCCTTCTTGGAGTCTCTGAGTCTGCTACTATTTTGTTCCTTCAGTTTTGTTTCGTTGTTATACTCCACAAATGAGGGAAATCATTGGGCACTTGTCTTTCTCCACCTGGCTTATTTCACTGAGCATAATATCCTCCAGCTCCAACCATGTTGTTGCAAATGGCAGGATTTGTTTCCTTCTTATGGCTGAATAGTATTCCATTGTGTATATATACCACCTCTTCTTTATCCATTCATCTACTGATGGACACTTAGGTTGCTTCCATATCTTGGCTATTGTAAAAAGTGCTGCGAGAAACACAGGGGTGCTTTTTGAATCTGAGAAGTTGTATTCTTTGGGTAAATTCCAAGGAATGGGATTCCCGGGTCAAATAGTATTTGTATTTTTAGTTTTTTGAGGAACCTCCATATTGCTTTCCACAATGGTTGAACTAGCTTACATTCCCACCAGCAGTGTAAGAGGATTCCCCTTTCTCCGCATGCTCGCCAGCATTTGTTGTTCTTAGTCTTTTTGATGCTGGTCATCCTTACTGGTGTGAGGTGATATCTCATTGTGGTTTTAATCCGCACCTCTCTGATGATTAGCGATGTGGAGCATCTTTTCATGTGTCTGTTGGCCATCTGGATTTCTTCTTTGGAGAACTGTCTCTTCATATCCTCTGCCCATTTTTTAATGGGGTTATTTGCTTTTTGGGTGTAGAGGCATGTAAGTTCTTTATATATTTTGGATGTTAACCCCTTGTCGAATATGTCCTTTATAAATATATTCTCCCATACTGTAGGATGCCTTTTTGTTTTCTAACTCATAAATTCTGATGCAACTAAACCAGACCAGTAAAGCACAAGAAGGTGTTTCTGGTAGAAAGCAGCCTGTCCTGGACAGGACACTTGGGCAGTGGGTCCAGAGGCAGAGTCACTGCCGCCATCACTGGGTGGGCTTGTTGAGGACACTGAGTGTGTCCAATAGGCACCAAAAGCCACAGCAGGAAACGGCACACACTAGCACCCAACACAAATATTCTCCTGTGGGCTTTATTAATAAGGCAGTCATTTCATCCTTGGAGGACTGACTGCTCCTTATTCAATCATCTGAAAAGGACTGTGGCTTTTTCAGAGTAGGCAACAGACTCCTTTTGCAGCCACAGTCCTGCCCCCCCAAGTGCTCTTTGTAGGGCACAGGGTGAGAAGCAGCACAGGCTGAATCCAATTTTCTGGGAAATCTAGGACCACAGAAATAATTTTAAAATTTAGTTGAAAAGAATGAAATCCTTTACTAAAGCAGACATTTTGCCATGCTCTTTCTGCCATACCCACATATTCCTCATGTCTTTCCATAAGCCCGGGGAGACATGAGCACATACACATGCACTCAGATGTGCACACACACGACCACCTCTTTTATATCTCCTGATAATTAATATTTACCTTCTCAAAAAAAAATTGTGTATCAGATTCCATTGAATACCCCATAAAAATCCACTTGACTTTCAACCACTGTTCCCACATCTGCCATTGCCACCAGGCCAACCAGAAGGATAAAGACATGAAAATATTAGAATAAAATGATCCAGCCTAGCCAATTAACCGTGGTTACCCTGCTCTCCAGAATCTCCAACAGGGAGACACATATGGGAATTTGTTAGCCAGGTACGAAGAGCATACGTATACACCAGTGTAATAACACCAACAGAATTCCTGCTCTCACCTCTCAATGTCTCTGTCTGGAATAGGTAGTGAATGAGCTAACCGAGTAGAAAATTTTCAGTAAGAAAACTGCATTTCTATGCCTATCTTAAAACTTACAACATACTGAGTTCAAAGTATTCATTGTCTATATTAGATCTGTTTTCAAGACTCCAAAGATAAAATAGCTCAAAGTGAGAGTGGTTATATTAACTTTACATTAGCCTGAGACTCTCCTTCTTTCCTTATTTGTTTATTATTTATATATACCTGGCCTTATTCTGAAAAAGAATTTGCTGCTGAATAGGAAAAAATAGCACAGAACCAACCAATCTCCTGTTACATGATAATACTCTCTCCCTGACTCTGGTTTTTAAGCCAACCTTAATGAGTGCTGTGGACACCCTCAGCAGACAGTGAGCTACAAAGACCTATGAGTTGCCTCAGTTTTTTGTTCCAACCTCTTTTTTAAATTCTTGAATCTTAAGATGCAAGGGACTCCCTCCTTCCAGGGTCAACCCAACCTCTTGATACTATAAAGTCTGCCCATCATGGCCCCTGATTGTCACTCTGTTGCCAAAAACAACAGCTGTGTGGCCCTGCCTGGAGCAGTGACCTTCTCCTCAAGGCAGGGAGTATATATTGCTGCAGATCTCATCTGTCCCATGAAAAGTGTCATGTATCTGTCCATTCCCATACCCCTCACCAGTGGGGTCAATAGGAGGCAACAAAAACAAGTCAAGCCAGGAATGAGAGGCCAATGGGCAGTGGCCAGTGAAAACCACAGTGAAATGTGGAGAAAGAATAAAGGTGAGAACACACAGAGAAGACCAAAATAGTGACTGTGCATGATTTGGAAGTGTATGTGTGTGGAGAAGCAGGCGCATTAGCTCCATCAACTTTGTGAGGCTGGGATAAAGAAAAACATTCAAATGAGGCAGGAATGAGTAATTGACGATCATAACTGTGATTATAAGGCATAATTACAATTAGCTGCACAAGAGTGTTAATCATGAAAATAATTACATGTCAGCTTTCCTCCTCAAGAAGAGAGAATGTAATTAAGTGGCCCAAAGGGGGCAAAAAAATCATCTCTCTGGATGATAAAAGTTTGGGGTGAAGGGCTGATGTTTTAAGGGGGAAAGCTTTTCCCAGTGTTTGAAATGAATCAATCAATTTCTTCCACCAAAATGAAGGCAAGTAGGTAAGAACAAAGTGTGGCTTGAGATTGTTCTTCCAAACAGAGTGAACCCAAACTTAAGGTGTGAGGCAAAGCAATGTGGTGATTAAAAGCCAGACAGGCTTGAATTCAACTTTTTTATTTTACTGGCTAGATACCAGTTCTATGATAGTAAACATGTTATAACATAAGAAACCTTTCTCAAAGTCTCAGTTTCCCCGTTAGAAAGCAATCATCATACATGCCTCTCTGCACCTGGCTAGGGCTGAAGGCCATGGGGGAAGTCTGAACGGTGAGTTAGAACTGAACTGACTTACTGATTACAAAGGTAGTGGACATTCTACTTTCTGGAACTAGGCTGTGTTTGTTATTTAAAGTAATTGTTGCGTATTGCCCTGACCAGAAAAATCAGGGGAATGCCTGAGTTGTTATCTCCTGGTAGGAAAACCAGCTGCTGTGAATAGGTTAAAGGGGTGGGGTGGAGCATGCTGCTTTATGGTTAATTCCCATTGATCATTAATCTCCATTGTTCCAGGAACCAGATATACATGCCACCTCAGAGAATCCCTTGACCCCATAAGATCATGCCCTAGACTCCATTTCTGGTAAACCTTATTATTTCTCGCTGACACCCAGCATTCTCTTCTCCCTTGCAAAAAACTGCCCACAACATTGGCACATACCATCAGCTCCAACCAGCACACCCCCCCAGTAACAAAGGCCAAATGCAACAAAGCTAAATGCAGACGGTTTGGGCATGTGCTTGAGTTGTGCCAGGCCCCTCAGGACACTCAACAGTAATGTTGGGTTTAACCTGACAGGGGTCGTCAACCCTGGCCCTCTCCGGCGGCTGCACTCCCAGCCTGTCCTGGGGCAGCGGCTTCCTTCGAATTCCTCCCCCGCCCTGCTCCTTGAGCAGCAGCCTTGTGGTGAGGTCAGCAGGCCCCAAGCCATCAGTCAGCATGGCAGGCCCTCTCCCAGCGCAGACTTCCAAGGGGCCAGCGCCATGAATCACAGGAGTGTCATCCCCTGGGAGCCACGGTGACAAGGTCTTGTAATTTATCTCACATGAAATGAGCTGGACTATTTGAATAGGCTGGAGGAAAGCAGTCCATTAATTCTCAGAGAGAGCTTTTCACTCTTGAGGGTTTTATTCTGCGCCCACACAACTGACACCTGCCCGGGCCTCCTTTCCTGTACCCTAGTGGCATGCTGAGGGCTCAGCTTGCACTCCCCTGATGGCTTGATGCTAAAACAAGGCACAGACCACCCTTCATGCAGGGAGAATGACAGGGACACTTAGCCTTTAGTGTTTTGTGGTTGACCTCATGTTCTTTCCATACCACTACTCCCAGCCAACTCCTCCCACCCTCTTGCAAATACCATTTCACTTTATACCAAAGGCATGATCTATAAAAGGAAAAATTGATAAGTTGAACCTCATTAAAAAAAAAAAAACTTTTACTCTGAAAAAAAGAAAAACTGTGAAAAGGATGGCAAGACAAGCTACAGAGAGGGAGAAAATATTTGCAAACTGCGGAATCAACACAGGCTTTGTATCTAAAATATATAAAACACTCTCAGAACTCAACAGTAAAAAAAAACAATTAGCAAATGGGCATAATACATGAATAGACATTTCACTGAAAAGTATATACAGATGGCAAATAAGCACATGAAAACACATTCAACATCATTAGCCATTAGGGAAATGCAAATTAAAACCACAATAATATATCACTAAACAACTATTAGAACTGCTAAAATGAAAGATAGTGATAAAACCAAATGCTGGTGAAGATGCATAGAAACTGGATCACTCATATATTGCTGGTGGGACTATAAAATGGTTCAGCCATTCTGGAAAACAGTTTGGCAGTTTCTTCTAAACTAAGCATATACATATTCTATGATATAACATTAAACTCCTGGGCATTTATCCCAGAGACATAAAAACTGTGTCCAAGAAACAAACAACAACAAAAACCTACACATGAATGTACTTAGAAGCTTTACTTGTAATAATCACAAACTAGAAACAACCAACATGCCCTCTAACAGGTGAATGGCTAAACAGTAATACATTCTCAATGGAATACTACACAGCAATAAAAAGGAATGAACTATTGATACATGTAACAACATAGATGGATTTCAAGGGCATTTTACAGAGTGAAAAAAGTCAAGCTCAAAAGGCTAAATATTGCATGGTTCCATTTACGTAACAGTCTTGAAATTATAATATTATAGACATAGAGAAGAGAAGACTAGTTGCTGGAAGTTAGGGATGAGGGCTGGGAAGGGGCAGGGAGCCTAGTGGTGATGGGATAATTCTATGTCTTAATTGAAGTAGTGGTTACACAAGTGAACACGTGGTAAAACTGCATAAAATATACATATATACTCACAAACTGAGTGCATATGAAACCAGTGGAATGTAAATAAGCTTTGTGGATTGAACCAGTGTCAACTTCCTGATTTTGATACTGTACTATAGCTATGCAAGGTTATCATTAGGGAAAAATGGGTCTTCCCTGCATATTGTCTTCTTCTTTTTCCTTTTTTTTTCTTTTCTTTTTTCCCTTTTGGCAACATCCTAGGAATCTATAATAATTTACCAAGCAAACGTTTTTAAAACTTGTAAATTCTTATTTTTAAAACAATAATTTCACTTCTACTCACATTAAAAACAGTTTCAAAAATGATTCCATGTGGATTTTTTTTTCAAGTTATAATTTGGATTCAGTTACGGAACTGTCTTGCCTAGAAATGAGTCTTCTTATTCTTTCTCTGTCTTTGACAACTCTATCCTCTTGGAGTAAATTATATGGAGAAGGGCCTTGCCAGCCAGGAGGTAAGCATTGTTAATAGTATTAGCTGCTTCCTCACGGTGCAGCATCAGAAGGATGAGCAAGCTCATCCTGTAGGAAGACACAGGAAGGTTCTCTGTGCTGAGTCACAGAGAATGCAATTAAAGTTAATATAAATGTAAATTTTGCTTCCTTTCCAAGAGAAGAAAAAAGGGCTTCTCCCCTCTATGACAGTTCCAGCATTGGCAAAGAAGCGAAAACATCATGTACAAAGGCTTGTCTAGATGAGACTAGCTTAGAGTTTATCTTCACAGGTTCAAGCCTCAGTTCCACATGTCCCAGCTTTGGGACAACAGGCAGGCTACTTAACCTTAACATCTCTGTGCCTCTGTCTTGTCTGTCAGTCCAAAAGAGGAGTAAAAACACTCCCTACTGCATGGTTATCATAAGGACTGATGACACGTACTTGTAAAGCCATAGCTAGGGCCAGGCTCACAGTCCATGCTCTGTAAGTGCTGCTTCAACAACAGGCGCCCAAGCGCTCCTACCCAAACGATTAAAATGTCAAGAGGAAAAAGTTAGCCCCACCTAACTAGGAATCCCCTCTGACTGTGGACCCTGCCCCAGTTTCCCCCACCATGACCTCCCTTAACCCCGAGAGTCACTCACGTTCCAGACCTTTCCCTCCCTTTTCCTTTTCAAAAACTTGCTCTGCGCAGGACCCATTTCCTCTTAATCTAATGAAGGCAAGTGGAGGAGCAGAACCTTGCACAGATGTGTGCACACCGGGTAGCGCCTGACACCAAAGCACAGAGAGGGAACAGAAAAGGTGCTTTCAGTTCTGACTCTTCAGCTACAGCCATGTGACCTGGTACAGGTCGCTCCAGGATGGCGTCCTCACAGGAAATGAGAAACCATCAGAAGTTGGCAGACATTTTCTTTACCGGGCCAGAAAGGAAAACTTTTGCGTTTCGTGCACTATGTTTTCTCCATTGCAACTTCTTAACTCTGCCACAGCAGGGGAGCAGCCAGAGACAATATAATGAGGGTGTCTGAGTTCCAATAAATTTTTACTTACGAAAGTAAGTTTGGCCTGCCAGCCATAGTTTGTTGACCCTCAGTCAAGATCAATGGTACCAAATTATTTCTCCACCAGGAATCCCCTTATGGATGTCATACTTTGAAAAATTTATCTATATAACCCATTGCACTAAATATGGATAAAATTAGCTCTCCAGCTTAATTATTATGTACTATATAACATATAGCATATGTTTATACAATAAGCTCTGATTACATGTATATAATATATATAATATTTGTACAAGGTCCATCAGAGCCTGGTAGTCATATGCAATAACCAGTATTAACACACTAGGTTAATATATTTCCAACCAAATAATAAAACCTGACATTTTAGTTAACTTATTTGAACTTAATGTGGATGAATACAAGTATAAAAACACACACACACACACAAATGTCCTAAGAAAACCTTCAAGGCACCCTAGAAGTCTGGGGTTCCCCTGAACCAAACCTTCTATCTTACCTTCTTTAATGTCAAAACATTGGTTTGTGACTAATGATACAGCTTTGGAGAGGTCTCATCTAATTTCTGGGCCTCTCTTTCTTCCTGATGAAGAAGAGGTGGTGGGGTGATCTCTCCAGCCTAGTGGTCCTATCACTTTTTTATTCAAAGTCCCTAATCCTTCGAATGCCTTTGCTGGTTTAGGAGATAGCTTCCCCAGGTCACAAGGCATCATAAACACCATCAAAACGGAGGTCTCCTTCCTAAGGACTCTTCAGGGTGATACCTGAAGACTGTTAGTATTAACCCTCAGGCTTCAACCCCTGACAGGGGGCAGGGACGTTTCAGTTAAAGCTGGCTTATATGAAGTCTTCCCAATTATACCATGAAGATTTGTCTTGCTCTCTGAGGCTTCAGATTCGAAGCCTTTTCTGAGCATTTCCCCAAGTAGGCCAAGTTTGGATGAATCAGAAAAAACACTGATTTTTTATGAGCCTTCAGATTCTCTTCTGCCTGGTGGGAGGGGAGGTTTCATAGAAACATGTGACTCAGACACAGTAAACAAAAATGCCTTCACATTAAACAAAAATGCAGCCCTATCTCTCCTGCGCTGGCCTCTCCTTCCCTACCATCTTGGTTGGGAAGATCCCAACATACAATTGTGTTCCATCATCATGGAATGACAGGTAGAAAGACACAGCCCCACATGTACCTCCCAATCTTCTTGTCTTCCAACTATAAGGCACTTTGCAAATTTCCTTTCTCATTTGTTCAGTTGCCTTATTCCTCCCAATTTTTATGTCAACTTCTGGAAGCCTCTACCAGGCTTCTGTAAAGGGTCAGAGAATAAATATGTTAGGCTTTATGCGACATAGGGTGTCTGTCACAACTACTCAGCTCTGCTATTGTGGTAAAAGCAGCCACAGACAATATGAAATGAATGATATGGCTGAGTTCCAATAAAACTTTATTTATAAAAACAGGCAGCAGGCTAGATTTGGCCCACAGGCTATAATTTGTGGATACCTGCTCTATAATAATACTTCATGTTATTTTTTTCCCCAGAAAAAGCCGATACAGGAAGTACTGCTATTATCTCTACTTGACAAGTAAAGAATCCAAGGCACAAACACATGAAGTATGTGCCCAGATCACAAAGGTAGTGAGCACCAATGCTGGGACTCATGCTAAGGTTGTCCACTGCCTAAGCCCGTAACCATGGTCCTATGATTCCCTGGGCACTGTCTTATGGTTGTCTGTCCATCTATCCCAAGGGCTTTCCAGCCTCTTCCAGGGATCTGCAGCCACAGAGTGGTGTGGCCATTCTGCTGCTTTTTTGCAGAAAGGTCCCTAATTAATCCCAGCCAGATGAGGAAGAGCTATGCAAAATGCACTCTGGGTCATCTTTAGGGGAGGCTCCATGGGCAAGAAGAATAAACTGATAGTTTTCTCCTCTGTGGTAGGAGCTTCGTGGCTCATGTCCTTCCCTTTAGTGACCCAGATTATCACATAACCCAGGAAACCAAAATATCATAATCTGGTATGGTTTGTAGATATCAGACCCGTTCAACCCAGACTGAAGTAACCTCTCACCCATCTCCAGTTGATTTAATTCATTTGACAGTAATCATGTTCTCCATCACTCATATGACTACTTACTTTAAAATCTTTTATACTGATTGATCTTGACAGGATCAGAAACTTCATTAATTCTTAAAGGTACCGTTCTGTATACTACTCCACTCTGTGGCCAACTATGTCTAGGGCCCCTGGCTCCCTCTGGGTATCAACAACTATCAGGTACCCCATGGACTGCTGTTTGAAAATCTCCCTCCTGAGCTACCATCTGAAGCTCGCTGGCTTGGGGCTGGCTCACAGGGGTTTCTTTTAACTGCTAAGGCCACCTTTGTGAGTCTTTCAAGTGTAGCGTCTGTCTGCTGGCATCATTCTGATGTATTTCCCCAAGGCTGCAGCTTTCTCTTCCCCTGGCTCCAACTCTACATAAGCACTATGATTTTTTAATTAGCTCTGTGAACCATAGACTTCAAATCAAATACCAAAAAGGAACCAGGGTTCATTGAACAAACTAAGCTGGTTGTCTATCTGGAGGAATGAACTGAATCCTGATTTCCAACAAGATCACAGTCAGCCCGCCAAGAACACTTGATGCTACCAGCATCTGCCTCAGTTTCCACAGGCCCTTCTAAATTGCTGCTAAGTGTGCCAGCGATGGGGACTTCAGTGATCCCATCAGGGACTTCCAAGGCCCTTTCAAGATTCAGAATCAACGTCTCCTAGAGGTTCTGAGTGCTTATGCCAGGGCTAAATACATCTGTACAGCTCAGACTCAGCCCAAGGCCACAGATAGCCTCCACAGCTGTTCACTCAAGAAAGAATTGCTTGAAGCTCTATTTCTACCTCTAATCCAAACATTGTCCCCTCTTAGGAAAACTCCACAGATGTCCTCATTGACAGTGACTCAAGATACCTCCTGCCCAACACCCCAAAGCTGCAAAATAATGCAAAAATCTCAGAAAAGCACCAATGGAGTCTTTCTAGAGCAATCTTTATCTCAAGGATATTGGTACTCCCCATTTTCTGAAGAATAGTTTATTGTGGGAGAGACAGCTGTATTCTCAGACTAGATAGATAGATACATTGATACACAGATACACAGACAGACACAGATAGATATAATCTTTAGGAATTACCTCAAGACAGTGCATTCTCAGACTAGATAGATACATTGATACATAGATACGTAGACAGACTCAGATAGATATAATCTTTAGGAATTACCTCAAGACAGTGTACAAATGTTTTCAACTCAAACAGAAAGATAAAAAAAATACGGCATTAACTCCTCGTTCCCAAGGGACTGAGAAAAACTAAACAGCCCCTTCTCTGTGTCTTAATGCACAATTGCAACAAATCCAATTCAACCTACATCAATTAAGCTCCTTCCAGGTACCTGGCACCATGCTTAGAGGTGAATGAGCATAGTGCCTGCCTGAAAGAATTCCCGATCTAGCAGAGAAGAAAGACACACCAATGAATAACGATAATATAAGGCAGACTATAATATGTGCTATAATAAAGATACAAAAGTGCAGAAAAATAATAGGGTTGTTTGCTTTGTTTGCTCAAGGACTATGAATTTTAAAAATTTACTGAGGCATCCAGTGAGGGCAAGGGTTAATTGGCAATCCTCAGAGCTTAGCAACAACAAATGAAATAAAAACAGGATTTCTCATTCCCCAAAAATAAAAAATACTGAATTATGATCACAGATAACCTTCTCAGTACTCCTAGAAATGATCTAAATGTCTCTTCTTTACTTATGAGCTGAAAAACTCTGTAGTCATAGGTCAAAGTCTGGGAAGAAACCGGAATAAAAGATCACCATCTTTTCACTCATCAGTCTTTTATCTCTACCTCAGCCCCCCAGGTCATTAAAGGCTTCAGTTATGGGTTTTTGCAACAGAAAAACCTTTGCCTGTGGGCCAACCTAAAATGACTCAATACCTTCTGACAATGTTTACTTCTTACATCTATTCACCCCATAAACATGCATTAAGCACTTGTTCTGTGACCTACCCTGGGCCAGACTCTAAGGTCAGAAGAGAAACAAGACATGGTCCCCATCCCGCATGACCTCATAGTCTAGCAATGCAGGGCAGGGGGGTGAGAAACACATGAGTAAACAAATAACGCATTTAAAAGTGATAAATGCTCTAACGGTTTTATGTCCAAGCATCCAAATACTACTTCATACACACAAGGCTAAACAAAGAAGCCAGAAAATCACCAAATATTTTAGAGTCAGGCAGGCTAGTGCTGAGGTTCAGCTTTCCTAACTGGTCTCTTACCTAGTCTAGTCTCTTCTAATTCGTCTTGCATTCCTGCCACAAGCTAATACTCCTAAACTTTAATTCTAAGTGTGTTAATCCCCTGCACGAAGATTTGCAATGCCTCTCCCCTTATCAAGTGAAGTCCAGACTCCTTAGCATGGCACCAAAGTTCTCCAAAACCTAGCCTGAATCTGTTATTCCCGCCTTGATTATGTATTCAGTAAACACCTATGAAGTGTCATGCTCTGTTCTGGGCATGAAAGATACTGGGAAAAACAAGACAGTCAAGATTCCGAATGTCATAGTGGAATGGTAGAAGAATGGAGACAAATTAAGCAAGTAAGCAAAAATTTCGAATGGTGATAAGTGCTCTGAAGAAAAAGGAAAAAGAATGATAGAGAATGACAAGGAGCCCACTAGAATGGGGTGACTGGAAAGGGTATCTGAGCAAGTGGCATTTAGGCTGAGACCTGAATAACAAGGGGCAAGCCACATGACCCTCTAGGGGATGAGTATGTCAAAGAAAAGAACAAGCCGAAACGAAGTCCTGGTGGAACCCTAAAGAAGGCCAGGGAGGGTAGAGCTTCAGGTCCTGGGGGAGAGTGGTGAGAGGTGAGGGTGGGGAGGGGACAGGGCCTGGACCACATAGGCATGGTGATCAAAGTGAGAGATTTAGATTTTTACTCCATGTCTGATGAGCAACCATTAGTAGATTCTACACAAGGAAGCAACTGATGTGATATTCCACTTAAATAGGCCTGTTTGGCTACTTGGAGGACAAGGGATGAACTGGGACAAGAGATGAGGCAGGGAGGCCAACTGAAAGCTTTTGCAAGAGCTCAGGTGAGAGATGGGAGTGGCTTATACTCGAGAGGGAGCAAGAGAGTTGGAGAGATGACTGATGGATCCATAGTATGTGAGATACAGACTGACAGAATGTACTCAGATCACATGTGGGAGGCAGAGGAAAAGGAAGAACACGAGGTATCACAGATGACTCCAAGTGCTTGGCTTAAGCAAGTAGACAGACAGTTGTGCCACTGAAACAGTCCCCATTGTATCCCCTTCTTTGCCCTCAAATCAAGCCAGATAATGTGTTGCCTCTTGAGCATAACCTACTCTTTCCCAATGTCCATTTCCTTCATTTCTGCATTTTGAAACCCTTTATGCAATTCAACACTCAAAACCAGTGCTATATTTCCTGAACTGGCCTGCTGAAATCCTCTCTATTCTTCCATTCATAATGCTTTTTTATACTTCAATTACTGCATGTGTCCCATTCTACCCGGTATTAATATTATTATCTATTAGTTGTATATATTAATATTAATTACAATTAATGTACTGGTATATTATAATTATCAATATTGGTATGAATATTAATTACATTTATGTTACATATTAATGCTAGTTGTAATTTATTGTATTTATCAGTTATAACTAATATTAATTATATTTATATTCATATAATTTTGTCCCTGTATGCTACCTCCACCCATAAACCGTAAACCCCATCTGTGACCAGCTTTTCTTCTCTTTGTATTCCTCTATGAATTATTGCATCCACAAACATTAGTTGAAGAAGGTAGGGTTGGTGCAGATAACATTGATATCTAATCTTTATTTAATTCCTCAGTCCTAGACTGCCTTCTGATAATTCTTAAGGGGGTTTGGGTGGTTATTCCATTTTCCATGTGAGAGAGTCAAGGTTAAATAACTTGGCTAAGTGACACATGGTGCCAGAATTAGAATTCATGTCCTCAGAGTTGACCAGTATTATAGAGAGTCACATGGATTACATATATTTCCTCTTTAGTATCTGTACAACAAGACAGCATGGCACTGCATTTCATCAAACACCTAAAATGCCAATTCTAAGACCCAATATTATTTTATAGAACACTAAAAAAGAAAAAGTAGGGTCAATTAAACTTTGACACATGCTCAAATGCCATCCATTATAAAGCATCCTGATTTCAGTGATTTTAAAATGTGAGGAAAAAAAGTGTGTCTTAAAACTCTGCATTCTATTAAGTGAGGAAACTGAAGCTGAGTGAGTGTAAGCGCTGGCCCAACACCCTGCCGCCAAGCAGGTGGCAGTGTTCGGAGGCAAACTCAGGTCTCTTGGCTCCAAGAACGGTAGCCTTTCCATACTAGCAGTGCGGCCCCCCTGTATCCCCTAGATTTTCCTAAAGAGGCATAACCACAACAGGTGAACATAAAGAAATAAAGATCAAATGTGGAGCCGGGGCTGACTCTGTGTCCTACACTAATGCACTTACCCAAAACCACAGCTTCCTGGCCTTTATGGAAATTAGGAGGGGAAATGTCCGACTGAGCGCCTTCTCTGTGGGTGGCACTGTCCAGAATGGTCAGGGATAATGGTAATTTATGTTTTCTTCCACACCTGCTCTCCTCCCTGCTGTAGTCAACTGCTAACACATCTTCTCTCTAGGGGAAGATGAGGGAGGGGCTGAAATGAGGGAAGGAAACAGCTCTTGTTCACCGCGGCTTCGCTAAATTGCATTTGCCCTCTTTTGCATAGAGCAATAAAATGTCATAGAAAATGCAGCATGGATTTTTAATTTTCTCCTTGTCACCGGGTGCTGTAATCACATAATTAACCAAGTAGTAGAGATAGTCATTTATAGCAAATGGGCAAAACAATCACAGAGGTTAGCCACCAGGGACCAAAATGGTTACATTTGCCTCTCAAAAAGGCAGGTGTGGACAGACAGCTTGACCATCCCTTGGCTGTCTGGGAACAAACTCCTAACGGCCACAGCATTAGGGTAAAAGAAGGGCACTGAGTTTGTCCTTCAAGACAAATTGCTACCCACTCAGTGGCTTGAAGGCCCTGAAACTGGAGTGGGAACAAGAACCCAGGGCAGCAAGAGCCGCTCTGCACCCGCCCGTCACGGCCCCCCCGCAGCGCCCCCACCGCGCGGGCTGCCTGCTGCCCTGATCCCAGGCTCCCCCCTCTGCCCGCAGCTCCCTGCCTGCGGCTAGCCTCCTGTCCTTCCATCAAGTATGCTTTCTTGTGGAGAGCCCTTCCTGCCTCCCACTGCCAACCGCTCCACCTGCAGCCATAGCTCCTCGTTTCTCCCACGAGTGCAGCCTTTCTCCCAGCTTGTCCTGGAAACAAATAACAACAAATTATATATATAAGCAATTATGTTAGAAACTCGTAGAACCCTGTTAAGATCCCAGAAAGGGCCTTGCTCACCTGCTTTCTCTGATAGAGAAGCCCCTCCCCGAATGGGCATGGCCCCAAAGGTGGAGCAAATACCCACTTTCTAGGCTCCAGGTGTGAAAACCTTATAAGTGATTCTGAGGGAGGTTTGACCAACACCCAAAAGCTCTCCCGCCCACCAGCACCTCAAATTAGTTTTGCCATGAAGCCTGAAATCCCGGCTTGGGTATTACATTTTGCCTTTAAAGAGTGCCCCCTTTTAAAATGCAACAGGCATGGCAAAGATAGCCTTTGACTTATTGTGCCCCAAACCTCAATATAAATTAGCACATCTATGTCTTTCTTCCCTGAAATGTGAAGCCCAGACAGCAGAAACACTTCCTACCTAAGCAGGGAGAAACCTGGTAAGAACCATGTGCTAAGTATTAAGTACTTATGAGCAGAACTATTCTTCCTTGTACTGCAGCCTTGGAAAACAGGCATTATTATTATTATTGTCATCATCACCATGATTATTATTACTCTCATTGCACAGATGACAAGAAAGTTTAATTTGCTCAAAGTCTAAGAGGAGTCTGAGAATTCAACCTTGGGCCTATCTGAAGTAAAAATCCACACCCTTTCCCTCCACCATGGATGCTAAGTATGGAATTATTTTCTCTTTTCACCCTTCCCACCCAGCTCCCTAAAAGGGCCTCCACTGGCCCTTATGCTTTTGCCTTTTGCTCCATCAAAGCCTGTTCTAGGAAAGTCTGCTTATGTGTCATTTAAACGTTAGAGATGAAATGAGATGAGATGCAGCCTGTTCAGAGGGAAAAGGCAAATACATTAACTTCAAATCACATGAATTATGGTAAATATTCTTAAGTCTCTTTCAAAAGAGTGTCAGACACTGGAAAGGGACGGGAAGTTTAAGGTCCTGTGTGTGCCCACAGCACAATGTAGAAGAGGCAGGGAGTGGACGGGGGACACAGGGAGAGAGCCGGCTTCCAGGATATTTGAAGGCACTCGATGACGAAGAGTATTTGAATCCTCAGAACTGGCGATTAAAAGTATCTAAGAGGTAATCTCTCTCAACTTTCTTATCCCCAGGTAGGGGAGGAAGGCATCTTTTTTCTCCACGCTTCTAAATTCTTGGCTGTATCCCCTGGAACAAAAGACAGATTAGCGAGAGAAAAACATTCAAAGCTTTAACATGAACTTTATGTGACATGGGGGGGGGGCCTAATAGGGAAATTAAGCCCCAGAGAAATGGTTAACCCTGAGCATTTTTATGAATTTAGTTTGATGAAGATGGACAGTCATGTTATAAAAGGATCTGAGCTAAGGACAAAAAGGGTCTGAGCTAAGAATAGTGACCTGGGAGAAACAGCAAGGCCTGTGTGTTCAGATTCCTGTCAGCATCCCTCCATCCTTGGAGCTAAGGGTGCATCTTCCCTCCAGATACAGGGAGTCGTATGGGAGGGTCTATGACCTGCTTCAAGGGGTCAGAAAATCCTTCCTGCACCTGCCATTTCCCAAATTCCTTCTGCTTGAAATATTCAATATGCCAAGATTCCACATTTTGGGATAATGTGTCCTGAACCCTGTCAGTAGGATTCAGGTTTCAAATTCCCGTCAAGGCCTCGTTTTTTCCTACTTGAATTAAGTCATCTAATGAACTCTTTGTCCTTGAAGAGAAAATGAGGGACTCAAATGGACCCTGAGTGACATTAGTGGCCCCCCTGGGAACAGGAAGGTTTACCAAGGCCCTAAGCAGCCTAAAGAGAATAGTCATCAGGCCTTTGCCATAAATCCAGTATGATTATCAGAAGACACCCATCTATTTAGTGATCTATTCTGATCTATTTTTGGCCAAATAGATTATCTACTATTATATTTTTTGGCCAACATTACCCTATGGGATTGTCCAATGCTTGTACTATTTGGGTACCACTCATCAAGAATAAGTTGGCATCAGGCAATGAAATCTGTAGTATCGAGATCACTAAATAGGTCTGAAGCAGGGTTCCTCAAACTTGGCACTATTGATATTTTAGACCAGATAATTCCTTGTTTGGGTGTGCAGGTGTTATATAATAAAGACTGACTGGCCTTTGTCCTGGTTCCTGGGATGGACAGTCTAACTCCTTGGAATTTCAGAGTGTTAGGTGTGTCTTTATTGTGCTACTGACATGGTTCATGGTGGGTGCCTAGAAACTTCAGGATGGGGCTGGTCACCGGAAAGACCTAGGACATGACTAGAGCTTTGGGACTTCCAGGCATCCACTGGTTGTCAAAGTGTGGCCCCCAGACCACCTACATCAGCATCACCTGAGAACTTGTCAGAAATGCATATTCTTGGGCCCCACCCTGGTTCTACTGAGTCGGAAACTCTGGGGTGGGGCCCAGCCACCTGTGTGTTAATAGGCCTTCTGGGTGATTCTGATGTTCACCAGGATTTGAGAACCACCTATGCAGGAGGCTGAAGAGGGAGGGTAAAGATAAATGCCATCATTTTTGGACAGCAATTTCCTCCAGCTGGGACGCCAGTAATACTTAAGGCAAGGAGAGAGTCGTGCAGACGAGAGCATCAGCCCCATAAAGGCTGAACTTCCCTCATTTCTGGCACCCTTTCTTATAACACACTGAGCCATAGTCCAGAGGCCCTGGTGAAATGAAATGCAGAAAATTCATACTTTTGACTCCCTAGATTTTAATTTCCCAGGCATGTCCTTCAAGCCAGCCTCACCTAGAACAAGCTCAGTATCCCTAAAAAGTGAGAAAAGAAAGCTATTGCTTGCTTCCTGCCCCACCCCCTTGCCTTGAAATTGTTTTCTTCCATCCTCGCCTGCTGGCTTTAATTAGGAGTGAAGCAGCATACAGACTGGAGACAGCAGGTGGTCTTAGCACAAAAATGTGTTCAATAAACAGCTTTGGATAATCAGAGGTCACCATGTCTGTGTGTCTGCATTCTCCTCCTTTCTGGCTTCTTCTTCCCCATCCTGTTTGTCTTACCATTTACACCTCATTAGTTAAAAGGAAGCCACCAGCTCAGAGTCCTGTTGCTATGGGCTTAGGAGGAGGTCCAATTTCACAAGAGGTTGAGGGATGGGAGGAGGGTAGTCACAATAAATAAAATCACATTGCATGTGCACAATCTGTTATAATTAGGTATCTTAGAAATACCTATTACACAAACACATTACAATGACAAAATCAGGCATGTTTAAAAGCATTTATACTCTGGCCAACAGAGGGTAGTTTTTTTGGACCCAAGAAGAATCTGCTACATTAAAAAGAGCATTAAATGCGTATCACAAGGTGAAAGGAGCCAATCTGAAAAGGCTATATACTGTATGATCCAACTCTATGACATTCTGGAAAAGGCAAAACCATGGAAACAATAGAAAGATCAGTGGTTTTAGGGGTTAAGAAGAAGGGAAGGATGAATAGGCAGAGCTCAGAGAATTTTTAGGGCAGTGACACTATTCTGTATGATATTGTACTGATGGATACATGTCAATAATATATTTGTCCAAACCCATGGAAGGTACAACACCAAGAGTGAACCCTAATGTAAACTATGGACTTCTCATGAGGGTGATATGTCAATCCAGGTTCATAAGTCAACAAATGAACCACTGAAGTTTGGGGAATTTGGGCATGTGTGGGGACAGGGGGTATATGGGAACTCTCTGTATTTTCTGCTCAATTTTGCTCTCAACCCAAAACTGCTCTTTAAAAATGAAGTTTATTAATTTTTAGAAAAAGCATTGAACTTGGACTCAAAAGATGTGGACTCTGACTATCATGGGCTCAGTCACAGACTGGCTGTGCAAACTTGGGCAAGTTACTTGGCTTCTCTGAGCTTCAGCGACACCAGCTACAAAGTGAAAATGGTAATATCTGCCAGTGAGAAATGTTGAGTGGTAAAAATGAAGTAATATGTATAGACACACAGCTAATGTTTGTTTAGATAATAAGAATAGGAAAATAATATGTAGAATTCGTGGCAGAGATGGGGGACTAGGATTCTAGACTGCTGTTCTGAAGCAGACAGGGCCAGCCCACAAAGCGCCACCTATATTGCTACCTGATTTGAGATACAAATTTCTTTCTCCACCTTTGAAAAATGCCTGCCCCACGGGCCCACTAGAAAGCTGAGCAGTGACCCCTGGAGTAGAGCATTTGATTTTTAGGACTGAATTATATTGTACTATAAACACCTCAAAGGGGAAAAAAATGAATAACAGCTTCTTAGTGTAGATTAATGAGTTATATTATCTACTTAAAAGCAAAGTCCTGAGAGAACAGAACACAAAATATGTAAGATTTGATAAAGCGGGTTGGTAGAAAAATCTGAAAATATCTGGAACTGTGAGGCACTGCCTGGAAGATAGATTTTGTTCAGAAGTTCAGAATGAGCAGTCCGAGGGGAATGTGTAAGGCAGGGGCACCAGACTAACAGAAGAAATCAATCAACAAGCAGGCAACAAAGACAAGCGTCTGCACTGTGCCAGCCATTGCATTGGTCCAGGTATTCGGAATACATCACTAACCCAAACAGAAATTCATGGACCCTGCATTCAGAAAGGGACA
Source organism: Smutsia gigantea (assembly GCA_032199065.1). NCBI lineage: Eukaryota > Metazoa > Chordata > Mammalia > Pholidota > Manidae > Smutsia > Smutsia gigantea. The sequence continues at coordinate 86,270 of JAVSCE010001732.1, read as the reverse complement.
GACAAAAAGAAAGAAACATAGTAATTAAGTTTAATAGTATATTAAAAGGTAACATATCCTAGATAATATATTCTATAAAAAAAAAATGGCAAAGGATGGGGGGGGAGTGAAGAGTGGGGAATTCCATTTTAAGTAGGATGACCAGGGAAATGCAAATTGGGAAGATGACATTTGGGGGAAGAGTAGAAGGCGACAAGGGAGTCTGCCACACACATCTCAGTGAAGAGGAGCTTTCCAGGCAAAGGGGACAGCTGGAACAAAGGCCCAGGGTGGCAGTGCTCTGGGCTGTTCTAGGAATAAAAAGATCAGTCTGGCTGCAGATGAATGGGCAAGGAGAACAGAAGGAAAGAAGTGGGGAGTTTAAGGGACCAAATCACACAGGACCCTGCGAGCCACTGTAAGGACTTCACTTTCACTCTTGAAATAGGGAACTATTGCTAGGCTGTGAGCAAAGGAGTGGCATGATCTGGGTTCTGTTTCAGGCGGATCACCCTGGCTGTTGTGCTAAAAACAGACTCAAGTGTTATGGGGACAAAGGTAGAAGCAGGTGAGCATCTTGTAGTTGAACTTGTTGGGCAAGTGTTGACAGTAGTTGAACCAGGGTGACGGCAGTACAGGCAAGAAGAGTCTTAGATCTTGACTACCTGCTGAGGGCAGAACTGCCCGGATGGCCTGAAGGAGTGAATGTGCAAGCTTGGCCCTGAGCTCCTGTGAGGATGAAGGGAAGGCTGCCCCTGGAGCAGGTCTGAAGGAAGATAGGAGTTTGGAGGAAAGTGGTGAGGCGAGGAGTGGACACAGAGGGGATGCTGAGAGCTCACACCTCACATCCCACCCATCATCTATCCATGCCTTTGGCCTTCAGGCCAGGTTCTGAAGCATTTCCTAAGGCCTTAGTTTCCCCAGGAAAATGGAACAAACAAATCTAAAGACACAGAGATTAAAGGAAGACTGAATGTATTTGGTTACCCCCTACATGAGGGTTCCCCCATCCCATGCCCACCCCAACCACCACTCCCACCACTCCAAGGGGACAGCCAGGAAACTCCAGGAGCCACATTCAGTTAGATTGTGAAGTATTTCATCAGTCCCCCTAGAGAATAATGCTACTTATCTCCTAAAGAATCCTTCTGCCCACTTCCCATCCACCACTTGCTCACACCTCAAAACCACAGTCATAAGCGATCTAATAAACCAATATGCAGTTGGGTATAAATGAGTTTTTAAAGAACTGAAAATACTCTCTCCCTTAGGACTATTGGAATTTTTAAGTAGCCAACACCCTAAATCGAGGAACAAAATAATGAAATGTCAGTCATCAGATTAAAGCACATAAGGAGCAGTGGCCATGGACTCACGTTGCCCTGTAGCCCCTAGTATCCTGAGATAATAGTAGGGCCACAGGCATAACTTAAAGTGGCTTCTTTGACTGTTCTGATCCCATCTGTCCCCAAAGAAGGAAATCAGTTCATGCTTGCCCGTATGTCATTCCTTTGGTGCAGAACACCCTTCCCTCCGTTTCGTGATTCTGCTCAAATAACTAATAGGTAGCTAAGAGTAGTGTCATTCTCTGAACCCCTTCCCTGTGAAAGCCCGGCAGATACAACATGTGTGTGTGTGCATGTATGTGCCCATGCATGTGTGTGCATGTGTGTGTTGACTGCACATTAACCTCCAGAGTTCTTAAACTCCCCAGTCGCTGAGGGGGGTCTGTCTGCTCAACAGCAATGCCGGAAAAGCAAGAAGGGAGCCCTCTCACTCTGAGCCAGCAGGAGCCCCACCAGGCACCTCTCAGGCACCCGTCACTCACTCAGCGTGAAGCTGACAGGCACCTCCAGCAATAACAACAACCCCTGCACAGTCGGTGGAGGCTGTAATGTTTAATCAATCAATCTGGTGTAAGCTCAGGCCTCCAACTCACCTAAGAGGTGCAAGGGAAGCAATCACCACATAAACGCCTTCGCCTTGCAGTTTTGTTTAAGTCCAGTCCGCTTTGTGGAGCTATTACATGTCAGTCCTTGGGAGAGTTTTTCCTCCCTCTGTGACTTTGCATTGCACTTGGCAAATCAGTTACTCCCTGACATGCCACAAACATTCTGAAATGTCCCCACACAGAAGTACAGTGCCCAGGGTGGGAGTGCCCTCCAGCTGACACAGAGAAAGACGTGCACCCCCGGGTCCTGGGCCACTGGCATCCATGAAGGCTGTCTAACAAGGTCACGTGGCTCAGCCCCCAAAGGGTAACCCGAGGAAATACCATGTCAGGACAGGACACCAGTCACAAGTGTCCTCTGTTGCAAACACGCAGGCCCCTGCAGACAGAGGACGATGGTTTGTTCAGTTTGTTTTAGTTTTCATAAAAAGAAAACAACAGACAAGCTACAAAGTTCCTGTGTCCCACTGCTTCGGGCTGTACTGCTACCCACTTCATTTTAGCCCCATTTTTTTACGTCTTTTCAGAGGTAACTAATCTTGAATCTTATGTTCGCTCCTCCCAAGCCCATTTTAATTCCCTATTGTGACTCACCTGACTGTCCATCCCACCCCCCCCACCTAATACATCTCCACTTCAAAACAAGTTCAGCATCCTTCTGGAAGACAGCAGAGACAACCAGATCTTGTAAAATCCTCTTGACTAATTCCACTGAGGCACGGAGGGTATAAAATAAAAATTAGTGATAAAGAAGAGGGAAATCTGGACTTTAAGTAACTGATAGGAAAAAATGTGTATCCAGAAAGAAGTCAGACATGAAGACACATATCTATGGAAACTCCACATGAATAGGCTGTATGCACACAAATAAAAAATCAGAGCACCTTGCTCCATGCAATGAGCTCCATGCCATGCCTGAAAACAGGTAAATGGTATGTTCAGGATTCCAGCTTCCATATTTAATTTGTTAACACACAAGACATCAGAGGCATCACTTTGAACTGTAGACATCAATATGATTTAAACGGCTGCCACTTAATGCGGTGAAGAGGAATCAACTGTGCTCTGAAAACAGGCGACAAGGAGGAGCGTCATCCTGTCGGTTTCCTGGGAAATAATGAACCCTATTAATAGCTGTGAACATGAATCAACGAATAACTCCTCCGTCAGCGGCTGTCGGCTGGGCCCTGAGTCAATCGGGAAGAAACTAATAATTCAGGAAAAGTCTCAGCAAGGACAGGGGGCAGGGCACTGGCCTCTTCCCTAACCCGGGCGGCCCCTGCGCTCAGTAGAGCCTTAAGGAGAGGATTCAGCATAGCAATGAGCCCGCCCCCAGGGGATGTGCACCAGTTAGAGATGTAAACGTCAACCAGAAAGCCCCTGTGGCCTTATGTACGAGAGGGACTCCTACTCCCCTAAAGCCTGGGAATTTAGAGCTGCTAATATCAGGCTAATGAAGGGGTCTGTGAGCAAGACTAACAGGTTATGTTTGGGGTACAGCTTAAGTGATGATGGTATGGCACCCCCCAGCCAGGTAAGTGACTATACCAGTATGTATTTTTCTCCTTTTGCTATCATTTCAAAATATACTCAGACAAAACATTTTTACAACATCTATGTCAAAGGATAAATAGGCTTAATAATTGAAGTGCTTATAAGCTCTTGCAAATCAGAAAGAAGAAGCAAAGATCTCATTAATAATAACTAATATTTATTAAACACTTTACTACATGCCAGGCACAAACTAGGAGCTTTATCCAAATTATCTCCTTTAACTCTCTCAGAAACTTTAGAAGGTAAAATAAAAATGTTATACCCATTTGACAGGTGAAAAAACTGAGGCTCAAATGATTTAAGTAGCTTGCTCAAGACGGCACAAGTAGCAGATGATGAAACAGTGTTTCAGAACCAATTCTATCTGGTGAAAGTCTATACTTTCAGCTTTGCCATATCAGTTTCTCACAGGCAGCCCACAAAGGAAGAAATACAAGTGACCAGTAAACATTTTTTTTAAACCATGTTGAATTTTGATAGTAGCCCAAAAGCCAAAACCAAAAGAATGATTTATTTATTTGTTTATCAGGTAGACAAGGATTAAGAAGATTAATAAAGCCTACTGTTAATGAGTTTATAAAAATATTGACTTCCTTATGCATTGTAGTTGAGAATGTAAGTTATGAAACCATCCTAAAGGGAAGTTTTTTCAAAATATATAAAAATGCAATTTATGCATACTCTGAAAATCTTCGCTGCCAAGAATTACCTTTATGGAATATTTAAATGAGTAAGATAAGATAAAAAGGCATTAATCACAATATTTTTTATAAAGCTAAATATTGCAAACAACATAAGTGTCCATTTATAAGAATTGCTTAAGTAAATTATGAAACATCCATACAATAGAATATTATTCAGTCACTTAAAATAATGGCATTGATCTATATTTACTGACACAAAGCTGTCTATGAAAAATTGTCCAGTCAAAAAAGCAATTACAGTAACATATAAAAAGATATAAATATTCACCATACATACATGCAAAGCAAATTTTCAGGAAGGATGTTTGTGAAAATGATGTTAGTGCTGATTTTAGGTTATGGAATTTCTGGGAGCTTTTACTTTCTTTGTGTATTTTTATGTATTGTTTGACTCTCTTTGAATAAGATCTATTGTTTTTACAACAATAAGATAATTTCCAAAGGAAAAAATACTCTACATCTTCTATTGTCTAATTTAACTTTGTGTAGGAAAGTGCTGGACTGGGAACATTTCAAAATGATGGAATATAATATAATGGGGAGCACATGGGCTTTAGAATATGACCTCAGGTGCAATCTTGGCTTTTACTAGCTTTGTGACTACATTAGTTTTCTTTTGCTGCCATAACAAACTATTACAAACTCAGCAGTTTAAACAACACAAATTTCTTATCTTACAGTTTTGTAGGTCATCCCTAGACTCACTGGGTTAAAATCAAGGTGTTCGCAAAGCTGTGTTCCTTTCCAGAAGTAAGAGCTCCTTGCTCATTCCAGTTGTTGGCAGAGTTCAGTTCCTTGTGGTTGTAGGACTGAGATCCCATTTTTCTTGTTGGCTGTGGCTAAGGGCTGCTCACAATTTCTGGAGACCACTACATGTTTTGACTTGTAGTTCCCTTTCCCCATCTTCAAAGCCAGCAACATGGTGTTGAGTCCACACAGACCTGCCCCACCTTCTGCATCCCTCTTCCATTCTGAGGATTCACGTGATTAGATTGGGCCCATTCAATCATGCCTACCACCATGATTTTGGCCAGTTACCTGATTAACTAATCCTCCCCTCTGAAAGGGGTGTGGTAGGATGTCTTATTGACTTACTTCTTGTTTGTTTTCTTTTGTTATTGTTGCATTTTAACCTTCCCCATTCTAAGAAGGTATCCAGGGCTCCCTTTGGGGGAAATTTATGATGACTGAACACAGCTTCACTTCTTGGCTGTTTTCCAAAAACCTAACCTGGCAGGATCCCAAGGACGATTCAGTACTTAAAAGGGGATGGCTGGATGGTTTCACAGGGAGGCTGGATCCTATGCAACTTTATGCCCAATCTTAACAAGGATGCCTTCAAAATCCCATGTGGACATGATAAATGAGCAAATGAGCTGTGATCAGCATGGAGAGAGGAAACCAAAGGGCTTCCTCCAAAGCTTCTGTTTGAGGTAAGACCCTTAAGACCTTTTTACTGTCCCAAGGGAGGGGCTGGTAAAATAATCTCAACAATGACAGACTGAATTTCCTGCCATTCCAGTGGGGTAAGGGTACCCAAAGTCAGATGGATTTGATTTAGAGAAAACAATATGACATCTTTGACATCTGTCTGCGGTATAACAAACATATCTACTACAGGGGAATAATAATAGGTGCCATGTGGGAATTTGGGCAAGATGAATATGTGTAAAGCACCTGGCACATAATAAATAGGCCCCTAAAAATTGATATTGATCTATGATAATGAAAAAGAGTCAAAAACATGCAAACATTATCCCTAAAGAACTATAAGTAAATAAATAAATGCTATGCACACTTTTGGTATTTTGAGCCACACCCAAAAGTCTGGTAAAAGACTCATCACACAGTGTTGAGCATAAAATACTCTTACAACATTGGAAAAGTGAGGAATCACTCCATGTAGAAATTTTGGAGTCATCTATCTCACTTTCCTCTTTCTCATCCTCTATATCCAATTGGCCACTACCTACAAATAGTCATTCCAACCCGAGAAATACCTGTAGCACCCCTCCCTGCCTTCCATCCACACTGTCAATGACATGGCTCAGACCCCATCTCCCCTCTCCAAGATGATATATGACAAGACCTTCCCAGTGGGTCTCCTTGCCTCCTACCTCAGTCCCCTCCAACCTATCTTTCACCTTCTTGTTTAAAATTCTTCAGTGATTTCTCTTTGGCCAATTATCTTGCCCAGTATCCCAGTCCTCCCAGATGCTCATACTCACCTCCCCCTGCCCACAACTTTGTACAGGCTGATACTTCGTTCTGGGACCACCCCACCCTTCTCTCTCTACTCATACTTCAAGAGGCAAATCAGATATTAACTCCTCTGCTAGACCAGCCCAGCTCCCCCCATCATCAGTTCCATCTCCCTTGGTCTTGACATAGTACAGCATACAGTGCCCTTTCCATGTAGTTTTGGTGTGTTTATATGTATTCCCCCAATAACCGAGGAACTTCTCGAGCACAGGTACTGTGTCTTGTTCAGTTTCAATCCTTAGCACCAAACCATTGTCTATCGCACAAGAGGCACTCTCACGCATTTCCTTAAATAAAAACCTAGGAAGGTACTGTTAAATTGTGAGGCTTTTGGTGGCTGTGATGAAGTGGAGAGGACAAATGATGCCTAGCATGGTTCTTTATCCCACAGGGACTCCTCAGGGGACAAAGACCCATATTTTAAAATCTTTGTCTCTCCCTCAAATGCCAACACAAAGAAAGGGTGTTTTTGAAAAAGAAATGGCAAGTAAGTCAAAATAGGGAGAGAGTGAGCAGTCAGAATTCAACTCAGCAAGCATTTTCTTAGCACCTATGCTCTGCCAGGCACTGTACTAGGACTACATGTATGAAAGGATACATGTAAGCTCCTCTCTCCAAACACCTCACAGTCTAACACAGGATTTAGGCATGTAAACCACACAAGATGGTACAGAGGATGGAGTGGCAGTAGAGGCATTTTTAATAGATGTTTAAAAGGCAATGAAGGGGATTCAAAATGGCGGCATGAGAGGTGAGACAGAGAACTCCTCCCAAAACCACAGATAGTGTGAAAATACAGTTAATAGAACTAACCCTAAAACACCAACAGGAAAGAAGGCTGCACCAGACTGCATACAGACCTCACGAACAGAGCATACTTCGCAAAAGAGGGTAACATATGAAAGCCTTGATCTGGCTGTACCTGAGTCCTTCCCCCACCCCAGCTCAAGGGCGGGAGGAAGAGAACCAGAGTGGGAGGCGGGGGTGGGGGTGGAAGCCTGGGACTGCTGAACACCTAGCCCTGGAGATCTGCTTTGCAAGCAGAAACCTACATTGTGTGGTGCTCTGGAGGATGGGGAGCTGGGACAGGCAGAGTGCTTGAGAGGCAGATTCCGGCCATTTGTGGAGGATGGGATCCACACCTGGCTGCTCTGAGACAAGGAAAACGCAGGTGGTATGAGAGGCTTCCTAGCAGCGAGAGGGCTGCTGAAGGCGCAGGGTTTGTAAGGAGCTTGCTGTGCGGGAGAAGGGATAGGGGGACAAAGTTGTCTGGGTGTGCTCTGCCCAGCAGATTGGGAAATTTGGGGAGCTTCAGGCGCTCCATCCCCCTGGCTGCCTACTCAGCTCCAAGGCCCCCCACTGTGATACACAGCCTGCTGAGCCTTCCTTCTAGCCTGACAGCACTGGCTCGCAAACCAGCAGTCACTGCTCTGGTGTCAGGCCAGGCAGAGAGAGGCCTCACCTACAACAGCTAGAGACGCCAAGCACAGAGGCTTACACCTGTATGCTTGGTCCACTGGCTGTGATACTGGAGACAGGCAGGGCAGACTTGAATCAGGAAACAGATCTTTCCTCCCCCCAGGCACCAGCTCCCCTCCCCTATGACCCCCAACCTCACTCTATGGGCTGAGCAGCTCCAGAGACTGGAGCTTCTGGGCAGTAGAGGACACTACACAGAAATATGAAACATCAAAAGAACATGGTACCGACCAAAATCTCACAAACTCCAGAAAAAGGGCCAAATGAAACTGAACTCTCCAATCTTCCTGAAAGACAGTGCAAAGAAAAAATTATAAACATGCTTATGGAGGTACATAAAAATATTCAAGAACTCAGGCACGAGTTTAAGATGGAGATTCAATCATTAAGAAATTTTATATCTGAAATGAAACATACAATGGAGGGATTTAAAAGCAGATTAGATGTACTAGAAGAGATGGTAAATGGAATAGAAATTAGAGAAGAGGAATACAAAGAACTGAGGCACAGAGAGAAAAAGGAATCTCTAAGAATGAAATAATATTGAGAGAATTGTGTGACCAACCCAAATGGAGCAATATTCACATAATAGGGGTACCAGAAGAAGAGAGAGAGAGAAAAAGGGATAAAAAATGTCATTGAGGAGATAATTGCTGAAAACGTCCCTGATCTGGGAAAGGAGATAGTCTCTCAAGCCATGGAGATGCACAGATATTCCAACACAAGGGACCCAAGGAAGACAACATCAAGACATATAATAATTAAAATGGCAAAGATCAAGGATAAAGACAAACTTTTAAAAGCAGCTAGAGAGAGAAAAAAGATCATATACAAAGGAAAACCCATCAGGCTATCATCAGATTTCTCAACAGACACCTTACAGGCCAGAAGGGAGTGGCATGATATATTTAGTGCAATGAAGCAGAAGGGCCTCAAACCAAGAATACTCTAGCTGGTAAGGTTATCATTTAAATTTGAAGGAGGGATTAAACAATTTTCAGATAAGCAAAAGCTGAGAGAATTTACCTCCCACAAACCACCTCTGCAGTGCATTTTTGAGGGACTCCTATAGATGGAAGTATTCCTAAGACTAAATAGATGTCACCGAAGGGATAGACAAAGAGTATGGAATATGATTCATAACATACAAAGAATGGAGGAGGAATAAAAAGGAGGAAAAAAAAGAACCTTTAGATTGTGTTTGTAATAGCATATGAAGTAAGTTGAACTAGACTGTTAGATAGTTAGGGAATTACCCTTGAACCTTTGGTAACCACAAATCTAAACCCTGCAATGGCAATAAGTACATACCTATCGATAACCAACCCAAATGTAAATGATCTGAATGCACCAATCAAAAGACATAGAGTCACTAAAAGGATAAAAAAACAGGACTGATCTATATGCTGCCTACAAGAGACTCCCTTCAAACCCAAAAACATACACAGACTGAAAGTAAAGGGATTTCATGCCACTTATAGGGAGAAAAAAGCAGGAGTTGCAATACTTGTATCAAACAAAGTAGACTTCAAAACAAAGAAAGTCACAAGAGAAAAGGAGGACATTACATAATGATAAAGGGGTCAATCGAACAAGAGGATATAACTATTCTAAACATCTACGCTCCCGACACAGGAGCACCTACATATGTGAAACAAATGCTAACAGAATTAAAGGCGGAAATGGAATGCAATGCATTCATTTTGGAAGACTTCAACACACCACTCACTCCAAAGGACAGATCAACCAGACAGAAAATAAATAGAGACAGGCACTGAACAACATATTAAAACAGATGGACCTAACAGACATCTACAGAACACCCCATCCAAAAGCAACAGGATACACATTCTTCTCAAGTGCACATGGAACATTTTCAAGAATAGATCATATACTAGGCCACAAAAATAGTCTCAGTAAATTCAAAAAGATTGAAATTGTACCAACCATCTTCTCAGATCACAAGGTATGAAACTAGAAATAAATTATGCAAAGAAAATGAAAAAACCCACAAACACATGAGGTTTAATAAAATGCTCCTAAATAATCAATGGATCAATTACCAAATAAAAACACAGATCAAGCAACATATGGAGACAAATGACAACAATAATTCAACACCACAAAATCTGTGGGACACAGCAAAAGCTGTGCTAAGAGGGAAATATATTGCAATACAGGCCTACCTCAGGAAAGTAGAACAATCCCAAATGAACAGTCTAAACTCACAATTAATGAAACTAGAAAAGGAAGAACAAATGAGGCCCAAAGTCAGTAGAAGGAGGGGCATAATTAAGATTAAAAGCAGAAATAAATAAAATTGAGAAGAAAAAAACAATAGAAAGAATCAATGAAAGCAAAAGCTGGTTCTTCAAGAAAATAAACAAAATAGGTAATCCCCTAGCCAGACTTATCAAGAAAAAAAGGGAGTCTACACACATAAACAGAATCAGAAATGAGAAAGGAAAAATCACTATGGACACCACAGAAATACAAAGAATTATGAGAGAATACTATGAAAAATTATATGCTAACAAACTGGATAACCTAGAAGAAATGGACAACTTTCTAGAAAAATACAATCTTTCAAGGTTGACCCAGGAAGAAACAGAAAATCTGAATAGACCAATTACCAGCAAAGGAATTGGTAATCAAAAAACTACCTAAGAACAAAACACCTGGACCAGATGGTTTCACTGCTGAATTTTATCAAACACTTAGTGAAGACCTAATACCCATCCTCATTAAAGTTTTCCAAAAAGTAGAAGAGGAGGGAATACTCCCAAACTCACTCTAATACCAAAACAAGGCAAAGACACCACAAAAAAAGAAAATTACAGACCAATATCCCTGATGAACATAGATGCAAAAATACTCAACAAAATATTAGCAAACCGAATTCAAAAATACATCAAAAAGATCGTCCATCATGAAAGTTGGATTCATCCCAGGGATGCAAGGATGGTACAACATTCGAAAATCCATCAACATCATCCACCACATCAACAAAAAGAAGGACAAAATCCACATGATCATCTCCATAGATGCTGAAAAAGCATTCAACAAAATTCAACATCCATTCATGATAAAAAACTCTCAACAAAATGGGTATAGAGGGCAAGTACCTCAACATAGTAAAGGCCATATATGACAAATCCACAGCCAACATTATACTTAACAGCGAGAAGTTGAAAGCTTTTCCTTTAAAATATGGAACAAGACAAGGATGCCCACTCTCCCCACTTTTATTCAACATAGTTCTAGAGGTCCTAGCCATGGCAATCATACAACACAAAGAAATAAAAGGCATCCAGTTGGTAAAGAAGTCAAACTGTCCCTGTTTGCAGATGACATATTGTACATAAAAAACCCTATAAAGTATCCACTCCAAAACGACTAGATCTAATATCTGAATTCAGTAAAGTTGTGGGATACAAAATTAATACACAGAAATCTGTTGCATTTCTATGCACTAACAGTGAACTAGCAGAAAGAGAAATCAGGAAAACAACTCCATTCAGAATTACATCCAAAAGAATAAATACCTAGGGATAAACCTAACCAAGGAAATGCAAACGTATACTCTGAAAACTACAAGACACTCATGAGAGAAATTAAAGAAGATACCAATAAATGGAAACACATCCAGTGCTGATGGATAGGAAGAATTAATATTGTCAAAATGGCCATCCTGCCTAAAGCAATCTACAGATTCAATGCAATCCCTATCAAAATACCAATAACATTCTTCAATGAACTAGAGCAAATAGCTCTAAAATTCATATGGAACCACAAAAGACCCCAAATAGCCAAAGCAATCCTGAGAAGGAAGAATAAAGCAGGGGGAATTACGCTCCCCAACTTCAAGCTCTACTACCAAGCCACAGTAATCAAGACAATTCGGTACTGGCACAAGAACAGACTCATAGACCAGTGGAACAGACTAGAGAGCCCAAATATAAATCCAAGCATATATGGTCAATTAATATACAATAAAGGAGCCATGGATATACAATGGGGAAATGACAGCCTCTTCAACAGCTGGTGTTGGCAAAACTGGACAGCTACATGTAACATAATGACACTGGATTATTGTCTAAACCCATATACAAAAGTAAACTCAAAATGGATCAAAGACCTGAATGTAAATCATGAAACCATAAAACTCTTAGAAAAAAACATAGGCAAAAATCTCTTGGACATAATATGAGCAATTTCTTCATGAACATATTATCTCCCTGAGCAAGGGAAACAAAAGCAAAAATGAACAAGTGGGACTATATCAAACTAAAAAGCTTCTGTACAGCAAAGGACATCATCAGTAGAACAAAAAGACATCCTACAGTATGGGAGAATATATTCAAAAATGACATATCTGATAAGGGGTTGACATCCAAATTATATAAAGAGCTCACGCACCTCAACAAACAAAAAGCAAATAAGCCCATTAAAAAATGAGAAGAGGAGCTGAACAGAAACTTCTCCAAAGAAGAAATTCAGATGGCCAACAGGCACATGAAAAGATGCTCCACATTGCTAATTATCAGAGAAATGCAAATTAAAACCACAATGAGATACCACCTCACACCAGTAAGGATGGCCGCCATCCAAAAGACAACAACAAATGCTGGTGAGGATGTGAAGAAAGGGAACCCTCCTACACTGCTGGTAGGAATGTAAACTAGTACAACCATTGTGGAAAGCAGTATGGAGGTTCCTCAAAAAACTCAAAATAGAAATACCATTTGACCCAGGAATTCCACTCCTAGGAATTTACCCTAAGAATGCAGCAGCCCAGTTTGAAAAGGACATATGCACCCCTATGTTTATCACAGCACTATTTACAATAGCCAAGAAATGGAAGCAGCCTAAGTGTCCATCAGTAGATGAATGGATAAAGATGTGGCATATATACACAATGGTATATTATTCAGCCATAAGAAGAAAACAAATCCTTCCACTTGCAACAACATGCATGGAGCTAGAGGGTATTATGCTCAGTGAAGTAAGCCAGGTGGAGAAAGACAAGTATTAAATGATTTTACTCATCTGTGGAGTATAAGAACAAAGAATAACTGAAGGAACAGAACAGCAGCAGACTCACAGAACCCAAGAATGTACTAACAGTTACCAAGGGAAAGGAACTTTGGAAGATGGGTGGGAAGGGAGGGATAAGGCAGAAAAAGGGGTATTATGATTAGCACACATAATGTAGTGGTGGGGGGGCATACGGGGAAGGCAGTATAACACAGAGAAGACAAGTAGTGATTCTACAGCATCTTAGTATGCTGATGGACAGTGACTGTAATGGGGTATGTGGTGGGGACTTGATAATAGGGGGAGTCTAGTAACCATAATATTGCTCATGTAATTGTACATTAATAATAGCAAAATAAAAATTAAAAAACAAAAAGGCAATGAAGCTACCACTTCACACCCATTAGGATGGCTATTATGAAAAGCAACTCTTGGTAAGGAAAAATTGGAACTCTTAGGCATTGCTGGTAGGAATGAAAAATGGTGCAGCTACTATGCAAAATAGTTCAGTGATCCCTCAAAAAGTTTAACAGATTTATCACATGAACCAGCAGTTCCACTTCTAGGATCTAAAATTCCATTTTCCAAAAATTTAAAGTAGGAAACTCAAACCAATATTTGTATACAAAGTTCATAACAGTGTTATTCATAATAGCCAAAAGTTAGAAACAACACAAGTCTCCATCAGCAGATCAACGGATAAACCAAATGGATACACACACATGTACACACACAAACTTGAATATTATTTGGCCTTAAAAAGGAAGGAAGTTCTGATACATGGTACATACAACACAGATGAACTTTGAAGATATTATGCTAAGTAAAATAAACTAGACACAAGAGGACAAATAGTGTATGATTCCACTTATATGAGCTACTTAGGCAAATTCATAGAATCAGAAAGAATAATGGAGGTTACCAGGGGCTGAAGGGACAGGGGGAAAGGGAAGTTTAGTGTTTTATAGGCACAGAGGTTCTGTCTGGGATGATGAAAAAGTTCTGGAGAGGGATGGTAGTTGCACAATGGTGTGAAAGTACTTAATATCACTGAACTGTAGACTTAAAAATGGTTCAGATGGTCAATTTTAGGCTATGTATATCTTACCACAATAAAAAAAAGTGATGAAGAAAATGCTTATTCTATAAGAACGGGATTTAGGAGGGCACTGACAACAAAAGTTACTGAGAAGTCACGGTGGGTGAGAACTGGGTCCTGAAGAGTGAATAGGAGTTCACTGGATAATGAGTTGGAAGTCTGACTTTAAGTCCTGGAGCCACTTACTTTTATGTGGTTCTCTTTGCTCATCTATAAAAGTGAGGAAAGACCTACCATACACTTGTGGTGAGGATCTCATGAGATAACACGTCTGAAAGGGTTTTATAAGCTACAGAAGGCTTCTCTGACATAAATTCACTGCTAACAAGCAACAGAAAGTATCATTGCAGCAGGCAGGAACTTTATGATTACAGTAGATCAGTATTGGCTGGCCCAGGATATTTTCTAAAGTCTAAACATGATAAGCACTCCTTCCTGTCAATGCAAGATGAAGTGAAGATGTAAGGGCAGAGGAGGAATAAAGCCTAAAGAGAAAAGTTTTGAAAGGGATGTTTTTATTTTAATATATGAACATTACCCAGCTCTTAAAATTGAGAAACAGGAAGATAGGGAGAAGAAATATGGGAAGGCATTTAGCATTCGGCTCCGCTCACCTAATGTATTATGAATTGCAGCTCTGATTTATAACAGTGTAAATATGCAGATTCAAGCACAAGAACTGGAAATCAATATTCAGAAGTGAAATAGTGGCTGTGCACAGATGGGGGGCTCATGGGTCACGGCTTCCCTTATTTAAATTTTGTTTTTTGTTGTTTTGTGCTAACAGATGAGGATAAGAGAAAAGGTATTCCCTTTTTAAACATTTCTCAGCTGGTTTCTTTGTTGACTACTTACCCACTGTCCTTGCTCCCATCAGCTTTCCAAGATGCTTGAAGGCCCTGTACCCTTAAGCCCTGGGGGCCTAGAGGGTAGCCTTTGCTTCTAGCAATGACAGAGGCTCGCACAGAACAACTGGAGGATGCTCCAAGGCCCCTTCAGGGTACAGAGCTGCCGCCTTCTATAGATCTGTGACTCAGGGCTCCTGGGGACACTGAGGGCACTGGAAGAGCCATCAAACTGTGTTTGGCCTTGGGCTCTGATTCAAAGGCTCCAGTTTCCAAAGCCCTCACCCTTCCCATTCTGAAAGAAAAGGTACTGACTCCACATGCTTGCAACCCTGGTTTCGATTAGCTCAGATGCAGGCTGAATTAGTGGCAGGGCGTTATTTCCCACAGCAGGGTTGCCCCAACAGCTTCTCTGGACAGGACTGAGCTGTAAACTATTTCAGCTGCTAAGCTCATAACTAAATCAAGCAGAGAAAGTAGGAATGGCAGGTTGATTTTTATGCCCTCACACTCTCTCTCCAGTCTATCAACCTGGAGAACCAAACAAGTATTATCACCCCTGACATACATCAGAAGTCGCAGCCTATAAACAGGAGAAACAGAATCAGAGAGACGTCTCAATTTCACTTTGCAGATAGAAGGCCACTCTTACAGCTAGAGAAAACTTAACTCTGTAGCTACCCTGACTGCTCCCTCAGCCAAAGCCTTTGATTTTTCCAGCCTCAGGGACCCTATTCCCGAGGCTGGGGCGCTGGTCACACTGGTTGATTTTGCACCAGGCTAAACAGGAGAGCAGAGCTGACCTCCAACACACCCACCACATCCCTGGTACAGGAACAGCTGCCTGGAAGGAGCACCTTCCTCATAAGCACAGGATCTGCTAAGTTTGTGAGGGGACTGCCAAGGGGGCTGTTCCTGCCCTGCTGGAGGTTTCTTTCTAATTCACACAAAGCCCTCTGTGTGCTAATGGTGTCAAGCAGCTGTGTCTGGGGAGGTCTCTCCCTACACACCAGGTGAAACCTCAACCCGAATCGGGAGAGGTCTTAACTCTGATCAGGAAAGAATTCTCAATCAGGTCAAGCAAGTGCCTGCGAGGAAGGAATTCATTAAAGCAAGAGTAGAAGTGAATATCAGCCGTCATGCAGGCAGTAGAGAGCAAGGAAGAACAGAGGGAGAAAAGAGGAGTTCATGAACTCCTGCTCAGCATAGGACAAATTCCTTGCCAACCCCTGAAGCCGTGGTCACCTGGCATCCAGTGTCTGCTTGATCTGCACAGCATGGGAATTACATCCTTACACCCCAGAATTTGGGGAAGCCATGGAGCACTGGATGGAGTGAGTTTATGTTCTGAAAACTTCCACTTCCCTACTGGTCTGAAATAAAACAGGGAAAGAGAAAAGGATTGTGTTAAGACTAGAAACTGAATGAAATAACAAAGTGACAAAGACATTACCACCAGATGTGGGGGTTGGAGAGTTCTCATGTTTATCATGGAAAAGAGTTCAGAGACAAGTGCAACAGGCCTATGCAGCAAGAAAGTTATTTAATATAACACAGAACACACTCAGGGGTGCAGGCGACCTCAGAGAGGAGGTATGCTTAAGGGTTTAGGGTTTGGGGCTTTTAGGGCCTTTTGGGTAGGAGTCAGCATAAGGCATGATGTATACAGGTGGTTCATAATTCCTCTGAAGCTTTGTCTTAGGAATAGTGTTATTTAGGTGACTGTGTTGACCCAGATCTTGACATTCTTTATCCACATAGGTTCGTTTACACTTCAGAGGTTTCTCATTCTGGTTACAAAGTTAATTGATGAAGGGGCTGGAAGAAGAGGAAGAACAGCATATAGACTAAGTTAAAGAACAAGCTGGGCCTTTTTCACAGCTCAGTAGATTTTATGATGGCATGACCCTTGTCCCATTTCCCTGCTCTGCCTCACTAGCAGTGGCCCTACCTAGGCAAAAATAGAAAGTTATCCTTTTTGTGTCTGTGTGTCCTGTACCTGAATAGAAATCTGCCTAAAAAGTATACATCAACTACCCAGGTAGAGAAGCCTAGCATTTTATTTTATTTTCTTACAAAAGTTCTTTATATGTCAGCAAACTACCCTACGTTTCATTTAACCTTCAGACCAGATTTCACTTTTAGTCCCATAGTCAACAGGACTTCACTTTGTGAGATATTCAGTAGTGTTCCCTTATAATTTCCCTGAAAAATGCCAGCCCCTGCTTCTGCCTCCTTGGCTATGCCGTTCAGATCCTTCTCCATTCATCTTCCTTGCCTAGTGCCATCCCCCAGCCTTAGTAACCCTTTGAAATTAATGTCATCATGGGTCCTAATCAGGCTCTCTTTCTGAATTCACAATTTTAGAACTATGTTATAGAGTCTTCAGACTATATGATAACTCAAGAATGTGTCTAAAGTGATTAATTCTGTAGAATTAAAAATCCAGTTTCTGGAAGGAGTCTGTGGCCTTCATCTGATGCAATTCTGTCTTTTAAAAAGAAAATGAAGCAACTGAGGCTAAAAGGGTGAATGACTTACCCAAAATCACACAAGTGTTTGTTGCAAATATAGAAATAGAAGACAATCCTAAAACCTGCTCCTCCCCAGAACCTGTACTGATCCATCTACCAAAGAGAGACCAAGTTTCCATAGAGAGAAATTGTCTCAGATGTTCCCCAGAAAGGCAATATCCAACAGACTGTGATAACAGAGATACTGTGCCTGCATGTATGATTGTTAACACTTATCCATCAGGGCCCTTGCTAGGAAACATAGTAAGGACAATGACATTGAATGCAAACTTTTGAGTCTATGGGCTGGGTTCAAATCCCTCCTCTGCTCTTCCCTAGCTTCATGACCTCAGGCAAGGCTTCAGTTTGGAATAATAGTCTGAGCACTTAGTGTTAAGGTGAGAATTAAATAAGATAACTTATAGAAGTGTTTAACACAGTACTGACACATAGCTTTAAAAAAGTCCTTCTGCCTTCTAATAACCTCCCAAAACATACCTATTTTGTACACATGCCATGCCCGGGTGGCTCATGTTAACGTGAGAGCCTAGGACTTGGTCTGATGTTCATGACTGCTGGCATCGTGTAGTGAGTTCACAAATGTCCCAGGAAAAAAAAAACATATACTGGGCACAGCCAATAAATATAAAAATTACTTAGTCAAGTTCACTTAAAAATCACATGGTAATCCCCTAATAATTCTGGGTTAATTGAATATTAATTACCACCTTGTTCTAGCATCAATGAGCCATACATTTGATAGGGAAACCTGTACCAGAGATTAAATGCTAAAATGGACTTTCTCCTATGCTGCAAGAAATGATGTCTGTTCACTCCCTATCACCAAGGCTTTTTAGAAAAACCTCCTATATTGATGCTTCTTCAAAGAGCTCAATAGTTACCTAAATCATCTTCCAGTGAAGGTGTCTTCTAGTGTAGGTATGTAAAGAATAGCTAGTAACATCTTCCAGCAGTGACCAACTGCTCCCACCAAATCCATTGACTCAAAGACTTCTTCAGTAACCAGCCCAGCTTACTGACCACTTCTGGGATGATGGTTTAATTGACTGCAAGTGTTTTTTTTTTATTTTTTATTTTTTGCAGATAACATGATGTTTTTTTCACATTTTTTTATTTTGCTATTATTAATGTACAATTACATGAGCAACATTATGGTTACTAGACTTCCTATATTATCAAGTCCCCACCACATATCCCATTACAGTCACTGTCCATCAGGGTAGTAAGATGCTACAGAATCACTACTTGTCTTCTCTGTGTTATACTGCCTTCCCCGTATCCCCCCCCTGCTACATTATGTGTGCTAATCATAATACCCCTTTTTCCCCCTTATCCTTCCCTTCCCACCCATCTTTCCCACTTCCTTTCCCTTTGGTAACTGTTAGTCCATTCTTGGGTTCTGTGAGTCTGCTGCTGTTTTGTTCCTTCAGTTTTTTCTTTGTTCTTATACTCCACAGATGAGTAAAATCATCTGATACTTGTCTTTCTCCACCTGGCTTACTTCACTGAGCATAATACCCTCTAGCTCCATGCATGTTGTTGCAAATGGTAGGATTTGTTTTCTTCTTACGGCTGAATACTATTCCATTGTGTATATATGTCACATCTTCTTTATCCATTCATCTACTGATGGACACTTAGGTTGCTTCCATTTCTTGGCTATTGTAAATAGTGCTGCAATAAACATAGGGGTGCATATGTCCTTTTCAAACTGGGCTGCTGCATTTTTAGGGTAAATTCCTAGGAGTGGAATCCCTGGATCAAATGGTATTTCTATTTTGAGTTTTTTGAGGAACCTCCATACTGCTTTCCACAATGGTTGTACTAATTTATATTCCCACCAGCAGTGTAGGAGGGTTCCCCTTTCTCCACATCCTCACCAGCATTTGTTGTTGTTTGTCTTTTGGATGGTGGCCATCCTAACTGGTGTGAGGTGGTATCTCATTGTGGTTTTAATTTGCATTTCTCTGATAATTAGCAATGTGGAGCATCTTCTCATGTGCCTGTTGGCCATCTGAATTTCTTCATGCAAGTGTTACGAGATGTTCCCAAGGTCTTGCCTCTACCTCCTTCCCAGGCCTTTGGACTTGACTTTTCTTCATTTCCTGCACTGAAGTATGATCCCCCAAAATAAGTCATATGAGCCTGGCTGAATTTCTTGGTAGAGGAATTATGTATGATAAGGAGGTTGGCAAGGTTATATCACTCCATGAAAGCTGTAATTTCCCTGCAATTGATTTCCTAAAGATAACTCACTGTTTGCGTGCAGTGAAAGCTAATTTAACAAGAAAGATGAGTTTCTTCAGAACACCTTGATTGGCAATTGTGATAAATTCCTATAATTACTATTGACTCACAGGAGGATTTTCATTTGTTAAGATGTTGCTGCAATAACAGACCAGTGATAGTTTTAAAAAGGGGAAATAGGAACACCACATGCTGCCCTCACCTTCACAGAGAAGCTTGGGGACCGGCATGGTATTTCAGAGCCTATGAAGACATTGTTAAATCTCAGAAAGACCTCAACATCCTCCTTGGCATTTCCTACAGTTTCTCATTGGAACCATAGTGCTTAACCAGTGAGTCTGGCTTGTTCTCCCACCAAAGGAACAAAGTTGGGTCTGGATCAGTAGTTCCAGAGTGAAGGCAACAAAATTTTAGTATTAATACTGGAAGTTGAACATTATTGAAAGTCTAGCTTTAGGCAATTGGTTAAATTAGTTAGTATATATCCAAATGATACAATATTGTGCAGGCATTAATAAGATTTTATGGAGAGTCAAAGACATAGGAAAATGCCTACAATAGGTTTTTAAGTATAAAAAGTGGGATGCAAAATTGTGCATAAAAAAGACAGGAAGAAAATGTGTCCTAGAATGTTAGCAATCTAGGTGGTGGGATGAATTAAAACAATGAAAAAAGAAAAAATAGAAGCTCTACTTTTTAAAAAGTCCACACCTATAATAAGGGATTATCTCTGATACACATTTGGGTTGGCTTACTAAAGAGAGCAGATATAGCTACATCATAAGTGAAAACTGTCTTTTGCTGTTTGGAAACAATCCATGCCTAGCTCAACTATCATTGATTGTCAGCACCACCAAAAAACTGCCCAGATATTTGTTGTTTGTGTTTCTGTATGACACACACACAACTAAACAAGAACCACTTCTTGCCTTCCAGGGTTTCACAAGTTAAAACAGTCTACTCTGATGTAAAGTACAGATTTTCTATAAAATTTGCCATATAAATGTAAGGCATTACTAGTATTGATCATAATTTTATAATTACAATCATTAATATTCCTGAGTGCTCTCTTGCCATTAATTCATTCAATCCATTCAATAACTGTAGGAGACACAAAGGATTACTGTTATTATTATTATAAAAGATGACAGAACCATGGCTCAGAGATATGGAGCAATTTGCATGAAGTCACAGAGCAAAGTAATTGTTTAAATGCATATCTTCTATTTTAAAGTCTAGGACTCTTCCAACTGTATCATATTTATGGCAAAATTTTATAAACTAGGGGTTCTTAATAAATTACCACACTGTGCCTGTAATGAGACTTTTCCTCTCCATTTAAGAGCTGTTTATTAATGTCCACACTACCCAAAGCAACCTACAGATTCAGTGCAATCCCTTTCAAAATCCCAGTGGCTTTTTTTTTTCAGAGATAGAACCATCTGAAAATTCATAAGGAATCTCAAGGGACCCTGAATAGTCAAAACATTCTTGAAAAAGAAGAACAGAAGTCAGAGGCTTCCTACTTCTTGATTTCAAAACATACTACAAAGCTACAGTAATGAAGATGGTAGTAATGAAATAAAGACAGGCATACAGACCAGTACAGTAAAACAGAGAGCCCAGAAATAAACCTCTATGTATATGGCCAAATGATTTTCAACAAAAGTGCCAAGATTACTCAATAGGAAAGCCTCTTCAACAGATGGTGCTCAGAAAACTGGATATACACACCCAGATGAATAATATTACCCCATGTACAAAAATTACTTCACAATGGATTAAAGACCTAAACATAAGAGCTAAAACTATAAAACTAGAAGAAAACATTGGGGGGAAGCCTCAAGACGTTGGATTTGGCCATGGTGTCTTGAATATAACAACAAAAGCACCGGCAACAAAAGTTAAAAGAGACAAATGGGACTACATCAAACTTAAACACTTCTGTATATCAAAACAAACAATCAAAAGAGTAAAAAGGCAACTTACAGAATTGAAGAAAATATTTGCAAATCATGTATTTCATGGGGTTAATATCCAGAATATATAAGATATTTACACAATTCAACAACAAAAAAAGTAACCCAATTAAAAAATGGGCAAAGAATTCTCCAAAGAAGACCTAAAAATGGCCAACAAGCACATGAAAAGATGTGTTCAACATCACTAATCATAGGAGAAATAGATATACAAATCCAAACCACCTCACACTGATTAGTTTGGTCACTATCAAAAGAACAGAAAATAACAAGTGTTGGCAAGGATGCAGAAACACTGGAAACCTTGTACATTGTTGGTGGGAATGTAAAGGGAAATGGTACAGCTGTTATGGAAAGCCGTGCAGAGGTTCCTTAAAAAATTAAAAATAAAATTACCATAGTCTAACAATCCCATTTCTGGGTAAATATCCAAAAGAATCCAAAGCAGGATCTCAAAAAGATCTACACACCTATGTTCATCTCAGCATTATACACAATAACCAAGAGGTAGAAGCAACTCAAATACTGATCAACAGATAGATGAGTGGATAAATAAAATGGAGTATATGTATATAGCGGAATATTAAAAAGCCTTTAAAAAGAAGGGAATCCTGTCATATGCTATAGTATGAATGAACTTAGAGGACATTGGGCTATTCAAAATAAACCAGTCACTAAAGGAAAAATACTGTATGATTCTCCATTCATATGAAGTATCTAAAGTGGTCAAAATCAGAGAAATAGAAAACAGAAAGGTAATTGCATAAGACTGGAGTGGTGGGGGCAGAGGGAATTAGTGGTTAGTGGGTATAGAGTGTCAGGGCTGCAAAATGAGAAAGTTCTAGATACTTTTTGCACTACGATGTGAATATACTTAAAAGTAGTGGATGTACACTTAAAAATGGTTAAAATAGTACATTTAATATTACATATTTTCTACCACCATAAAAAAATTTATTAACTCTCCTTACCAAGAGCTTTTGGCTTTTTAAATGGATTTTTTTTAGAGTTCATTGTTAGAAACATTTTAAAAAATACAAGCAAACATGCTACTTTGCTTCCTGGTCCAACAACTATGATTTTAATGTTTTAAGAACTTCAAATGAAATTTTAATTAACTACAAATGGAATTCACTACATAATGAGAAAATATGATTTGTTTTGCTTGTTTCTCTTGGACAAGTTTCCTTTCTTAATTTTTAATTGTGGTAAAGAAAATAACACAAAATTTATCATCTTAACAATTTTTATAGTTAAGTTCAATAGTGGTAAGAATATCCTCATTGATGTGCAACAGATCTCCAGAAATTTCTCATCTTACAAAACTAGAATTCTTTATCCATTAAGCAACTCTCCATTTCTCCCTTCCCCCAGTCCCTGGCAACCACCACTCTACTTTCTATTTCTATAAATTTGGCTACTCTAGATAACTCATAAAAGTGTAATTGCACAATATTTGTATAAATGACAAATACAATTTAAAAAAATAAGTTAAATGTTGCCTGGCATCAACTTTTAAGAAACTCACACACTTAGCATTCTGAGGGATACTAAACCAAAGCCATTCAGAAACCAAAAAGTAACAGAGATTACCATATCCTGAAATTTTTCTACAAGTTTCTTAATTGCTCTGTACCTCAATTCCCTCATCTATAAAATAAAGATAATAATAGTATATTCCTCAGAACATTATGAAGATAATTAAATGTGTTACTACATGTAAAGCATTTGTAATAGTAGCCAACACATAACAAATGCTCAATAAATATTAAATATCATTACTTTTATACATATTTTATGGGTATTGTGAATATGCCATATATTAAGACACAGTGGCTACTCTGAAGGAGCTCATAATCTAAGAATTTATGTGGTCCATATAAAACTCAGAACATGGTAGAAACTTACCAATTATTATTGTTTAATATGAAGGCATTATTCAAGAAACAGAATCAAGAGAATAAAATATATAAAACAATATAATTTCACCAGCTGAAAACTAAGAGTGTGGCATTAGCTAACACAATGAATATTTTCAGACTGTAAGCTCTCCAAGATGTAGTCACTAATATTATTTTGTAAATATAATTAAAAGCAGTAAATCTATTTTCACTATAGGTAAGAATTTAATTCTTACCTCTGATTTTAAAATAGCCTCTCAGGATCTTATAACACCTCTACCTTAGTTGTCTGCTCTGGACACATACTGAAAATGTAAAATGATTGTAATAGTAATAAGAGTGGTCTTTCTTTTCTTAATGAAATTCTAAAGAGCTGCAGTCTCCTGTAATGCAAACAAGCGTTTCTGCCGTGTCGAATTCGTCACACAAACTCAGCCAACTGTGGCTGTGCAGTGATTGTGGCCCACAATGCTGCCATCTTCTGTATGGAAGTAAAATCGCTTTCCTCCAAGGAAAGGAAAAACAAATCCATGTCATAACAAATCAGTACTCCTCGGTTTAGATAAATAGTTGTATGACCCCAGTAGCTCAACACATTATTGAAGTAGGTTACTCTTCTACCTATCTAAACTCACCTGGCTCTGTTGCTATCTCACCCCTTTACTTACACTGTTTAACTAGCTTGCCCCCATTATACAGCAACTTCGCTGTCTTCTTAAATTTCAGTTACTCCAGATGAATTATTTAATGTTGGAACACTGTCGTGTTAGAATTTATAACAATGAGCACCGTGACCTGTCTTGGGACAGCTTGTAGGCAAAGGAGCAAGGTAATACACACACAGCAAACCTCCTTCTCCTCCGGGAACATAAATATGCACACATCACATATCTTTTCTCAAGTTTGATGTATGCACACACCTTGGCAGACTGACTGGGAGACTGTTTTTTAAGAACATACAGACATTAAAAATATTTAGTTGAATATAAACATTTATAATACAGACCTTGTATTGCACCTGAAATAACACGCTCTGACCTCGTACAATTAAGCAAAAGAGAGATGGAGATGGATTTCAGAAAATTTGTGGCATAGCCAAGTTGATCTTTAGCATTCTGTTCACCTTTTGGAGATGTATTTTCCCTTTCCTCCTGCTTTCCATGCCCACCACCTTTCAGTGAGCTTTAGTTGTCCAAGTTATCCTTCTGAGATACTCAATGAAGTATTTGCAAAACCTGAAACTTCTCAGACTAGAGACCTTTCCAAATTCCTCCCTAACTATCATCCATCACCCTTTCAAAACCTACTATTCCAGTTTTCCGCTCCCGAATGATCTAGTTGTTTCTGGCAAATCACACACACCAAGAGCCAAGTTACTGTGGCTAATTATTTAATATACTAACTCCGCTCAAATGTTTGTGTGCTGAAAGAGGCGTCTGTTAGCCCATCACTTAATTAAAAGCCTAAATAACTGACAGAATTTAAGGCGCCATGAATATTGACAGAGCCAGTGATGGGAATGTATATGGGTCAGATGACAGGAAACTTTCAGTGTCAGCCTTTAAATCACAAAATATAGATAGCAGCCAGCTGCTCTATCTATATTTGCGGTTTCCTAAACACACACACCTCTTTATACTGTATACCTATGTATACATACAACCACACCTCTGCACCTGCAAGGACTCCCCCAAGGAGAAAAAACACCTATAGACATAAACATCCTAAGTGTCTCTAGACACCATTCACACAAGAGAGGAGAAGCAATACCTCGTCCAGGTCTTTCCTAAAACTACAGCCACCTTACACCCACATAGTTGTTCCCGTAGCAAAATGAGCAGACTTCAGGGGAAACAGAAATCATTCTGGGCATGAAACATCAGGTGAGTGCCTTCATCGTGCTGGGTTAATGTTCCCTAGCTTTCTTTTTTTCTCCTGCTGAATGCAGGAAGTTATCCCTATATGTCAACAAGCCCCTTTTAAAAGACTTATTTCATCCAACAGAAGCAACCCCCATAACAAAAGAGATCCTGACCTTAATAGGAAAACCTTGTAGAAGGACCCCTTGCCAGATGATTTTTCCTTATAGCTATGGCAGAAGTCAACTAAATGGTTTCTAATCAAAAATCATATTACAGTGTGTAATTTCAGAATTTGCTTTCCTAAGCTCAAAGATAGATATTATTTGGCATATTCATGCTTAGTTTTTCCCCCACCAAGTAACCATTTGTTCACCAACTTGGACTAGATAAGGATAGGATTCTTATAAGGTGGGTCATGCAGTTAAAATAAAACTGTGTGCTCTGAGATTTAACCGTGGAGTCTCTAGTACTCCAGAAGAAAGCACCACTCTGAATATGGAAATATTTCAGACAAAAACAGCATGAACAAGATGAATGTAAAATCCAAGGTGTGGATCTGGGCAATAATCAGTAACATTATTTACTTGCTATTCACATTCTCTTTGGCTTTTCTGCTGAGTTCAGTGAGAGCAGAATCAATTTCAATATGTATATGGCAATACGTATAATCTACATTTCATGTGCGGAACACAGAGAAAAAGGAATGGAAATCCTTAACTTCAAAACATTTAGCCTTGGTGAAATAACCTATTTCCCCAGTCCCCATCAGGCTAAAATGTAAAATCCCAGAATCATAGCTCATACTCGTGGTAAATGGTTGATTCATAGTGCCCACCAGAGAAATCAGAGCCTACTAATTCTCCTTCAGGGTTGCTCCATATTTTTTTAATTCAGCCTTGACTAGAAAATGTCACTGAAGCCAAAGGCTACAAATCCTAATTAGCAGCATAATGAGAATCCTTGAAAAGAATTGGAAGACTGTTGAATGGGAGCTTTGAAAAGACAAAGTATTCAACTAGATATTCCATCTTGTTAGATTTGAAGAAAAGCAGAGCGAACATTCACACACAACATATTATGAAACTTATTTTAAATGTAGACTCAGTCTGTGTCTTGTCAGCATGAAGTTGAGTTTCTGCCTAAGAATGTTTACTAATAATGGCAAAAAAGTTTCCTGCAATAGTCAAATATTTGTTTTAACAGCCCCAAGGACTGTTGACTTATAATTCTGACACTATGACCATTTGTTACAGGGAACATTTGTTAAAATGTTTTCTGTAGTAAACTGTAAGGTCACTAAGGTTGTAAACTATTTTTGTCCAGAAGGCTTATTTTAACCACCTACCTCATGAGAATTGCCTCAATTTCTGTGACCTCCCTGTGTTATTAGTTCATTTGTATGTCAGTGGCTTGGCATGTCTTATTTCTAAAAAAACTAGGCTTTTCTCTGCCACAATCCCTTTTGAACAAATCTTTTGTATTCTAAAAGTTTTATCTCTAAAATAGAGTTTAAATTCTCTTTATTTTTCAATTTTTATTTATTTATTTTTTTTGTTTTCACCATGGCCTATATTACTGCTTTGGTAATATTCCCTTTAGTCCTCAAACGAATGAAAAGATATTATTCATTCCAAAACACTAGATAAATCAAGGGGTACTATTGAGCACTGAGAATATATACTGTCTGAACATTTGGAAGGATAAAAATAAGTATTTTTTTTTAATTTTAGACTTAGATGCCGAGAGTTGATTTAATCATACTCTTCAAGCATACAATCATTATTTTCTATAAAAAGGCTCCTTTTTACTTTGACTTCCATCACCCACATTGCAAACATTCTAAAGAGCTTAATATATATCTTTCTGTCTGAAAGTAATATAACAAAAAAATACTGTTGTTACCTAACTGTGTGTGTGTGTGTGTGTGTGTGTGTGTGTGTGTGTGTGTGTGTGGTGTGTATTTATAAAGCTAGTACTGTGTTCTACGTCTCATTGGGCTTCTTCCTTTATTCCCTCAGCATCTGGTTTTAAATTCTGTCCATGCTGCTTTATATATATCCTGTGTGTATATATAGTCTTTTGCTTCTAAACACTTACACTATATAGTACTTGGTTTAAAAACCAAGGAAAACTCTAAAGTGTGTGTTTAGCCTTCCTCCAAGGTGATGTGCTTGGATTCTCCCAAGTTCAAATTGGGGAAACTTAGCCCTCAACTTAACCATTTAAACGTAAGTCAGAGACCTGACTCACCAATCTTTCCAGAAGAGAAATATCACATTGAGAAGTGGTTCAGTAGAGCGGAGCGGCGGACTCAGTCCTCCCTTGATGCAAATTCTAACCCACAGCATAACGGTACTCCACCGGAGCCACCCCACCCACAGGTCCAGGGCAGACTTTTCCTGGACTTGGATTTGGGGCAATCTGAACACATCACCTTGGAGAAAGGCTTAACACTCACTTTAAAGTTTTTCTTGCTTTTCAAACTTCTCTTCCTCTTCTCCATCTCCCTTCCCTCGATTGAAAATCATGAGCTCAATTGCCAAGAAGGCCATTAAATAAAAGGAAACAGAAGAAGGCAAAGAGACGGAAGTCAAAGGGAGAAATTGAGTGCAACCAGCAAGGGCTTCATTAGGCTCACAAAAAAGACAAGCTCAATTTCTTTCTTACTGACATTAACGGGTTTGATACGAGTCCAACATAAAAGCCAGGCAAATCTGCTTGCTCTTACTGGGGGTCCCAGGATCTCTGCAGCTGCTCGCAAATTGCTTAATTCCATGAAAGGTCGTCTCTCTTGATTGGTTTTCATTCCTTTCTATGCCCAACCAATCAAGTGCTAGCCAAGCAGATGTCTCTGAGCCTTCCAGCTCGGCCAGGTCAGCAGCTGCAGCCTCCTCCCGAACCCGTGCTCCCTCCCCATCATGGAAGTCCTCCTTCCAGCAGCAGTTTTTGAACTAGACACCACAGGGGCCCAACCACTATTTCCTGAATGAATAAATGTTGCTGAGCAGACTCTGGGCGGAGCACCATAGTAGGGGCTGGGAGTGAAACAAAGTAATGTGACTCAAGGAATACAATGAAAACAGCTTACACAATTAAAAAAAAATAAACATAGCCAGGAGCAGGGCTGAGATCAAAACTTCCATCTTTATTACATGAGCGTATAGATGTGTCAAAATTCATCAAGCCGCACACTAAGATTTGTGCGTTTTATGGTATGTACTTCAATTTTAAAAAAGGAAAAATAATAAAAATAACATTTTTTGAAGTCCATCTTTATATCCAGAGTTCTTTAATCCGTTGACATGACATCTCTCTGGAATGAAAAAAAGGCAAGAAAGAGGAATCTAGCAGAGATAGAAAGAAAGAAATGTGGGGAGGCAGAATTAAACACAGGATCATTTTCTGGTTTTCTTCCACATGCAAACACTAAACCAGACCTATCGTGTTTATATTTCATCTTAGTTCTTAACAACAATCTGAAAGGTGGCCATTGTTAACTCTATTTTTACTGATCAGGATCCCAGAATTAAAAGAGGTTAGACAATTTTCCCAAGGTTATAAGACTTACAAGTGTCAGAGATAGAATTAAAACACCATTCATCCAATTTCAAAATCCATATGCTTTGAATGCAGATAAGGCCATCTCTTCCCACTCAAGTGCACCAGAGACCTAAGGGTTGTATTTGTTGTATGATAAAGACATGGTATTGTATCCACTCTCTGCTACAATTTTTTTACATTTCAGGAATGTTGATGTAAGCATCATTTAATCACAGAGAAACAGATATTTATTTAGAATCTACTTTATTCTGGATATGCATTAAATAATTCAACACACCTTTACTAAGAGCCAGGCACTCTGTTAGGCACCAGTGATGTGAAGACAGTGGTGACATGGGCCATTCCCTCAAGGAGCTTGGAGATGAATGGGAAAAACAGAGAGAAAAATAGGCAGTTACAGAAGAATGTGTTCACTGCCCTTTCATTTTCCTAATTTCATAAGCCTCTGCTTTATAATCAGGCCTACTGATATAATAGTATCCACCAAATTGAGTTGCTGTGAGGATAAAATGAGAAAATGCACATAAAAAAGCACCTTGCATAGTGATACCTGGTAAAACTTCAATAAATATTAGTTATTGTTATTATCAATAGCATCAGCAGCACCTTAAAATGAGGAAATTATAAACTAAAGGAAGTGAAAATGAAAAAAGATTTATCTATAGAGGCGGAAGATGGGTTGTATGTAAAGAATAAGAAACAGGAACTAAAGATAACTCCAGGTTTCTGACTCTGGCAATCCTGGCTATAGAGGAGTGGTGGTTGCTGATAGGCTACATATTGTCCATTCTCCCTTTCATGCATGGCAACAGAACTTCAATTTTATCCAGGGTGGCAATATTTCATCATTAATGTTCACATATTTCAGCCTTCCATATAGCCTTAAATGACCTTCTTCATTTTCTCCTTCCTGCTGCCTAGAATCCCACACAATGGCAGGATCTCTGGCAGCTGTACTGGACCATGAGGTAACCCTGAAATCAGAAACTATGTCCTATAATATTGAGGCAGAAAGATAGAAGTAGCCTGGATATGTGATCGCTAAGGAGCTACCATACCAGCCTTAATGGGCTAAGCTCTGAATTTCTTTTGTGTGAGAGACTAACCTATTTTAACCCACTGTTATTTGGTGTTTTCTGTTATTCAGTCTTAATCCTAGCTAATACAGGATGGATAATGATGCTATTCACAAATAGACCTAGGAGACACTTTGGTGCAGTAAATGTGGGACAGCTTAAGAAAAGTTCTCCTCAGTGTGTCTGTGGGACCAAATAAGGACAAAATGTTCATTATGTAGTAACAAAGAGCTTTATTTAAAGACTTTGAAGAGGATTGGATATGCCACCCCAAAATATGCCACTTTGGCATAAGGATTATTTTGAGCTGAATGCAACTGAGAATCAACAGATGTGGGAAGAGTTCTCTGCCCTCCCTTCACCTGCCTAAAAGCAGGGGATACATTTCCCTGTGACCGAGTCTCTCTCTCCCATACCAGGAAGAGGAGAGCAGCTCTTGTCACTAGAGATGGAGATGATTCTGCATGAACAAACCTTACTAAAATCATCTTTATCTTCCATTAGCTTTCCCCATGTATTTCCTATCTACTTCCCCTTGGTTTATCATACCCCAAAACCCACACCCCTTTTCCTTTGTTAAAAATAATATATAAGCCTCCACATCTAACCACTTCTTCAAGTTTCACTTCTATTCTGTGAACTCCCATGCAAAAAAAAAAATTTTATTTAATTTTATGTAATTTTTTATATGTTGCATTTTTATATCTTTGCATTTATATTTTTATAGTAGAAATATGTAACAACACTAGTAACACAATTAAACAGTTCCAGTTAATAATACGCTGTAAGGCTAACTAATGAATATACATTTAGTTTGCCATAAGACACAAGACAACCAGCCTTTTTCTGACTAATTCTAACTACATCAAGTTAATTAAACTTTTAATTAGTTAAGAGTTTGGATTTAAGTGCAGGGCACCTCACATGTGCCACCTCCAGGAAAATGATATTTCCACTGTGATAGTATTAAATGTTTTTTTAAAGGAACTACTGGTATTTATTTTTAAATTTAAAAAATCAGCTGAAGATTTTTTAATTTCTAGCTCCTATTTTAAGGTCCAGTTCTGGTCACTCAAAGACTATAGATACACAGTCTATTCAAATAATATTAGTGGTATCATACAAACATTTGGCTAAATGTGGAGGAGCAAATTTGTTATGAACAACTATTCCTGCCCATGGTAGGTATCACTAACTGATCTTGGTTCCATTTCTCACTAATCCAGGAGATAGTATAGGTATATTTTGCTTCCAACAGTTACTCTCAGTAGAATAGAGTTCATTTCCGAGATGAAGCTTACTGATTGTTGAAACCCTAGAGGAACTTCTGGAAGCATGAGAAGGAAAATCTTATAGCAGAAGTTGGAGAAAAAGATCAGGAAGAGTAATATCAATTTTAAGGGAAAAATGGAAAGATAGTTGCTTTATGGATCTAATTTAAGCTGCTGGCAAAAGTCAGGAAACACTTTGAAGGCAACCTGCCCCTCACCAAGAGAGTAAAGGCTTTTTTGGATTCTGGAAATTTAATTACTTTTGCAACGTTCATGTTTGTTATCCCTGATAGGTTACCACAGTGGCCAGTGTATTCCTTTGCTAGGGCTGGTGTTAAAAAAATCCCACAAACTGGGTGGCTTAAACAGAAGTGCATCTCACAGTCGTGGAGGCTGGAAGTCTGAAATCAAGGAGTCACCAGGGTTGCTCCTCCGAGGACTAAGGAAAAGATGTGTTGTAGGTCTCTTTCCTTGCTTGTGGACGACCACCTTCGTTTTCACATGGCAGTCTCCCTGCAGGCATATCCGTGTCCAAATTCATTTTATATTAAAGACACCTTTCATTAAGAAACCACCTTGCTCCAGTATGTATAACTGCATCTTAAGTAATTACATATGCAGTGACCCCATGTCCAAATAAGGTCACGTTCTGAGTATTGGGACTTCAATATTTGATTTGGGGGAACATAGTTCAACCCTGAAGAGGCAACCTTAATACCCTTAAAAGACCTGCCTTGTTTTTAAGAAATAGCAAGTAATTGGATTGCTACTTTCCCATTCTAGAGCTTTCTTGTCAGGAAAAGAACTCCAAGTAGTGAATTTCACAGCTTACAAAAGGGAGCCAGGAAGTGAGTCCGCTCAGCACACTAACTGGGAACTGATGGCCCTCACCGGCCACTGAGACCAGGGCACAGAGCCCTCCCTGGTCGAATGCACTGGTTCTGTACAGACCAATATCTCTGTGGATTCTTCGTCAAGCGGAATTCATTGTCTACGCTCAACACTTGTAATTCACCCAAACTCCTTCACACAGAAACCCCTCAGATTTTGCGCTGCATATTTCTGACTAACCATGTGCTGTCTGGCTCTCCCTCTGGCAGAGGCTGGGTGGGGTGGGGCGCTGGCAGCAGTGCCGAGCAGCCAGCTCCCGGCATGATGGCTGCAGCAGTCCGCAGCCACTAGGCAGGCCCCTGCTTCAGGGAACCAGGAACAACGTCCCTAGAGCCCTGCCCGCTCCCAACAGCTGCTTTCCTTCGACCTTTCTGATTTCAAGAAAAGCCACATCCTTTCCGGCACTGCAAAAAACAGTGCATCGTCCCCCTCTTCCCTGTGTGAATCCCAGGCTCTCCAGAAAGGTTACGCCTTTCATTGTCAGACAATGTTCGATATCAGCTGCCGCCTGCTGCCCTTTCTTAAAGTAAATTATCATTTGTTCACTTAGATAGGATTTACTGTTTTCTGACTTCCTTCGGCATCTCTCCTGTCCTTTTAATTCTTTTCATCTTCTTTATAAACTGTTGCCCATCTCCCACGCCCTATCTCTACCCTGCCTCCTCCCCCCCCACCCCCCACCCCCCACACGCACACATTTACACATCTCTAACTTACAAAGGCTCAACTTGGCAGCTCAGGAAAGGAGCGGGATGATGCTGCTCACAGCTTTTGTGTTCCCGTTAGAGGTGAGCACAGACACCACTGCATTATCTTCCTCAAAGCAGAGCCGAGAACACCTACCTTCTCCCACCACACCTTTTGTTAGCATCACCAGGCCCAGAGACTCAACCACAGCCACAGGTGGAAGAACCTCAGGCCAGGTCTGTACAGAAGGGGTCAAGGAGGGAATGACCGCAGGTTCTACTCCAGTGTCTCGCAGCAGAGCGAAGCTCCTGGCCCAGTGATATTCACTGAGATCCACATCCTAGTACAGTATTAGGAGAGCACCACTAACAAAACCTCAGTCAAAGACTGAGCTGGGTTGCATGGCAGCAAAGCCTGGAAAGTGTCTCCCACCCCCATAGGTGAGCAACTGGTTTAAAATTCATATTATATATGCTATAGCAGGCTGGGGAGGGGGGTGAGACTGCCTGTACTACCTAACCCTCTGAATTCATTCATTCTGCATTACAATATGAAGGGGTTTAGAATTTGCATGTCCCATCTCTAGTTGACAAGATGAGAGAAGGTCATATTTGTAAGAATTTCTCTACAAATAACGCATTTTTGGTATAGATAGTATTTGCTCCCATTTAATGAAGAGGAAAAATAAGATATGCACACCACTATATTTTCACTTTTTAACCTACATTTTAGGCCAGAGACATTTAGTGTGTCACTAAAACATTTGATCCACAGAAGATAACTCAAACCCATGATAAAGATCTCCTTAAGGGAATTTGCAGAAATACTTTCAGTTTCTACTCCTAACTTGTTATGTTTTAAACTCTATGTTCCTTACACTTCCTTTCTTCAACCTATGGTGCATTACTGGAATATATTAAGCAATAATTGACTGAGAGTAAAAATCAAAAGTATATAAAGATCACCATGGTAGCTGCTGGCACTGAACTGAGTGGCAACCCACCTGCCAAGTGGGGAATCACAAGACATTCATTTAAAACACATTCAGAGGATCTCATCTTGTTCCCTTTTTAAAGGGCAAAACATATTCAAATACTATTATATTGAAACTGAAATGCACTACTGCTGCCTTTAATGATGTGGTCAGCCTAGAACACCTTTGTACACCATGCAGCTAGGGGCACTTAGCAGGTGGCAGATATCACTGTTTCCTCTCTGCCAGTCAATAAATGTTCTGAGCACATCCTGCTGCATAAGAAAACATCCATTCCATCCATTCTAAAATCTAAATGTGAAACTATTGCTCTTGCTTAAAATCTTTCCTTAGCTCCCCAGAGATCCTAGGATGAAATCCAAACCCCTTTGCAAGAAATTCACACCACCACACAACCAAACAATTCCATCTACGCTTTTGTAGATACCATCCTGCTGTGCATCTCTCTGCTTTTGCTGGCATGTATCCCCCCTTCCTGGGAATTTCCCCCACTTTTCCACTCAGCTAACACCTTCATAAGTTCACTCTTAAAGGAAACTCCCTGATGAAAATGGCTGACTTTCCTCCTCCATCCCTTTCCTGTCCCCACATATGCTTCATTTTCTGAAAATCATTCACAACACTAATTCCTGCCCTACCATATAAGGTTAACTGAGATGTGATGGGTGACACAGTCCTTCTCACCCCCACTTAATTATAGAGCTATGTGGCAACCACCAAGACTGGAAACTCAAAGGCTGGAAACCACGGAGATTGTTCTCACTACTCTCAGAGGAGAGTCAGCTGGGGCTCCATCCTCATATTCTAGAGTCTAGATCAGAGGAATAGTCCTCCTCTGGGACCTACTTAGCCCTTGGCTGAAGGAGAGAAGCAGGAGAGGTGTAGAAACACTCTAGTGGGTCCTAAAGCTTCCACTGGCACCGGGTACATGGCCCTTTCCAATCATATTGGCCAAGTCAAATCATATGGCAAAGCCTAACAGGGGTGAGGGGGAGAAGTGTACACCTCCCAGGGCAGGAACGGTAAATCTCTTGACAACAGGCAGAGATGTATACTCTTACAGGGAAGGAGAGAGAAATTAATCAGGAACAATATGCCATCTGCTACAGGCCAATAGCTCTCCTCTTCCATCTTCACTAATAGAAACTACATCTGTATGTTGTGCCATGTTGTTGAGGCAGAGCTCATGGCACCCACCTCTAGGTAAGCACCTCCAGATTCCCCATTTTCTTGTGCTGGGCCCCAAGGACTTACATCTTTATTTTTTCCAATTCCTCTTCAAAACTGGCAACTTGGTTTGATTTCATAGGACCCATTCCCTACTTCTCCCAAGATTTACTGTGTAAAAGAACTCACTGTTCTCTTCTAGCTCTTTCTTTACAGTTTCTACCAAAACAAACACACTAGCCCTTCCTGATTCTTGCTAAGCATGAAAGTGAACGGTGCAGGGACAAAAATGACCACAGGGGAAACCAACTAGACTCAACGAGACCCCAGTCCCTGGCCTTTGCCCTTCTCCCAGATGCCCTTCTGAAGATGGGCTCGCCCATCCTCCTGGGTCTGTCACTCCACCTATCTTCAGTCGAAAGCCCTAAAGCATAAAAACAGTTGAATTTGGAGTGAAGCTACTAAAACTTAAGCTTCAGGGTTGTATTATTTTCCTAGGCTGTTGTAACAAACTACCACAAATTTAGTAGCTTAAAACAAGACACATTGATTGTTTCACAGTTCTGAAGGCCTCAAATCTAAAATCAGTATCAGTGTGCACAAATCAAGGTGTTGACAGGGCTGTTCTCCCTCCAGAGACTCTAGGGGACACCTGTTCTTTGCCTGTCCCTGCCTCCAGCGGCCCCCAGCATCCTTTGGCTCGTGGCCACATCATCTGATCTCTGTCCCCATGTCACTCTGCCTTCTCTTCCCCTGTGTGTGACATGCCTCTGCCTCCCTCTTGTGAAGATACATGTGATGGCATTTAGGGCCCATCCAAATAATCCAGGATTATCCTTCATTTAATCATATCTGCAAAGATCCTTTTTTCAGATAAGGTGATATTCATAAGTCCATGGATTAGGATATGAATATCTTTGGGGGGGCCATTTCCAGCCTACCACAAAGGCCCCACACACATGCAGGTTCTTCCCCATAAGTGGGAGAGAGGGTTGCCAGAGGCTCCCCCTGACTTGTGATACCTGCTGGGCCAGAAACAGTGCAGGAACCCAAGAAGGGGAGCTGCCAGTGAGGGCTTGGCTGGGAGGAACCCTGAACTCATTTTTAACCCACACTGTAGAAAATAAGGCAACATTTTCGCCATATACAGAGGCAATTCACTTAGCAAGACCCAAACGTCTGAAAAAGTTTTCAGCCTGTCATTTAAAGTCATAAACATACTGTTTATATTTTGGATGCATGAATTGTTTCAGTTACTTTGTGATGACCTGGGCTTTGTTGTGATTCTTGGTCTCAGGATGGACCACAGCGTGCTGTCTCCCAGTAACCCAGTGGAACCCTCATTGAGATGCAGCTGTGCAGGGATTTGGCCAAGGTAAGCAATTTCCAAATCCCTGAGTTAATCAACAGGGATTAGGTGCTGGTCGGGCGTGGCTCAGCCAAGCAGAAGCTCTTTGTGTAGCCCATGCTTGTTCAGCCCTTCAGGACTGCAGGCCACAGAGACGGAATACAGCAATCAGGTTCTCATTCCCCAACGTTCAGCTCAATTCAAGCAGCCTCCGGGGAAATAAGAAGCTGGAATGTGTGTGAGTGGGGACCTGATAATATGGGTAAATGTAGTAACCACATTGTTTTTTCATGTGAAACCTTCATAAGAGTGTATATCAATAATACCTTAATAAAAAATAAAAAAATTAATTAAGTAAGTAATTCATGGATTAATTAATTAATTTTAAAAAAGAAGCTGAAATGTTCCCCTTTCGGCTGGGAGCTGATTGAGACAGCACTTGGGTGAGTTGGATCAGAAGACCCATCAGCCAAGAACTGTACAAACACTTCCTGGAAGAAGACCAAGTAGATCCAACCCAATATTGTATGATTTCACCTGATTGCCAGGTGGAAAACACAGTGTCCTGAGAATTTGTACTGCCTCTGGTACATTTGGACTCCAGGATGCCAACTTCTGAAGCAGCAGCATCTCCCAGCTCCCCCAAAGCCAGGGGAAGCAGGCAAGATAGTGGCATGTGTGTCCTGTAGCTGCAGGAGCTATTCTGGTCCCAGTTGCCGTGGCCTGGACACCTGCCCCTCCCTGGGTTTTAAACTTCAGTGATGGCTGGGGCCGCACAGAAGCTCTGCGCTCTGAGAGTGATCTATGTTCATGATATCAGGAGCTGTTATAGGTGCTCTGACCCCTGATGAGCTCTCTGTGGTCACCTCCTTGCTTACTTCCTGCATCTGTCCCAACACGCCCCCAGCCCTCCCCAGCAGCAGTGGTAGGCTTTGACTCCCTCTGAGCCAGATCCAGAAGTTCAAGACAACTGGGACCTTGATCTCAGTTCCACTGAAAAGACAAGGGGAAACCACAGTTCCATAGACACATGACTCCTTCCTTTCCCCAAATCCAATGTCACAAAGCAGGCGCCAGGAAATAAACACTGAGTCCTGCCACTGTAGCCTAACTTCACTTGCAGGAAGATAGCAATCAAGGGACTTTGAGCAAATGCCAAGTTAAAGGAAATAATGCAACCTTGTGCTTCCAGATTCTTGCCACCAGGAGGCGTGTGCTGGGCCTTTGGAAAAAACAAAAATTAAAGATTTTGCATAAGTGAATTGCATTTCCTTCCAAGTTCAAATAGGAACTTTGCTTTCTAGGAATGTGAAGCTAAGCCCAGGAAAAAGGAAACTGAATCCAGGTCCAAAATTATGGAAGAATTTTTTCTTTGGCCAGCTTCTGCCTTCTCGTTTCCCTCTGGAACTACGGCTTCTGAGTGAGAAGCAGAGATTTTCCCTGAACCTTCCTGGTCAATAAATGGCTCAGCTTCTCAGTGGTAAGTCCCCTTTGTTCCTGATGCCCTTCAGTGGAGGGTTGGGTGAACTGGCCACTCTTAATAGGTAAAAGGTTACTGCTTTTCATCAGCCCTAAATATTCATGCTTGCAACAGAAAGCCTTGCCCAAAACCTTGACTTATACCTTATCATGTAAAAATAGCATTAAGATATCCTCATACTGTAAGGTGCTTAACAATTTACAAAATAATAAAGGGCACTGGACCCAGAAGTCCTGAATTCCCATCCCAGCTCTAACTCTTTGGTGAAACTTTGATCAAGTCACAATGTGTAAACTGCCTCAATATCCTCCATATAGTGACACCCATGGTTGTTTGGAAAACCAAGTGAGAAAATGTTTGAATCCTAAGGCTTGAGATGCTCAAATCACTAGTCATTAGGGACAGGCAAATCACAATTAGAGTAAGATACTACTCAACACCCATTAGAGGGCTATAATCAAAAAAACGAAAACAAAACAGAGAACAGCAAATGCTGGTGAGGATGTGGAGAAATTGGAACATTTGGGCATTGTGGGTGGGTATGTAAAATCATACAACTGCTGTGGAAAACACTTTGGCAGTTCACCAAAAACTAAATATAGAAATATGTGATCCAGAAATTCCACTCCTAGGTATATACTCATAAGAACTGAAAGTAGGCATTGAAACATGTACACCAATGTGCATGGCAGCAATATCCACATCAGCCAAAAGGCAGAAGCAACACTAGTGTCCATCAACAGGTGACTGGCTAAATAAGATGTGGTACATTCATACAATAGGATATTATTCAGTCGTAAAATGGAATGGAGTTCTGACACATGTTACAACATAAATGAACCTTGAAAACATTATGCTAAGCCTGACACAAATGGACAAATATTGTATGACTCCATTATATAAGTACCTAAAATAGGCAAATTCATAGAAACAAAGTAGAATAGAGGTTACAAGATGCTAGGGGAAAGGGAAATGGAAAGTTACCGCTTAATGGTTACATCGTTTCTGTTTGAGGTAATGAGAAACTTTGGGAAATAGATACTGGTGTTGGTTGCCCAATATGGCGAATGTAACTAACGCCACTGAATTTTACTCTGTTTTACATTATGTATATTTTATCACAATAAATACAAGAAATGTGTAGGTAGATTCAGATCAACTTAGCATTCAAAATCAAGAACGGATTTGGGATTGACTGGAAAATTGAGTGTTCAGTAGGGCTAGTGAGAAGCTAGAGATGAACGGCAGAAGCCAGACCAGGAAGGGCTTCCCTAGGTTGTTAAAGGATATAATATACGAAAAGTATATCAGTAGCAACTTCCTCTAGACGGTATCTTATGCAATGGGGGAAAATATTCTGCAGTTGGAAGCTCTTTCCAGTGAGGGATTCTTGTACAAAGACAATTGCTAGCTCCTTGAGGAATGGAAGTGGGCTGTTATTAATCTTTTAAGTTGAACAAAGTGTGGTGCTATATTGAATTGAAGCCTGAATCCAGGCTGTTTTCAGAGTGCCTTCCCTCTGATCATCTCCCCTTTGGTGCCATT
Source organism: Smutsia gigantea (assembly GCA_032199065.1). Lineage (NCBI taxonomy): Eukaryota > Metazoa > Chordata > Mammalia > Pholidota > Manidae > Smutsia > Smutsia gigantea. Next base: position 46,817 of record JAVSCE010001732.1, on the reverse strand, counting down.
TACTTCTCATGTTCTCAGGATTTGTTAGTGTGCACTTATGTTTGGGGCTTTGTGGTGGTGGTATGTGGGGAAGAGCTGATAACAGCTGTGATTACCCTAAATAAAACAGATGAAGCGCAATTGTTTGTAGAGAAAAATACTTGGCATATCCCTCTGCTGTCAGATTGCAGCAAGCTTGGATGGGGGCATGGCAACCTTTTCCTAAAACTATTGCAGATGGGTGGGTGAGAAGGGAGAATGACAAGAGATGGCAGGGGAGGGGGAAAGGAAGGGGTTAGAGAAAGTCCCTTGCCCTTCCGTCCTCATATGCTGAATGAGATGCATGCCAACATAACCTCTACTTGAGGGCAGATTGTGGAAATGTCTTAGAGAGGCTTGAAAATATCAGATATTCATACTGAGTGAGGTATCTAGGAAAGCTCAGAAGTGCAGACGTAGAATTTAGACTCCAAGGAGGGATCAAAAACACAAGCATACTTGGCATACAGGGCACTCACTCAATCACTGAATGTTGTCTTCTGCCTTTCCCTTAACGGTCTTCTTCCTGCCTTAAAACTGCCTTAAGATGGTCCTCTCTGCCTTAAGACTGAGCAACATCTCTGAAGGTACCAGTTATCTCTTGTCTCCAATCCTCTATAAATGTGTTTCTTCTGACTGGACCCTCTGCCTCTGTCCCCACCCTGCTGCCAACATTCTTCTAGCTAACATCCACTCATTTTTCACATCACTTTAGATTTCAAGATTAGGCAACTGGAAAAAAAGGAGCTGCATTCCTAGTAAAACAGGAAATCCAGGAGGTGTGGGGAGAAGAAATAAATCAGTGTGGTTTGGCGTAATACATTGCATTTGAGTGTTTGTAAGATAAATACTAGTATAAAATCTTCACATTAGTTTGGGTTCACTGGGCACAGACTAATTTGAGTTAATAGAAAACTATACACTTTATGTGAAAAATTGTGATTGTGTTATGTTTTCATTTTGCTTTATTTTCTATTTTTATTTTGCTTTGTTTTGTTTTTATTTTTACTGTCTCCTGTTTGACCTGCCTTATTGAAACTTTTGTAAACATATGAGAATTTTATAATTGCATGAATTTAAATGGTTATTTTCAAAATGCTTAAAGTACTAGAAAACTTCTTTTCCTGCATATTTTCTAAATGTCCCCTTCTAATTGGTTACATGATGATACATTCACACAGTGAAATAATGTGTACCCATTTAAAAAATATTTAATGAATAGGGAAATAGTCGTGAAATACTCATAAGTGAAAAAAAGAAGATTACAAAATAGTATGTACAATATGATTCTAATTTTCATAAAAACGTGTATCTATTCGCATGGGGAAAATGGGAGGCAAAACAGCAAAAGAGCATTCTGTCTATCTCTGAGTGTTGGGGGTTTGTAATGATTTTTTATTTTCTTATTGTGCCTTTATGCATTTGCCAAATTCAAAACAATGAATATTTAATATACTAGAGTTTAAAAATTAATATTGTTTCTAACTGTTTTGTCTTATAAATTTATTCTGTACCTATAGTGGCAAATTTTAAAACGGAAAATAAATCTACCAAATCAGCAAAAGTTATCTTTGGGTTGTGGGAATACAAGCAATATGTTTTCTTTATAGTCTTTTGCATTCCCCCCCCCCACCTCAATGGAAAGGTTTATAATTAGAAACAAGTTTTTAGGAGGAAATAGATTTACTTCCTTCCTCTGTCTCATAAAAGTTTGCTGTCAGGAAAAAAACCTGATGTTAGTCATTTGCACCTCAATGTGAATTTGACACCGCTCAGTCAGAAGTATTTACAGTCCCATTATGTTCTCTAATTAGGAGGAGATCTGAGCTGTAGAGTTCAGGTGCCTTGTGGCTTAGCCCGCCTTCTGCCCCACCAGACTTCCACGAGCTTTGTCCTCAAGGAAGATCCTTGCTTCTTGATTTGGCCTTCTCCAGCCAGGGGTGAAGTGCTCTGTTTCCAAAGTTTCCACCTTTGATCATATCACCCTCATATTTTGGCTCTTCAGTGTTCCCTGTGAGATTCCTTGGCTAGCAAAGCATGTTGGCTGCATAAAGCTACTTAAGAGAAAAGTCAGAGCAGCCTCCAGTGGCTGGAGAGATGAATTCCTCCTACATCTTTTTCCTTCTCCCTACCTCAAGCCCCTTCTCTTTGCTCTATTCTCCCAGTTCATCTGCCCCTACACGTCCCAGATTTTCTGCAGCAGCCCAGTTGCAAATACCCTGACCCATGATCCCTGATGCACACCCATGCTTTTGGCAGAGCATGCATTCTGATTCTTGGTTCAGAAAATGTGGTCACCATAGATGACCTTCATAAGTTATCCCTAATACTCCTCTGGCTTCTTTTGTGCCCACTTACACAAGAGAAGACTCAAGTATGATGTTATACACACAAATATTTGAAAAATAAATAAAGGAATGAATGTACAGTCTTTGTGGGGGAGGGGTTAGAACACGCTTTACACACATGGAGTAATAATAATGGCTATTTGCCAAGTGCTCACCATGAACACTTGCTGTGCAAGCGATTTACATGCTTTATCTCATTCAATCCTCACAACAGATCAAATCACAGTATAGATGAGCAAGCTGAGATGAAGAATTTGAAGTAGTTTGTCCAGATCACTCAGGTAGAAAGCCAGGATCCACATCCAGATATTTGATGTCAAAGCCCACGCTCTTAGTAAATATGCTCTAGTGCACTGAAGGGTGATTCTGGAGGAGTTTGGGAAAGGCATCCTAAGCCTCTCCATTCAACTTTTAAAAAAACCTTCAATTTGCATTGCACTTTGTAGGTGTGTGTGTGTGTGTGTGTGAGTGTGAGATCTATGAGCCTTACAACAGTCCTCTGAAGTCAAAAGAACTTGGCAGAGATACTCTACAGTATCTACAGTGAGGAACTAAAGCTTGATGAGATTAAATGATTTGCCACAAGCAGTAAAAAAAGACCTAGAGCCAATACTCAGTCATATGCCTTTATTTACCCGTTTTTATGCTCTGAAATTCCCTAAGTAGATGCAAAAACCTTCATTCCATCATTAAAAGTCCTGGGTGCCAGCTGAACTTGAAGAAAATGACTCATGTGAACAGCTGAGTTTTCTAGATAGTCAAGGGCTTGCTTGCTTCCCTATCATCCATTTCCACTCCTTCCGCCTCCCTTCATCCCCCTTCCTCTCCTCTGTTCCCCTCAATTACTTTTCAACTATTTGGGATAGTCTCTATCTAGCTGCCTTTGAATAGGAGCTACAGCCCCCACCCTACCCAGATAGATAGCTGCTATGCACTGCCATAAGCCCCCTGGCAGGACACACATGTATATAATAGCAAGTATAATAATACCCAGTTGGGAAGAGGGGGAGATATTGGATCTGTGTTTCTCCAGAGCACATTAGAGGCACTGAGTTTTCATTACCTTCTTCAACAGCTCATCCAGCATAATACATTGCAAAGCTTCTTCCCTTTCTGGAAATAAAAGAGATGAATTTACCCTTTGTAACAAGAGATATCAACAACACAAGAATATCATGATAAACCTAATGATAACTAAGATTTATTTAGTGCTTTCTATGTGCCAGATTCTGTTCTAATTGCCTTACATATATGAATCCATTAATGAACTCATTCATTCAATTAGTTTACAGTGCTGCACATTAATTGAAATGCTGAAATACTGGGGACTATTTATCTCTACATTATTTTAGTTCTTGGATTTTTCCCTTCCTTATAGCTCCCATTGCTATTAGGTTGCTAAACATCACCTCTCTGGATTTCTGATTTGCTTTCTTTAATCTCTTACAGATTCAGAAGGATAAACCAAGCATGTTGGAATTACATCCAGAGAAAGGTAAATATGCTTTGATAAGGGCATATAAGTAAAAAATATTAATAATACATGTGTGGTACCCAGATAGAAATACACTTGATATATCTATTTCATTCATTTTAGGTGCCAGGGCCTTTATTTTTTACTTTTCATGTTGAAATAATTTCACATTTACCAAAAAGTTACAACAGTACAGGGAATTCCCATATACCCTACATCAGCCTTCCACTAACTCTAACTAGAAGTGTTAAAGTAGGTGGATTGCTACGTATAAGGAGGTAGAGGGAGATGAGCTTCTGGCAGATGCTTGCTTACGTTCTACCCATTCCAGGCAAGCTATCCCCACTGGATGCAGAGTAAGACTACAGATATCAGACTGCCCCAAACCGGCTGGTTCCCGCATAGAGGAGAAGCTGGCCCAAACTTCGCCCCAAAATACATTATACACTCATAAATATAGCAGAAGTCACCCCTCTGTCATTAGCATACTAAAAATCACACTGCCCTGTGCTGTGACTGCTCTGATGGGGATCAAATAGAGCCCCAAATCCCTCTGCCTGTTGTGAGGGTGGGGCAAGCCCAAATCCAAAGAAACTCCACCTGTTTCCATTGATACCTAATCGCACTTCGTGAATATTCATCTTCTGTATGTAAAAAGGCTCCCTACTGTTTCCTTGAGGTGGTGCCTCTGAGTCTGCCTTACCCCAACTCTCAGGCCTGTCCTCTTGTCTTTCTCTGAACTTTTTTCTTCAAATGAACTCTTAATGTTCAGTGGCTTTTTGTGTCCAATACCAAATTCTTTCTCACAAAAGAGTCCACAGACCCGTCTCTGGGAGCAGAAGTACCCCAATGAGTTCATGGGATATAATTTCTCAGGATCTCTGGTAAAGAATGTGGCCTTTATAAGTACCGTTCAGTCTGTATAACTCTTAACTTTGCCTCCCCTCATGGATAATTAAGAATTGGGTAAATTAATTTTTGTTCCCTATTTTGAACCTGAAATCAAAAATATGGAAAAGCCCCAAAGATATTGCTGAGACCATTGACCCAATGTACTATAGAAGTTTACTTAAACCAGTTCAGATTGAGAAAAATTAATCCTGGCTTGAAGCAATTCTATTTATTTATTCATGATGAATATTTATTGCTAGGAACATTTTGTAACAGATAAAACACTGCTAGAAGCCCTTTTTATCTACCTTTGCCCTCTAATAGGGAAACACATCAGACCTCATCAAGGATAGAAGATACTTGGATAAACTAAAAATAAAAGGAAAAAGACAAAAATGTTTCTTTCCAAATCTTCTCTTCTGCAGCCAAATTACAGATCCTTAAGCTTTTTTCAGTGATCATATTTTCTGTTTCTAGAATCTGTGTTGCTAAAATAAATGATGAAGACTGACAGGTGAGGGCTGTCTTTTTCCCATGCCTAAGCTAATGCTGAATTAAACACCAGACTGATTTGAATTAAATGCTGAATTAATGCTAAATTAAACACCATGGGGGTTTGAGCATTGGTGAGAAAAATGTCAAGATGATCCTCTTACTGGTTTCTCTAGACAACGCTCGTTTCACACAACCCAGCAGCGGGCACACCTTCTCAATTTGTATTTACTCATTCATTCAATATTTGTATTGCCAGACTACCTTTTCTCTTTTAAAATAGAACTGTGTTGCAACTATAAATGATGATTTGAGCATTGAAATCTTACCATTCCTACCCAGCTCAAAAACATAAATATGCAAAACATAAATTACATTTTAAAAGTATATAGCCATAAAACTCTTAGAAAAAAATATAGGCAAAAATCTCTTGGACATAAACATGAGCAACTTCTTCATGAACATATCTCCCCGGACAAAGGAAACAAAAGCAAAAATGAACAAGTGGGACTATATCAAACTAAAAACTTCTGTACAGCAAAGGATACCATCAGTAGAACAAAAAGACATCCTATAGTATGGGAGAATATATTCATAAATGACATATCTGATAAGGGGTTGACATCCAAATTATATAAAGAGCTCACGCACCTCAACAAACAAAAAGCAAATAAGCCAATTAAAAAATTGGCAGAGGAGCTGAACAGACACTTCTCCAAAGAAGAAACTCAGATGGCCAACAGGCACATGAAAAGATGCTCCACATCACTAGTCATCAGAGAAATGCAAGTTAAAACCACAACGAGATATCACTTCACACCAGTTAGGATGGCTGCCATCCAAAAGACAAACAACAACAAATGTTGGCGAGGATGTGGAGAAAGGGGAACCCTCTACACTGCTGGTGGGAATGTAAATTAGTACAACCGTTGTGGAAAGCAGTATGGAGGTTCCACAAAAAACTCAAAATAGAAATACCATTTGATCCAGGAATTCCACTCCTGGGAATTTACCCTAAAAATGCAGCAGCCCAATTTGAAAAAGACAGATGCACCCCTATGTTTATGGCAGCACTATTTACAATAGCCAAGAAATGGAAGCAACCTAAGTGTCCATCAGTAGATGAATGAATAAAGAAGATGTGGCATATATACACAATGGAATATTATTCAGCCATAAGAAAACAAATCCTTCCATTTGCAACAACATGGATGGAGCTAGAGGGTGTTATGCTCAGTGAAACAAGCCAGGCAGAGAAAGACAAGTATCCAATGATTTCACTCATCAGTGGAGTGTAAGAACAAAGGAAAAAACTGAAAGAACAAAACAGCAGCAGACTCACAGAAACCAAGAATGGACTAACAGTTATCAAAGGGAAAGGGACTGGGGAAGAGGGGTGGGAAGGGAAGGATAAGGGGGGGAAAGGGCTATTACAATTAGCACACATAATGTAGCGGGGATGGGGTGGGGTGGGGGAATACGGGGAAGGCAGTATAACACAGAGAAGACAAGTAGTGATTCTATAATATCCTACTACACTGATGGACAGTGACGCAATGGGGTATGTGGTGGGGACTCGATAATAGGGGGAGTCTAGTAACCATAACGTTGCTCATGTAATTGTATATTAATAATAGCAAAATAAAAAAAAGTATTTAGGCATCTCTAATGTGCTATAATAGGAAGCACCATTTATGAAGTGTTCTTGCCAAAAGTGTTTAAGACCAATCACAGCTTTTGGCACAATTGTAAGTTTACAGGAAATATAAGGGTAAAAGAAAAGTTTAAATGACATTATAATGAAGCAATCAAACAAGTCTAGTATGTGGGACATCCTTTAAGATGACTGATCTGATATGTCTAATAAGCCAATGTAATGGGAGGAAAATGGTGGAAGCATTATATTCTAACTTCAAAAGGCTTAACAACCGAATGCAATTCATAACCCTTGGCTGTGTCATTGAGTAAAAAAATAAGCTATAAAAAATCTCTCCCCATTTGGAGAAAGTTAAGTATGGGCTGCATATTAAAATATGTTAAAGAATTATCATCAGTTTCCTTAGGTGTCATACTGACATTGTGGTTATACATGAGAACATGTTTATTTTCAAGAGATATATGCTGAAGTATTTGGGGTGAAAGTATGTTGGGGTCCACAACTTAGTTTTAAATACATATAAATATACTTTGTAAATATATAATGATAAGTATTTCATTATATAAATTTATATATAAATCTGTATTATATATAAATATATGATTGTTATATAAATATTATATAAAACTACTTATATATGTATAAATAATATATTCATATTTAATTATAATATTTAAGATATATATATAACCAGATTTTATCTGTTTATTTATTATAAATGCAGGAAATTACAAATAAACCACATACATGTTTACATTAACTGAACTAAGCTAACATTCCACAATTTGAGGTTGTGGAATGTTACTTTTCCAGAAATGTATACTTTTCCCACTATCCAGAATTTTTCATAATATCAGAAGAAATTCATTACAGTACTATTAATAGTAGCAAAAAATTAGAAACAAGCCATGTGTTCATCAATGGAGTATTGGTGGCATATGCTAGAGTATTAACACACAATAGAATAAGGAGTATTTTCTATACTGCAAGGAAATGATCTCCAGGATGCATTGTTAAGCTTAAGGGAAAAAAAAAAACATTTTGGAGAAAATACAAATAGCAAGCTACCATTCATCAAACCAAAAGATGGGGAAATAAGTATTTTTTCTTATACTAAACAATGGAAAAATAAACCATAACTTTTAAATCATTACATACAGTAGGAGGAAGGTACAATGAAGGTGAGGATGAAGACAGAAGCCAGACTTCCCTGAAAGTGGTGATTCTGAAACCATGTCCGCAAATTCTTTGAGTACTCCTCTCTTCATGAGAAGGAAATTAATTCCCTCCATATAGTGTAGACTAGATTTAGTGACTATTTTCAAAATAAATACAATACAACAGGAGTAATGTGATCTCTCTCTCTCTCTCTCTCTCTCTCTCTCTCTCTCTCTCTCTCTCTCTCTCTCTCTCTCTCTCGCTCACCCACCCACGCCCACCCACACACCATTTGCTCTAGGGGAAGCCAGCTCCCCCATCTTGGAGACACTCAGGGCTCTATCAAGCACATCTAAATATTTCTTCATAAAACAACAGAACATCAAGAATGAAACTAAAATAATCTGCTTCCATATAGCTTCGTCACAGAGAATCTAAATCATGTCCTCCTACCCAGCTCACTATGTTAACATGACTTTACTTTCCATTTTCTTCATTAGCATAACTTTACTATCCCAGGTGACAAAGGGAAAAGTTGCAAGTAATTGTTCATCTGGAACTTATCAAAAGACCTGACAATTCTAGAAAGTATCGACATACAGTTTATATCCCAAGCTCTTTGAACTCCTCATTTCAGAATCCTCGCCTTGCTGTTTCCACAAATCCTAAACTATCATGTCACTCACCCTATCCTAATCAAGGCCCCAAGATTAAAGACCTGCCTTGAATGAGACTTCAAAATCTCCATTAATCTGATGTACTCCTTCCCCATTAGAGACCCTATCAGACTCTGTCCAGGTAGCATTATCTTGCTGCAGTTAAGCAATAAATCTGGGGTTGTCTTATCTACAGGTTGTTCTTGGTGATATTTACATGCCCGGCCTTGGACTGCCTTGAGGCTGCACTGAGAACTCGTCAAGACCAAGATGTCTTTTCCACGAAGGTCCAAGACCCTGGGCTTGGAAACATGTCCCTTGAGCCTCCCACTGGAGGACCTTCTGACAACAATGGTGGGGTAAGCAGGTCTCACGCTGGGTAGAACTCTGATTTCTTTTTGTCAGGCTCCCCAAATGCTGAGTTTATTTTGTCTCCTGAGAGTAAGAGACCATGTTAAGGAAGCTTTTGGTCATACGATTAAGTTTGAAAAAAGAAAAACAACGTTTATTTTGGTGGAAATCTGCTTTGGTACTTGCGACACTAGTATTTGTTTCTGTTTTTTATTTTGTTTGTGCATCTGTTATAGGAAAACTCACAGGGAAACGATGGGCATAGACCCCAAAATAAACTCGTTCATCAGACTAGCCTTGGACACTGAGTTAATTAGAAGGTTTCTTCTCAAAGTTTGCTGTGGACAAACTGTCTTGGGTCAGACAGGCCTTGCTCTTTTCCCAAGGTCACTACTCTTAACTCAGACCCTTTTTATCCTCACATGTTTTTGCAATGACGCTTCATCAAACCTAGCATAAAAAACACTCAGGTTTAACCATTTATTTGGGTCTTCATTGCCTTATAAAGGCTCCCATATCACATAAAGCTTATATTAATACATTGGTATGCTTTTCTCTTGTTAATTTTTTATTCCAAGGGGATTTTATATCTGAGAACTTAGAAGAGTGGAGGAAAAAGGTATTTTTCTTCCCCTACCCTACCCATTCAAGGGGAACTACTAGATTGCTTTCTTTCCTCCCCAAGTCTCTTCACTTCATGTTTTACAAAAGGCACAAAAAGGCAAATCCTAGAGCACAGCAGATGTGTTAAATAATGCCACCACAGCTAGGGGACTTCTCGCCTGAGAGACTCATGAAATTAGGCCGTGGTGCAGAATGGAGCTGCCTTCAAGGGGATAATGGCCTCTTGTGGGGGGATAGGTACTTTTAGGGGAAGAATGGCATACTCATATGCCTGCAGACCTCTCTAGAATCCTAACTGTTACTAATGTCTAAGAAACAAACAAATTAGTAGATTAGATAATTTGGCTAATAATAGGAAGTCTGATTTGGGGAGACCATATTAGGGAGGTGGCCTCTTGGCTCTCGGTGAGAAGTGGCCTACAGACTCAGAACATGACCTTCCTCTTAGTCTGTGTTATGGGGTTCAGAAGTGTGGTCCCCAGAGTCTCAAGCGCTGAAGCCCAACAGCCGTCCCAACAAATAATTCAACAAATAATCATCCAACAAAAAAAGCAGGAAATCTGATGCGTACGCTTAAAAACAAACCTTCAGAATGGTGGGGGTTGAACCAACCATTCTCAGAAACTCGATACTTGATTGGGATGCTTCAAATAGCAGTGACGATCTGGACTGATCACATACGCAGATACTCATAGCCTCTTCTTCTCTTCTAGCTCAGGCTTAAAAATGGCTGCAAGGGAGGACAATGAAAACCAAAACCATCTACCCCATATAGTTCAGTATCTGCATGAACTTCACTATTCCATTGTCTTTGTTAGCATAATTTTGCTATCCTGGGTGACTCTTGTCCAAGAACAGGAAAGTTGCATATACCTTTATAGTTCACTTGGAACTTATCAAAAAACCTAGCAACTCAAGAAAGTATCAGCATACAGTTTATATTCCAAGGCTCTTTACCTACCTCATCCCCAAATCCTCACCTTGCTGTTTCCACAAATACTAAACTCTATCAATCAAGTCCCGGCACTAAAAAACCCACCTTAAAGCAGACTTAAAAAATCTCAGTAAATCAGACCTTATAGTTCCTTCTCAGAGATCTCTTCCTCCCTTACTCTAGTAAGCAATGGTCTCAGTTTTGTGTGACTAAGAGCTTATTCAGATACTATTTGGGAAGCCAGTATCCTACAACGACAAAGAGAAAATTCTAAAACCAACAAAGAGGCAAATTACAACAGAGTAAAGGCAGAAGCCCTGAGAAAAAGACTTCTCATCAGCAAAACTAAATGCTGGAAGACAATGAAGTAATATCTTTGATGTGCTGAGGTGACATAACAGGGAACCTGAATTTCTAAAATCAAGCAAAATACCATTTACAAGTCAAGGCGCATTAGACATTTTTTGATAGTCAAGCACTTAGAAATGTACTACTAATAGTTCTTTACTCAAAGAACCACTGAATAAGAAATAAAGGAACCTAGAAGGGATGAACAAGGAAAAGAAGCAAGAGTATGCAAAAGAGTTGTTAAAATATGCTGGTAAGTCTAAATAAATATTGAATGTGGGAAAAAAATTAGAATATCAATCATTTTTTGTGTGTTTTTAAAAACCAGCTGGCAGTCCCAGTTAAAGATAGCATATTAAAAACAAGTGTTTAATTCTGCTTCTTTCCAAAACCCCACAAAATGACAGTCAAAAGAGTAGAAAAAATATATATATATATATAAAACCTTCCAGAATGAAAAGAACAGGAAATATTTCAATAGCAACAAAATGTTGGGTGCTGAAAAGCAGAAGGCAAGTCAGTTGAGAAATATTGGTGATCAATCTGACTTACACCACAGTGCACCCAAACGGCCAGGCGACTGGCAATACTAGGTGCTCTGGAAGTAAGTGTGAAGATGGAACAAACACATAGACTTGATTGGAAGTTTGGTTAAGTTAAAATCCCCAGATGTGCTATCACTGCACAGCCAGGCAACTGCTCCTTCCCTACCCCAGCACAAGATTGAAGGCTTATTTCTAGAAGAGCTAAATAAACCAGAAGGTATCTTGACTGGGGGGGATTCCAGGATAACAGCTCTACATAGTGTAGACAGCAACCACTCCCAATGGGGATAAGTCAGAAAGCTCCAGAAAAGGACTTATGGGAAAAAAATGACACTGAGAAAAAACTGATATGTTTATTGAGAGATTTAGGCCATTGTGGAAAAGCACAGGGCTGAATTAGGGAGATGCCTACTGAAAATTAAGCAACAAAAGAAGCAAAAATAATTACTAACAGAAGGTAAAAAAAAAAAGATTGGGCAACAAAGGAAAAATAATCATGGCAAACAGCATAGTTCGACCGTGAATAACAATCGTATAGTTGTTGTATCTTAAACACAGACTACTTACATAACAAAGTTATGATATAGCATATAAGAAAAATGCATCAAGAGCAGATGTTTACATATATCTTGTGGGGGATGGAATAAAAGAGAAGCATATTCTCAGTGTTTATAGTGATAAATAGATAATGCCTTAAAGTGAAAAATCAAGAGACAGCAATCATAAATACATTACTGAGAGATACAAAATTAGGGAAATATCTGTTCAATATGTTTGGTTCTGGGCAATGGGAAACCAGGGAATGGCACATGTGGGGAGGGAGGGAGACACAGATGGAGAACTATAGGCAGAGGTTGTTATCTTTTTTTTTTTTTACAAGTATTGCAGAATGCATCGATTCTTTAAACTATGTGTGTTTATGTGACTCATGATGTTTAAAACAAATTTTGGGGAAGCTGGCTTCACAGTACTGGATAATAATAATAAAGAAGATGAGAGAGAAAATATTTTGGAGAGAAACAAAATATAAACCCTTGTCTCATTCAAGGAGAGGGTGAAAGTACCAGTTAAATTTAGACTCCATTTACCTTTCAAATCAACAGAGCTCAATAAAGAGAATAAAGAACACTAGATAAATCCAACCAGAAAAGAAAAGGAGAAAAAAAAAGAGAAAGCATGAAAAAGGTAGGAGAAATTATTTTCAGTATGCCAGTAAGCACAATAAATATAAAAAGAGAATCACTATTAAAATACTCTTTTTTAAATCTAGCAATGAACAGTTTGAGTTACACTTAAAATAGAATGAAGTACATATGTATGTATACCAAAGAGAGAAATTTTTAAGAGTGACTAAAAAAGGTTTTAAATAATAATTTTTTCAAAAAAAAACTTTATGTATCTAACAACACAGCCTGGTACTATCCCAAACAAAAATTCACAAAATTAGAGGAAGAAATTTAAAAACCCACAAATGGGAGAGATTTTTATCCCTCTCTCAAAAGCTGGTCAATCAAGATTTAAAATTTAAGGAACTAGGATATTTTAAAACTTTTTGTAATAGGGAAATAAAGCTAGACATTTGCACCCCCAAAGCAGAGATTAGATATTCTCTTCAAGTATGTGTAGGACATTTACTAAAATTGGCCTCATATGAAGCCACTAAGGAAATCTCAACCAATTTTTACAGACCTGACATTTAAAATTAATTCATACTGATCATAGAAAATTTGGTAAATGTAGACATTTCAAAGTACAGGATAAAAATTATCTGTAATCCCATTCTGACGAGGGTTTATCTCTTTTCATATTTGGCAATTTCTTTGCAGTCTTTTTCAAATGTGCTTTTTTTTTTTTTTGGTAATAGTGAGATTTACTGCATATTCCTTTTGCATCCTGTTTTATTTGCAAATAATGAACCTGGTTTATTTCTGCTATAGGAGTACTAATCTCTAGAGTTTATTTTCATTACCAAGTCAGAAAAATGGAAAAAAAATACCTGCCCCTTCTGAGAATGTGTGGTTCTTAGAAGAAAATTAATAATCACAGTGGTAAGATGTGTTCACCCTGAGGTAAATGCAGCAGAAAGTGGCTTCAGAATGCATTGGTGGAGAGGCAGAGAAGGAAGGTATTAGAACTGAAGAAAAAACCATATTCTCACTCTACCCAATTCAGAGCCAGCAGGAGCCCAGACAGGGAAACCCCCACTCACACCAGGCTGCCGTCAGAGAGGCCAGGCACCCAGACCACTAGTGGAGGACCTTGGGGAGGAGATGCTAACTGGGGCCCAGGAAGAAGCCAAAGGGCAAGGGCCGGAGGGTGGAGATGTAGCAAAGTAAATCATTATCCGCCCTGGGCACCTCAACGGACATCAGAGTCGTTCTCTGCCCCACCTCCCCTCACCACTCTCCCATTGCTAATGTCACAACTCTTCGTCCTCTGTCTCTTGACCCTTTAGGTGAAAGCACTGTTTAGACATGTAGTAGAAGTCAGAATGGGCCAGTTCAGGAAAGACGGGCACCGTGGTCCTTCGGGTGTGGTTGGGGGAGAGTGGGTTCCTGTCCGTCTTCATTCCTCCATTTAGGGGAAGGGTCATAGCACAGCAGGAGACCTCCCCCAGATAGAAAGGCCAAATGTCCCACCTCCAGCATGCACACCTTTCCCTGGCAAATCCTGCCACTGGGGAGCCTGAGGGACAAGGACCCTGGGCTTGAGAATGTCTTCCTTCCCATTCCCACGAGAAACTCATGTAATTTCTACCGAATGTCTGGCACTCAGTAGGACCTGATACATTGTAACTATTACTCCAATTTTTCTTTAGGTATAATTGCCACAGTGGTTTGAGGTACAGGTTTTGCTTCAAAACGGTCCTAGGTTTAAATCCAGGCTGAAATCCCACTTATTAGCTATTCAGCTGCTGTAGCGTGGATTTACCACCACTCTAAACCTGTTTCCTCACCTGTCACATAGAATTAATAGGACCTACTTAATGGGATAGAATTAGCTGATATGCCATAAGGCACTTAGCACCACGCCCAGCCCATAGTTAATGGCAGCAGTTAGAATTACCCTTGAACACATATTTGTTGTTCTTTCTTGGGTTTTTCCCCCACTGTACTTCTTCTCCTACTCTCCCTATTTAAATATTGGGGGTTGGGAAGGCTTTTGACATCACTTGGAAATCTGTTTCCAGCTTTCAAGTAGCCTTACTTTTCCATCTCTGTTGACCCCAGTGTAGTGATCCATTCATGACTTTTAGCATCGGGAACAGAGATTTCAAAAATATAAGTAAGTGAAGAGAAATACAGCTTATAGGTCCTTTGACAGAAGTCTATGCAAGCACAAAGAAGGAAATGGACAAATAAAAGTAGATCTAGAAAGGCTTTATAGAGGAAGTGACTCTCCAGACTCATCTTGAAATACAAAAGTTTGGAATCAGATAGCCCTGGGTTTGGACCTATGCTCCGCCACTTACTAGCTGTGGGTGAGTTAACTAATCTGGCCAAATGTCAGTTTCCTCCTGTTCAATGAAAATAACACCTACCTAAAAACTGGGTGGGTTTAAATGAGCTGATAAATGTGAACGCCAAGGACCTGACAGGTAATGGGCTACAGTACATGCTACTTCCCTTTCCTCAGTCCCCCATCCTGCCTTACCTTCTCCCTGATCTTTCATCCATTCTCCTTTCCCCTCTCCATCCTTGGCTCAGTTTGGTGTCACCTGGAAATATAACAGACCTCCTAGTTTACAAAAAAAAGCATAAAGCCACTGAACTAAGCCCTGGTAATTAATGGTCCTCATGAACATATTGATCCACTGACAACTCGTAAGGTTACCCATAGATTTCTGTCCAGTTTGTCCACAGTATGCTTTAAAGAATATTTACCCAGCTTTTTGAGAAGAGTGGAATGCAGGATTGAAACAGAAGTCTTGCTAAAGATTGAGATCAAGTCCATCTACATCATCTCAACCCACCAACCCTCAAGATTCTGTCACTGAAAATGTGGTTAGTGTGGTAATAGGTGCTCCTTCACCGTTTGACTTGTGAAGTTTTTTACCTGAGTTTTCCTGGAACGACACATTGAAATTGCAAATTTCGCAGGTCAAGACTTTGCTTTCCATGATGAGGCTTTCCTTTCTTCATGTAAACTGCCATACCAAGAAGGCAGAAAGAAAAGAAATTGAGTTTGCTTCTCCAGAGAGGAAAAGGCCAGGAGAAGGAAAATTGATCTCGGATGGCAGCCTGTGATGGCCCTCCTTTTAAGCACAGAACTGACCTGGGGATTGTATCACTATGGCCAGTAGTTCTCTGACCCACAGATCAAAGCCTGATCTACCAGCCCTGCTGGGAATGAAGTCAATCAACAGTTGATAACAGCTTCGCATCCTAAAGCAGGTCCAGCCTGACCTTATCTCCTTCCTGTCTTCCTCCTGCCAGAGACAGATGCCCTGGAATGCAAGTGGGCCCAGTTCTCAACAGCATGGTCCAGTAACATTCATTTCTTTCCACCTCCCCATCACACAATTTTCTGGGCACTTGGGACAGCCTCGCAGTCCTCGCCTTCAAAGTGTTTGCAGTCTTGGCGCTGTCGAGATGACTACAGCAGAAAAGCAAGTGAAGGGAAACATCACTTAAAAGTCAGCACAGGTGAAGGGATACCCACGCGAATTTCCTCCAGAATCCCGGGAAAGTGGCGTTCCCTGTGAGCTGAGCTGGTGAAAAGAGCTTTCTAGAAATCCATTGTCTGAGTCGCTGGTTTAGAGAGCAGTTTAAGAACATGAACTTGGGGGCCAGACTGCCAGCTGAAGCCCAGCTCAAGCCAGGACCTGGGCAAATCACTTACTTAGCTTCTCTGTGCTTTAGTTTCCTCCTCCGGAAAATGGGGACAATAATGCTACCCCCCTCAGACACTTGTAGTGAGGATAGAAGGAGTTAAGGTATGGGAAACACATGGACTATGGGAAATACTAAGTTTACCAAGCACTGTGTATGGCATTGGTGGTGTTGGCAACGAGAAATAGACGAGTGTGCCTGCGTCCTGTGTCTATGTAGTTAATTAACGCTCTCTGGGAAGGAACCCCAGGCCTTTAAGACACCACCGTCTGGGACGACGTGTATAATGTCATCTTTAGGCAACCTGCCCTGTAACTGGCGCGGCTCCGAAAATGCCCGTGCACGTGGGCGTGTGTGCCGGCGGGGGTCTCTGGGCCCGGCCGAGCCTCACTGCGTGTCCGCGCGGACCACCGGCTGTGAGCTGCATCCCTGTGTCACCGACGCACACACACTGATAGGAGCCCTGCTTCGACGTGTGTGTCATGGCTTAAAAATAGATGCGGATCCGTCAGCCGGCCTGGTGGCGGCGCGGGAACCACTCATGGCGGTGGGGCTGCCCGCACCTGCCACCGGCCGGGGGGCCTGAGACCGCGCGCAGGTGAGGGTCTGCGACACCGGGGCTGCGGGTCGGGGGCGGCGGGGCGGCGGGGGCGGCAGCCGAGCCTCTGGGCTCCCCGGGCGCGCTGCCTGGGCCGCAGGGGCTGGGCGACCGCCGTGGACCTGTTACAGCCGCGCAGCGCGGGGGGACTCGGCCGCGCATCGGGCCCGGAGGCCGGGGGCCGGCGTCGGCGCGCTCCGGCTGGTGCCCGGGCACCGTGCGGCCGCTCCGCCCGAGCGGCGGGAGTCCTCCGGGCCCCTCCTGCACCTGCTCTCCCGCCCGCTGCCTTGTGCCCTCCGGCATCGCCCGGCAGCAGGATCTGCTTCCAGTAAGGGCCGCGGGGAATAGAGTGACGAGGTCTGAGGGCCTGAGGAGACAGGGACGTGGTATTGGGGCTAGAGGTGAGGGCGACTGTGGCGCTGTTTCTGTGCCCCTTCTGACCCAGACCTTGAGAAAATATCTCTCCCTAAACACCCCAAGCCCCAGTCTCCGCTCACCAGCCCTGACCCTAATCCTCTGCTCCTGAGCCCTGGAAGTGCTCGGTCTCCCCTGGCCTGGGGGAAAAGGAGAGCTGCGCCCTGCCTCAGAGGGTGGGGTGGGGGCGCAGGGTCTGGGGGGAGGCGTGGGTGGACAGCACCGTGTGGGGTGGGGAGCACAGGGTGTGGGGGACAGTGTGGGGTGGGGGTGCACAGTGTGGGGTGGGGAGCACAGGGTGTGGAGGACAGTGTGGGGTGGGCAGCACAGGGTGTGGGGGGATAGTGTGGGGTGGGGGTGCACAGTGTGGGGTGGGGATACAGAGGGTGGGGTGGGGAGTGCAGAGTTGAGGGGAGTGTGGGGTGGGCAGTACAGTGTGGGGTGGGGAGCACAGGGTGTGGGGGGATAGTGTGGGACGGGGTGCACAGTGTAGAGTTGGGGTGCAGAGCGTGAGGGCGGGGGCAGAGTGTGGGGTGGGGGCACAGAGTGTGGACAGGACAAAGATGGCCTCTCACTGCTGGGCTTTCAGTTGAGGCCCATGGGCAGAAGACAGGGAAAGGAGAGGGAGGGGGGTTCCTGGGCCAGCCCACCTTCTCAGATATGCAGGACTGGAGTGAGTGTGTGTGTGTGTTGATGGGGGAGTTCTGCCACAGTCTGCTGTTTGAAGGTCCCGAGACAAGTCCCAAAGGCTAGCCCTTCCCAGCTCTGCAGCTCAGCGCCTTGTTGCACCTTCAGAAGGGCCAGCTGCCCACAGGGGCACACAGCTAACCCCCGCGCTGCTGACCCTATGTGCAGTGTAGGGTCACTTGGCTCCGACAACAAGACTCTAACTGCAGGCTCTGAGCGCAGGGCCTGGCAGGATCCCCATCCTGCCCTCTCCTCCCCTTTCCAGCCCCCAGACCCTCCCCCTCTCCCTCACACGCAGACACAATACTCCAGCCCTGCTTCAACTCAGAAATGCTCACATTAGAGAAGGGTTTTAATCAATGATTTCTGTATGCTGATCGAAGGAGGATGGTTGGCCCATTGTGCCCACAGGTTGGCATCCTCTTCCATTAGCTCATGAGTTCTGCAAGTATTTTTTAAACACACTTCCTCTTTATTACTATTCCCGACTCAACCCATCCCCCAACACACTCTTCCCTAGCAGGCTTCTCTCTGAGGCAGCAGCGGGCCCCAGTGGGTTAAAGCAGTCCATCTCTCTGCACTGAAGAGGTGGGCTGGGCATATGTCATGGCCCCAGCTGCTGCTGTCTTCCTGCTCATGCTCTCTGATGAGTCCAAAGCCACCACACGCCCCATCCCAGTGCCCTAGCCTCTCTGCACGTAGCCCCAGGCAGCTGAGACCCAGATTCAAGGTGGCAAGAGCTGCAGCAGTAGGCACTGCCCCCCAAATACCAGACGGGTGTGTGTGTGTTTAAGCACTCGTGCTGGGGGGTGGGGGAGCAGAAGCCAGCAGCTGGGCGGCTCCCTCTCCTCGTAAACAAGGACATGTGACTCTCCCACCTCCTTGCGTGGCAGAGCCCAAGAGCAGAGAGAGAGGAGCTACGGCAGCTTGAAGGAGAGACTGGAGGCCATGACAGGGCCACCTTTCCCAGCCCTCCCTTGAGAGTCTCCTCCCTGGGGCCCAGCCCAGTTGGCAGAAGGGGAAGCAGGTGTGGCCTTGCTCAGGTGTGTCTCACATCCCTTCCTCTTCCAGCAGCTACCTGGAGACTGAGCCACCCTCAGGGCAGCCAGGGTTCCTGCCGCCCCTAAGATGTGTCCTGGGAACTGGCTCTGGGCTTCCATGACTTTCATGGCCCGCTTCTCCCGGAGCAGCTCCAGGTCTCCTGTTCGCACTAGGGGAGCGCTGGAGGAGATGCCACCCATTCAACACCCTTTCCTCAACGTCTTCGAGTTGGAGAGGCTCCTGTACACGGGCAAGACAGCTTGTAACCATGCCGATGAGGTCTGGCCGGGCCTCTACCTCGGAGACCAGTATGTACCTGGGGCCACAGCTGAGAGTGTGTGTGTGTGTGTGTGTGTGTGTGTGTGTGTGTGTGTGTGTGTGCGTGGGCATGAAAAAGGAAAGGTGGCAGAAAGGCACTGTGTTATGTTGCTCCTCCAGATTGAGGATTGAGGGGAGGGGTCCATGGGCAGAGTGGAGGCTGGGGGGTTTGGGAGAGTTTGGGCAGAGTTATTGATACACCCCGTTCTGAACAGAAAGACACTGTTCAATAGGTTCATTCATTTAGCAAAATTTATTACAAGTGCCAGTGCTATGTACTAGACATAACAGATGACTTCTCTGACCTTCTGTCTTCTGGCATACGGCTCTGAGCAAAGGCGGTCACTGGGATCCAGGACCAGTGGGTAGTCAGCTGAAGGGATGACCAAGCAAAGCCACAGTATGTGGAGAGGTTTGCAAGATGAGGGCCTTGGAGACAAGGTCATCAGGGGAGGAGTCCCCACCCCTCTCTCTCAAGGGCTCTAAAGTTGGCAAGGAGTTTTCACATATGATTTCTCTCTTCACAACAGCCTTGTGAGGTAGGTACCACCATCCCCAGGTTACAGATGAGGAAACTGAAGCTTAGAAAAGTTGTGACTGGCCCAAGGTCACATAGGTCATAAATAGCAGAGCCAGGACCTGGAGGCTCAAGTTCAGTGACCTTTCTATTTGAGGGGTTTGCATTGGACA
This sequence comes from Smutsia gigantea, assembly GCA_032199065.1. Lineage (NCBI taxonomy): Eukaryota > Metazoa > Chordata > Mammalia > Pholidota > Manidae > Smutsia > Smutsia gigantea. Next base: position 26,741 of record JAVSCE010001732.1, on the reverse strand, counting down.
GGGCGCTTGCCCGGAGATGTGACCATGTGACCCGAGAGACATTTCACACTAAGCCAAGGGGTGTGGGCCAGACGAACACCTGAAGGTGACATCATGACACAGGGTGGTGTCAAAAGCGAGCATGGCATAACTGGCAAGATTTAAGATGATTTGGGGCATCCAAGACAGTGTAAGGCACCAGGGCCACTGGAGAAGGGAGCAAGGTCAGCAGCATGCGGTCTCAGGGTGACAGGGGCATTACAGGTGGCCGAGCCAACAGCCGACCTGATGGTGGAATCCCCTCTGCCGCTCCACGCCGGCACGTGACGTCTCCTCTCGGCTCGAGTACCCATTGACAGGACAGTGACTCTCCGCCAGGGTGCTCCAGTCATCCCTCAGCTAGACCCCACCGTTTGCGCAGAGTGCCCTACGTGCGGTACCCATCCCGCAAGCCCTTGGGGCAGGTCAAATAAAATCCACTGCCCCAGAGCAGGCTCTCGGTATTTTATTAGGGCTGCTTTTCACCCAGCCCCTTAGTCTCTCCTGGGCAAAACCCCCCAGTACTCTCAACCCCTGCTCAAGGACAAGCCTGCAGAGGACGGCCCGCCCTGGTCGCTCCCTTCTGGGTCATCAGGAAGTACCGTGGAGCCAGCAGCATTAGCTACCGGCAGCAGATGGGCCACAGACGAGGGCTCCCTGCCACACATCCCCCGCCACCGTCCAGTAACCTCTCCTCCGCGCAGGGACATAGCGAACAACCGGCGGGAGCTCCGCCGCCTGGGAATCACCCATGTCCTCAACGCCTCGCACAGCCGGTGGCGGGGCCCGCCCGAGGCCTACGAGACGCTGGGCATCCGCTACCTGGGGGTCGAGGCCCACGACTCTCCAGCCTTCGACATGAGCACCCACTTCCAAGCCGCCGCAGACTTCATCCACCGGGCGCTGCGCCAGCCAGGAGGTAGGAGGAGAAGGCAGGGAGGAGGAGGGAAGGCATGGTGGCCCCCGCCTGGACAGAGGTCTCAGGGACATGACACAAGGCCAGGACACAGGGTTAAAGGAAGAAAAATACGCTCCGAGCCATTTTATTTCAGGTCTACAACATAGCAACTCAACAACTGCATCCGTTACGGAATGCTCACCCCAGAAGTGCTATTACGAGCTGTCACAGCAGTTACGACAATGTTGTGGACTATATGCCCTGTGCTGTACTTTTCATTCCTTTGACTTATTTATTTTATCATTGCAAGTTTGTATCCCTTAATCCCCATTTTTAAAGGGCAATGTATTCAAAGATGAGGAGGAGATAACCCAGAATGTTAAAAGAGAGGCAGGTTGCACCCTGAGCAGTAAGGGTGTGGATGATTTCTTTTTCAGTTCTTTGCTTCTTAACATATTTCTATGGTTTCCAATTATTTCTACCTTTAGTGATCAGAACAATATATATACCTGTATAAATAAGGAATATATTAAATATCCTTTCAAAATGGTTGCTAGAAAGAGCAAGCTAGGAGGTTGTGGGGTGGCCAGGGAAGGGCCTGTTGGATGCACTTAGCAAATATCAGCCAAGTCCCTACTGGCACGAGGCTGGGTTTTCCATCAGTGATGAGTCCCTTTGTGTCCCTTTGGGTTTACGGGCACTGAGCCACTGCGTGTTCTCTGCCTCGTTCTGTGCAGCCCTCCCCCGTTTTCTGGGGAGCCATACTGTCACCCCCACTAGTCCACACCCCATCCGGTCTCCCTGCCCCTCTGCTTACCCTTCTCGCCCCTCACCTGTCCGTGAACCCTCCCGGAGCCCACCACAGACAGACCCACGACCGCCTCTTGCTCTGTCCCCACAGGAAGGATCTTGGTGCACTGTGCTGTGGGAGTGAGCCGGTCCGCCACCCTGGTACTGGCCTACCTCATGCTGTACCATCACCTCACCTTGGTGGAGGCCATCAAGAAAGTCAAGGACCACCGAGGCATCATCCCCAACCGGGGCTTCCTGAGGCAGCTCCTGGCCCTGGACCGCAGGCTGCGGCAGGGTCTGGAGGCATGAGGGGAGGGCAGGGGAGGTCAGGCCAGGTGCGCGGGGCCCTGGCTCCCAGCTGGAGAGGAGGCGCAGGGGACAGGCAGCAGGGGGCCCAGATGACACATCCTGTCCAGTAGAGGTCCAGGGCCTTGCGGGGTGAGTTTGGGCAGTGTGGTGGGTGCCCGGGAGGTAGCTGACCAGGGAAGAAAGCCACTAGGCTGTAGATAGAAGCCAGTCCTGGGATTCAGAAGCCACTGGATTCCAGCCAGGGGCTCCCAGTGATTGACAGCCCCTTCCCTGCTTGGTACCCAGTGTCCCCTCTCCCATTCATCCAAACAGAAGGGCCATCTCTGTCCTGCCTGTGTGGGCAGAGCCTAAGGGTGATGGGGAGATCTGTGTCGAGATGGTGGCGTAGAGACAGACGGTGAACAGAGAGTGTGAAAAGCTGCAAAATCAGAGAAACCTGCAGACTTGTTACTCCAAGCACAGGAAGAGGAGGTGTGGGGGAGTTGGCACTGTGCCTGTGGGTGCCAATTATGGCCAAAAACCGCAGAGATGCCTGCCTGGGGGGTCTTCCAATGACTGCTCGCTTTCTGGATCCAGGTGTCTCCAGGAAAAATAAACATGATGAACAAAAAGAGAGGCTCCTGAAGTCATTGGCAGCTTTTATGAGTTCTGCACCTCTCTCCTGGAACCCCATAGAAACAGGTCCTGATTCCCTCCTATGGGTCATAACCCTCCACAGGTTTCTCAGGCAGTTTTCCCCCAAGTCCCAGTACAATATTCTGGCTGCAGGTGAAATCTTGCACTGTTGTTTCCCACTATATCCACACGAGGGTAGCAGAGGAGCAAGAACCAGATTTGCCTCTGCTCATGGCACCAGCTGCTCAGAGGGGACACCCTCTCTCTGCCTCCCAAGGTTAAAACAGGTGTGTAAGAAATATAACTTTATTGTCCCAAAGTCAACCTCATTTCTTTGTCAAGTTCCCATTCTGATGGGATAGCAGAGTATTCATCTTAAATCAATCCCAGCCCTAAATTCTACATTCAGGGGTGTGGGATTTGCCCCATCCAGGGCACCAAGGAACTGGAGGGACTGCAGGAGAGGGGATGTGATTGCTTCTTCCTCTAATCTTTCCAGGTTTGCCTCAGAGTTGTATAACAATCTCTTTAGTAAACTGGTCAAAAACTTAGTCAAAAAACTTGGTCGAAGTGCTTGCTTCTGCAGCATATATACTAAAATTGGAACTTTACAGAGAAGATTAGCATGGCCCCTGCACAAGGATGACAGGCAAATTCGTGAAGTGTTCCATATTTTTGTCTATTGTACCTCAATAAAAATAATTTTAAATGAAAAAAAAACTTGGTCAAAAACTAGGCTTACCAACCAGAGAGAAGAGTATGGGCTTTCTCTTATCCCAACTGCCCAACTGCCAGCCTGCCAACCTCCACAGCCCTTCCTTTATGAAGGAATGTTCCCAGAATAGAATACCTGCCTGAAGGAGAGAGGGGGATGGGGTGGAAGAGGAAGTGGAAAATACAGGGGGGAAATATCATTTTATACCTAAAGTGTATATCCTACCCAAAGTATAGAAGCCCAGAATCTCAAAGCTGGAAGGTGCCTTCATAGATCAGTTCTTCAAGGCATAAATAAATCACCTTTTCCATAATAGTCATTAAGCCTCTGCTTGGATATCTTTGATGGTCAGAAACTACTACATAACACCCACACCATTTTACTGGCTCTAAATTTAGAAAGCTCTAATATTACACATGCGTCATGAAATCATGTTCCAGTGGTAGTGAGATGAAGCCAGACAGTCTTCCAGCCTAGGATCCCTCGCCCAGCTGTAGCCCACAGCAAATAGGGCATATGGGCAAGTCCCTGTGCTGCCTCCCCACTTAGTTTTGTGCAATAGTCTGTCTACTTCCAGGGGATTGCTGTTGGCATCTAATTAGATATGAAACACAAAGGTCCGAGCACAGTCAGTAGTGAATGTGTTCTTTCTCTTGGTCCATCTTTCACAATGGCCCTTCCCGTGGATTGAAGCCAGCTCACATGCCTCCCCTGTGTCCTTTCAGCCTAATGGCACTGATTGTCTCCAAGAGCCTGCATTTGTCACGTCTCAAGATTCCTCCCCAGACTTCCGGGAAGATGGCGGCGTGAGCAGGGTGACAGAAATCTCCTCCGAACACTATATTTATCTACGAAAATACAGCAAATATAACTATTCCTAAAAGAGAGACCAGAATACATAGGAAGCGCACAGCATGCAGCTACACCCAAGAGGACTTGGCACCCCAAGAGGCGGGTAAGACACGGAGCCGCGACCCGGCGGGACCCGAGCACTCCCCCACCCCAGTGCACTGGCGGGAGGAGAGGATTCAGAGCCGGGAGGGAGTGGAACTACACCCCATGAAATAACCAGCCCTGGTGATCTGTGCGGGGAGCGCTGACACACATAGCGTGGTGTGGCGGAGATTGGAGAGACAGAGGGGCAGGATCTGAGCGGGGAACGCGCCAGGGTGCTTGCAGTCGACTCCCAGGAAGGAAAAAAAAGAAAAAGAAAAGCGCACACTTTCTTCAGCGGTCTTAATGAGACAGGAGCCCAGCGGAGGAGCCAGATCGCCCTGGCACACTCAGCACAGTGGGCTGGGAGTCCTGGGGAGTTTCGGACCCCTTAGCTGGTGACTGGGGAAGCGTGACCGCACTTAGACTTCTCACTGAGATCAACAGCCTCCCATTCGTTCCCACCCCGGCCAGAGGTATAAAGGGTCCTGCGGAGCAGCGCAGCCACGGCTGCGGAATACTGGGGCAACAGTGCCACCTACAGCATCCCCACAGAATCTACTCCCAGTGGACGTTTTTTTGTTTTGTTTTGTTTTGTGTTTTTTGTTTTGTTTTTCGTTTTTTCTTTTCTTTCTTTTTTTTTCCTCTTTTTAAAGTCTTAAAGAGCCCAGCTGACATACATGGCAACTACCAGCAACCACTTCTATAGCCATGAAAAGACAGAGGAATATGGTCCAGACTAAAATCAACCAGACAACCCCAGAGAGGGAGCCTGAAGGGATGGAAATGCACAGTCTTCCTGAAAAAGAATTCAGAATAAAAGTCATAACCATGCTGATGGACCTACAGAGAAATGTGCAAGAGCTGAGGGAGGAAGTGAGGGAAGTGAGGAAAGACAATGCAGAAATCAGACAAGCGATCGATGGGCTTAACAGCAGACTGGACGAGATGCAAGAGACTGTTAATGGAATAGAGATTAGAGAACAGGAATACAGAGAAGCTGAGGCAGAGAGAGATAAAAGGATTTCTAGGAATGAAATAATATTAAGAGAACTGTGTGACCAATCCAAACGGAACAATATTCACTTTATAGGAGTACCAGAGGAAGAAGAGAGAGAAAAAGGGAAAGAACGTGTCTTTGAAGAAATAATTGCTGAAAACTTCCCCTCACTGGGGAAGGAAATAGTCTCGCAGTCCACAGAAGCCCACAGATCTCCCAACACAAGGGACCCAAGGACGACAACACCAAGACACATAATAATTAAGATGGCAAAGATCAAAGATAAAGACAGAGTATTAAAGGCAGCTAGAGAGAGAAAAAAGATCACCTACAAAGGAAAACCCATCAGACTATCATCAGACTTCTCAACAGAAACCTTACAGGCCAGAAGAGAATGGCATGATATATTTAATGTTATGAAACAGAAAGGCCTCAAACCAAGAATATTGCATCCAGCACGATTTTCATTTAAATATGATGGAGGGATTAAACAATTTCCAGACAAGCGAAAGTTGAGAGAGTTTGCCTCTCATAAACCACCACTACAGGATATCTTTGACGGACTGCTCTAGAGGGAAGCACCCCTAAGGATAAAAAGATGTCACCAGAGAAAATAAAATCATACCAATGAAAGGAGATCATCCAAATACTAATTAAAGACAAAGAATAAAACACCTAGTATATAAAGAATGGAGGAGGAAGAATAATAAGGGAGAGAAATAAAGAAACATCAGATGGTGTTTACAATAACTTAACAAGAAAGTTAACTTAGATTGTTAGATAGTAAAGAAGCAACTCTTGAACCTTTGGTAACCACGAATCTAAGCCAGCAATGGCAATAAGTACATATCTATGAATAATCACCCTAAATGTAAATGGACCAAATGCACCAATCAAAAGACACAGAGTAACAGCATGGATAAAAAAAAGCAAGACCCATCTATATGCTGCTTACAAGAGACTCACCTCAAACACAAAGATATACACAGACTAAAAGTGAAGGGATGGAAAAAGATATTTCATGCAAACAACAAAGAGAAAAAAGCAGGTGTTGCAGTACTTGTACCAGACAAAATAGACTTCAAAACGAAGAAAGTAGCAAGAGATAAAGAAGGACATTACATAATGATAAAGGGGTCAGTCCAACAAGAAGATATAACCATTATAAATATATATGCACCCAACACAGGAGCGCCAGCATATGTGAGACAAATACTAACAGAATTAAAGGAGGAAATACACAGCAATGCATTCATTTTAGGAGACTTCAACACACCACTCACTCCAAAGGACAGATCAACCAGACAGAGAATAAGTAAAGACACAGAGGCACTGAACAACACACTAGAACAGATGGACCTAACAGACATCTACAGAACTCTGCACCAAAAAGCAGCGGGACACACATTCTTCTCAAGGGCACATGGAACATTTTCCAGAATAGACCACATACTAGGCCACAAAAAGAACCTCAGTAAATTCAAAAATACTGAAATCCTACCAACCAACTTCTCAGATTACCAAGGTATAAAACTAGAAATAAATTTTAGAAAGAAACCAAAAAAGGCTCACAAATACATGGAGACTTAACAACACTCTCCTAATTAATCAACGGGTTAATGACCAAATCAAAACAGAAATCAAAGAATATACGGAGACTAATGACAACAAGAAAACAAAGCCACAACTTCTGTGGGACGCAGCAAAGGCAGTTCTAAGAGGAAAGTATATTGCAGTCCAGACCTATTTAAAGAAGGAAGAACATTCCCAAATGAATAGTCTAAAGACACAATTACTGAAATTGGAAAAAGAAGAACAAATGAGGCCCAAAGTCACCAGAAGGAGGGACATAATAAAGATCAGAGAAGAAATAAATAAAATTGAGAAGAATAAAACAATAGAAAAAATCAATGAAACCAAGAGCTGGTTCTTTGAAAAAATAAACAAAATAGATAAACCCCTAGCCAGACTCATTAAGAGAAAAAGAGAAATACACACATAAACAGAATCAGAAATGAGAAAGGAAAAATCACGACATACCCCACAGAAATACAAAGAATCATAAGAGAATATTATGAGAATCTATATGCTAACAAGCTGGAAGACATAGAAGAAATGGACAACTTCCTAGAAAAATACAACCTCCCAAGACTGACAAGCAAGAAACAGAAAAACTAAACAGACCAATCACCAGCAATGAAATTGAATCAGTAATCAAAAAACTACCCAAGAACAAAACCCCCAGACCTGATGGATTCACCTCTGAATTCTACCAGACACATAGAGAAGAAATAACACCCATTCTCCTTAAAGTTTTCCAAAAAATAGAAGAGGAGGGAATACTTCCAAACTCATTCTATGAAGCCAGCATCACTCTAATACCAAAACCGGGCAAAGACCTCACCAAAAAAGAAAATTACAGACCAATATCCCTGATGAACGTAGATGCAAAAATACTCAACAAAATATTAGCAAACCGAATTCAAAAATACATCAAGAGGATCATACACCATGATCAAGTGTGATTCATCCCAGGGATGCAAGGATGGTACAACATTCGAAAATCCATCAACATCATCCACCACATCCACAAAAAGAAGAACAAAAACCACATGATCATCTCCATAGATGCTGAAAAAGCATTTGACAAAATTCAGCATCCATTCATGATTAAAACTCTCAACAAAATGCGTGTAGAGGCAAGTACCTTAACATAATAAAGGCCATATATGGCAAACCCACAGCTAACATCATACTTAATGGCGAGAAGCTGAAAGCTTTTCATCTAAGATTGGGAACAAGACAGGGATGCCCACTCTCTCCACTGTTATTCAACATAGTACTGGAGGTCCTAGCCACGGCAATCAGACATAACAAAGACATACAAGGAATCCAGATTGGTAAAGAAGAAGTCACATTGTCACTATTTGCAGATGACATGATACTGTACATAAAACACCTTAAAGACTCCAATCCAAAACTACTAGAACTAATATCTGAATTCAGCAAAGTTGCAGGATACAAAATTAACACACAGAAATCTGTTGCTTTCCTATACACTAATGATGAACTAACAGAAAGAGAAATCAGAAAAACAATTCCATTCACAATTGCATCAAAAAGAATTAAATACCTAGGAATAAACCTAACGAAGAAAGTGAAAGACCTGTACTGTACTCTGAAAACTACAAGACACTCCTAAGAGAAATTAAAGAGGACACTAACAAATGGAAATGCATCCCATGCTCTTGGCTAGGAAGAATAAATATTGTCAAAACGGCTATAGTACCTAAAGCAATCTACAGATTCAATGCAATCCCTATCAAACTACCAACAGCTTTCTTCAATGAACTGGAACAAATAATTCTAAAATTCATATGGAACCACAAAAAACCGAATAGCCAAAGCAATCCTGAGAAGGAGGAATAAAACAGGGGAATTATGCTCCCTGACTTCAAGCTCTACTACAAAGCCACAGTAATCAAGACAATTTGGTATTGGCACAAAAACAGACCCACAGACCAGTGGAACAGAATAGAAAATCCAAACATTAACCCAAACATATACGGTCAATTAATATTTGATAAAGGAGCCTTGGATATACAATGGGGAGATGATAGCCTCTTCAGCAGCTGGTATTGGAAAAACTGGACAGCTACATGTAAGAGAATGAAACTGGGCTACTGTCTAGCTCCATACACAAAGGTAAACTCAAGGTGGATCAACGACCTGAATGTAAGTCATGAAACCATAAAACTCTTAGAAAAAAACATAGGCAAAAATCTTTTGGACATAAACATGAGTGACTTCTTCATAAACATATCTCCTCGGGCAAGGGAAACAAAAGCAAAAATGAACAAGTGGGACTATATGAAGCTGAAAAGCTTCTGTACAGCAAAGGACACCATCAGTAGAACAAAAAGAGATCCTACAGTATCGGAGAATATATTCATAAAAAACGTATCTGATAAAGGGTTGACATCCAAAATATATAAAGAACTCATGCACCTTAACAAACAGAAAGCAAATAATCCAATTAAGAAATGGGCAGAGGACATGAATAGACACTTCTCCAAAGAAGAAATTCAGATGGCCAACAGGCACATGAAAAGATGCTCCACATCGCTAATCATCAGAGAAATGCAGATTAAAACCACATGAGATATCACCTCACACCAGTGAGGATGGCCAACATCCAAAACACAAACAACAACAAATGTTGGTGAGGATGTGGAGAAAAGGGAACCCTCCTACACTGCTGGTGCGAAAGCAAATTAATTCAACCATTGTGGAAAGCAGTATGGAGGTTCCTCAAAAAACTCAAAATAGAAATACCATTTGACCCAGGAATTCCACTCCTAGGAATTTACCCTAAGAATGCAGCAGCCCAATATGAAAAAGAGAGATGCACCCCTATGTTTATTGCAGCACTATTTACAATAGCCAAGAAATGGAAGCAACCTAAGTGTCCATCAGTAGATGAATGGATAAAGAAGAGGTGGTTCATATACACAATGGAATATTATTCAGCCACAAGAAGAAAACAAATCCTACCATTTGCAACAACGTGGATGGAGCTAGAGGGTATTATGCTCAGTGAAATAAGCCAAGTGGAAAAAGACAAGTATCAAATGATTTCACTCATACGTGGAGTATAAGAACAAAGAAAAAAACTGAAGGAACAAAACAGCCGCAGACTCACAGAACCCAAGAACGGATTAATAGTTACCAAAGGGAAAGGGACTGGGGAAGATGGGTGGGAAGGGAGGAATAAGAGGGAAAAAGGGGCATTATGATTAGCAGATGTAATGTTGGGGGGGCTCGGGGAGGGCTGTACAACTCAGAGAAGACAAGTAGTGACTCTATAGCATCTCACTGCGCTGATGGACAGTGACTGTAATGGGGTTGGTGGGGGGGACCTCATGAAGGGGTAGTTTAATAACCATAATATTGCACATGTAATTGTAGATTAATGATACCAAAATAAATTCTAAAAAAAAAGATTCCTCCCCAACCTTGCGAGTATTGGCATCTCTAATGATGGCAACTAGAACTGATCTCAGTGTTTCAAGCAGACGTATAAGAGATGTGAGAAAGATCTCTTGACTGGGACCTCAAATCTTTATTATTGTTAAGGGACAAATTTATTTAAAGGACAGAGTGAGGCTTTCATTAGGGATGTTGATTCTAATTAAAATGAATAAATTCCCTGTCAGACCCATGAGCAATAGAAATTAAGTTCAAAAGACCAAAATAGTCAGGCTTTTAGAGGGATTGACAGGATCTCTGAGCAGCCCAGAACACAAGTAGAACCATCAGCTCCTTTGTTCTAATCTAGTAAGCCTGTACTATCTACATGTCCTACAGCCACAGCCGAATTTCTGCAATCCAGGTGTGCCTCAGATAAACTCCCTAGACATACTCAAGTTGAATAACTTGATAATTTAATTCTAACTTCTAGTAGGGAAGTATAACTACCAAAGAAAATTTGAGCAAAGGATATGTTTCCGGATTATATATTTTTTATTATTTAGAAATAATAAATCACAATATAACCTGATAATTGGGGGGGGGAAAGGAAATAATATAATTTTACAGTTCCTGATTCCTCCATATTGGTCGTAAGCCTCCACCAGTTCTTAGAGCTGGTTTCTCCCAAATTCAACTTCACAATGGGCCTGCAAGCCAAATCTTGACCTGTCATGTGCTGCTATGTCCACAGGAGGGCAGCAGAGGACACAATACTTCAGGTTTGCTGTGAGTGTAGCTGTTCAGAGGGCATTTTATAGTTTTTCATTATTAAGAAATAATATTATTTTTTAGTTCCTGACTCCTTCTAATTGGTCATAAGTCTCCACCAGTTCTTAGAAGTTTCAAATATTTCAACTTGGGGGGCTCTTGATATATTGAAATGTCATTCCCCATTATGTCCACAGGAGGGCAGCAAAGGACCAAAAACTTCAGGTTTACAGCCACTTGGTACAGCCGGTCAGAGGGCAGATATATTTTTTAATTATTTAAAAATAAATATATATACAGTTCCTGACTACCTGGTATTGGTCATAAGCTTCCACCAGCCTTTAATCATCCATGAGTTCTAAGGCGAGGTTTCTCCCAAATTAGATTTCACCCTTGGGCTGCAAGCCAAATCTTGAACTGTTATATGCTCCTATGTCCACAGAAGGGCAGCAGAGGACAAAAAACTTAAGGTGTGCAGTCATTTAGTGCAGCTGCTCAGAGGGTATTTTATATTTTTTAATTATTTTTAAATAATATATTTTTACAGTTCCTGACTACCTGGTATTGGTCATAAGCTTCCACTAGCCTTTAAGCATCCATGAGTTCTTCGGGCAGATTTTTCCCCAATCCAATTTCACCCTTGGGCTACAAGCCAAATCTTGAACTTTCATTTCCTCCTATGTCCACAGGAGGGCAGCAGAGGACCAAAAATAAACTTCCAAGTTTGCAGCTACTTCGTATAACGTCAGAGGGCAGATTATATGATTTTTTTTAATACGTACATATATATACACTCCTGAATCCTGCCTACTGATCATGAGCCTCCAGCTGCCTTTAAGCCTCCACCAGTTCTTAGGAGAGGTATCTCTCAAATACGATTTCAACTCTGGCTGCTAGCCACATCTTGACCTGTCATTTCACGCTACATCCACAGGAGGGCAGCAGAGGACCAAAATGTTCAGGTTTGTAGCCACTAGGACAGTTGGTCAGAGGACATTAAAATAATATGTATACACAGTTCCTGACTACCTGGTTTGGTCATAAGCCTCTGGCAGTCTTTAAGCCTCCACCAGTTTTTAGGGGATGTGTCTCCAAAATCCCATTTCACACTGGGGCTTCAAGCCAAATCTTGAGCTGTCATTTTCTCCTATATCCAAAGGAGGACAGCAAAGTACCAGAAACCAGGTTTTGCAGCCACTTGGTACAGCTGCACAGAGGACATTTTATTATTATTATTTAAAAATAATATAGAGAGACAGTTCCTGACTTCTTGGTTTAGTCATCAGCCCCACCAGCTGTTAAGCCTTCACCAATTCTCAAGTCAGGTTTTTCTCAAACCCAATTTCACGCTGGACCTGCAAGCCCAATTTTGAACTGTCATTCCCAGACATGTCCACAGGAGGACAGCAGAGCACCAAAAACTGCAGGTTTGCAAGTACTAAGTGCAGCTGTTCAGAGATTGTTTTATTTATTTTAATTCTTTAAAAATAATATATTTTTCCAGTTCCTGGCTCCCTCCTATTGGTCATAAGCCTCCAATAGCTTTTATGCTTCCACAAGTTCTTACAGGTTTTTCCTATATCAGATGTCACACTGAGGCTGCAAGCCAAATCTTGAATTGTCGTTCCCACATATGTCCACAAGAGGGCAGAAGACGACTAAAAACTCTGGGTTTGCTGTCAGTGCAGCTATTCAGAGCATTTTGTATATTTCAGTTATTTTAAAAGAATATATTTTTATAGTTCCTTACCCACTCATATTGGTCATAAGCCTCCACCAGTTCTTAAAAGAGATTCTCTCAAATCTAATATCAACTCTGGCAGCAAGTCCTTTTTTTTTTTAAGGTATCATTGATACAAACCCTTATGAAGGATTCACATGAGCAACACTGTGGTTAACTACAATCACCCATATTATCAAGTCCCCCCCCCACACCCCATTCCAGTCACTGTCCATCAGCGTACGAAGATGCCATAGAGTCTCTACATGTCTCCTCCATGAACCCCTCACACACACCATGTGTGCCAATCACAATGTGCTTCAGTTCCCTTCTCCATCCCTCCACCCGCCCTCCCCCACCCCTCCCCCTTTGGTAACTGCTAGTCCCTTCTTGGAGTCTGTGAGTCTGCTGCTGTTTTGTTCCTTCAGTTTTGCTTTGTTATTATACTCCACAAATCAGTGAAATCAACTGGTACTTGTCTTTCCTGGCTTATTTTACTGATCGTAATACCCTCTAGCTCCATCCATATTGTTGCAAATGGTAGGATTTGATTACTCCTAGTGGCTGAATAATATTCCATTGTGTATATGTACCATATCTTCTTTATCCATTCATCTGCTGATGGGCACTTAGGTTGCTTCTGTACCTTGGTTATTGTAAATAGTGCTGCAATAAACATAGGGGTTCATGTTTGTTTTTGAATCTGGGATCTTGTTTTCTTTGGGCAAATTGTTAGGAGTGGAATTCCTGGGTCAAATGGTTTTTCTATTTTTGGTTCTGAGGCACCTCCACACTGCTTTCCACAATGGTTGAACTAGTTTACATTCCCACCAGCAGTGTAGGAGGGTTTCCCTTTCTCCACATCCTTGCCAGCATTTGTTGTTCCTAGTCTTTTCCATGTTGGCCATCCTAACTGGTATGAAGTGATAGCTCATTGTGTTTTTAATTTGCATTTCCCTGATGATTAGTGATGTGGAACATATTTTCATGTGCCTGTTTGTTGGCCATCTGAATTTCTTCTTTGGAGAAGTGTCTGTTCATATCCCCCACCCATTTCTTAATCGGGTTATTTGCTTTTTGGTTGTTGAGGCATGTGAGTTCTTTATATACTTTGAATGTTAACCCTTTGTCGGATACGTCATTTATGAATATATTCTCCCATACTGTAGGATGTATTTTTGTTCTACTGATGGTGTCCTTTGCTGTACAGAAGCTTTTTAGCTTGATGTAGTCCCATTTGTTCATTTTTGCTTTTCTTTTCCTTGCCTGAGGAGATGTGTTCAGGAACAAGTTGCTCATGTTTATATTCAAGAGATATCTGTCTAGGTTTTCTTCTAAGAGTTTTATGGTTTCATGACTTACATTCAGGTCTTTGATCCACTTCAAGTTTACTTTTGTGTATGGAGTTAGACAATAATACAGTTTCATTCTCTTGCATGTAGCTGTCGAGTTGTGCCAACACCCGTTGTTGAAGAGGCTGTCATTTCCCCATTGTGTATCCATGGCTCCTTTTTTGTATATTAATTGACCATATATGCTTGAGTTTATATCTGGACTCTCTAGTCTGTTGCATTGATCTATGGGTCTGTTCTTGTGCCAGTACCAAATTGCCTTATTACTGTGGCTTGGTAGTATAGCGTGAAGTCAGGGAGCATAATCCCTCAAGCTTTATTCTTCCTTCTCAGGATTGCTTTGACTATTTCGGGTCTTTTGTGGTTCCATATGAATTTTAGAACTATTTGTCTAGTTCATTGAACAATGCTGTCAGTATTTTGATAGGGATTGCATTGAATCTGTAGATTGCTTTAGGAAGGATGGCCATTTTCACAATATTGAATCTTCCTATCCATGAGTATGGGATGGATTTCCATTTATTGGTGTCTTCTTTAATTTCTCTCATGAGTGTCTTGTAGTTTTTGGGGTATAGGTCTTTCACATCCTAGGTTAGGCTATTCCTAGGTATTTTATTCTTTTTGATGCAATTGTAAATGGAGTTGCTTTCCTGATTTCTCTTTCTGCTAGTTCATTGTTAGTATATAGGAATGCAACAGGTTTCTGTATATTAATTTTGTATCCTGAAACTTTGCTGAATTCATATATTAGTTCTAGTAGTTTTGGGGTGGATTCTTCAGGTTTTTTTATGAACAATATCATGTCATCTGCCCAGTGACAGTTTAATTTCTTCCTTGCCAATCTGGATGCCTTTCCCTTTCATTTCTTTGTGTTGTCTGATGGCCGTGGCTAGGACATCCAGTACTATATTGAATAAAAGTGGGAAGAGGGGGCATCCTTGTCTTGTTCCCAATCTTCAAGGAAAACTTTTCAGCTTTTCACTGTTGAGTACGATATTGACTGTGGATTTGTTGTATATAGCCTTTATTATGTTGAGGTACTTGCCCTCAATACCCATTTTATTGAGAGTTTTTATCATGAATGGATGTTGAATTTTGTCAAATGCTTTTTCATCATCTATGGAGATGATCATGTGATTTTTGTCCTTTTTGTTGCTGTGGTATATGATGTTGATGAATTTTCCAATATTGTACCATCCTTGTATCCCTGGAATAAATCCCACTTGATCATGATAGATGATCTTTTTGATGTATTTTTGAATTCAGTTTGCTAATATTTTGTTGAGTATTTTGGGTCTATGTTCATCGGGGATATTGATCTGTCATTTTCGTTTTTTGTGGGGTCTTTGCCTCGTTTTAGTATTAGAGTGATGCTGGCCTCATAGAATGAGTGTGGAAGTATTCCCTCCTATTCTGCTTTTTGGAAATCTTTAATGAGGATGGATATGAGGTCTTCACTAAATTTTTGGTAAAATTCACTGGTGAAACCATCTGGACCAGGAGTTTTGTTCTTAGATAGTTTTTTTATTACCAATTCAATTTCATTGCTGGCAATTAGTCTGTTTAGATTTTTTGTTTCTTCCTGGGTCAGTCTTAGAAGGTTGTATTTTTCTAGAAAATTGTCCATTTATTCTGGGTTACCCATTTGTTAGCATGTAATTTGTCAAAGTCTCCTAAAATGAATGCATTGCATTCTATTTCCCCTTTTAATTCTGTTAGAATTTGTTTCACACACGTAGATGCCCCTGTGTTGGGTGCATAGATATTTATAATGGCTATATCCTCTTATTGGACTGATCCCTTTATCATTACGTAATGTCCTTTGTCTCGTTACTTTCTTTGTTTTGAAGTCTATTTTGTCTGATACAAGTACTGTAATTCCTGCTTTTTTCTCACTATTATTTGCATTAAATATCTTTTTCCATCCCTTCATTTTTAGTCTGTGTATGTCTTTGGCTTTGAAGTGAGTCTCTTGTAGGCAGCATATAGATGGGTCTTTTTTTTTATCCATTCTGTAACTCTATGTCCTTTGATTGATGCATTCAGACCATTTACATTTAGCATGATTATTGATAGATACATACTTATTTCCTCTGTAGGCTTTAGATTCATGGTTTTCAAAGGTTCAAGGTCAGCTTCTTTATTATCTAACATTCTAACTTAACTCAGTATAGTATTTCAAACACAATCTAAAGGTTCTTTTTTTTCCTCCCTTCTTTTTCTTCCTCCTCCTTTCTTTACATATTAGGTGTCAAATTCTGTACTCTTTGTGTATCCCTTGACTGACTTTTGAGGTAATTGAGATAATTTTGCATTTTCTTAATAATTAATTGGTCTACTTCCTTTACTGTGGTTTTATTTTCTCTGGTGACAGTTATTTAGCCTTTGGAGCACTTCCATGTATAGCAGTCCCTCCAAAATATACTGTGCAGATGGCTTGTGGGAGGTAAATTCCCTCAACCTTTGCTTATCTGGAAATTGTTTAATCCCTGCTTCAAATTTAAATGATCATCTTGCCAAGTAAAGTATTCTTGGTTCAAGGCCCTTCTGCTTCATTGAATTACATATATCATGCCACTCCCTTCTGGCCTTTAATGTTTCTGCTGAGAAGTCTGATGATAGCCTGATGGATTTTCCTTTGTATGTCATCTCTTTTCTCTTGCTGGCTGATTTTTGTACTCTGTCCTTATCCTTGAGCTTTGCCATTTTAATTATCAAATGTCTTGGTGTTTTCTTCCTTGGGTCCATTGTGTTGGGAGATCTGTGCACCTCCATGGTTTGAGAGACTATTTCCTTCATCATATTGGGGATGTTGTCAGCAATTGTTTTCTTCAAAGACACTTTATATCCATTTTTCTCTCTCTTCTTCTTCTGGTACCTCATAATGCGAATATTGTTCCCTTTGGATTGGTCACACAGTTCTCTTAAGATTCTTTCATTCCTAGATATCCTTTTTTCTCTCTGTGCCTCAGATTCTTTGTATTCCTGTTCTTTAATTTCTATTTCATTTACCGTTTCCTCTACCTCATCTAATCTGCTTTTAATTCCCTCCATTGTATGTTTCATTTCAGATACTAAATTTTTCAAAGTTTCTGTCTCCTTCTTGAAGTCCTCCCTGAGGTCTTGAATATTTTTCTGTAGCTCTCTGAGCATGTTTATGATTTTTATTTTGAAATATTTCTCAGGAAGATTGGCAATTTCGGTTTCACTTGGTCCTCTTTCTGGTGTTTGTGGAATTTGGGTTCATACTAGGTTCTTTTGATGTTTCATATTTGTAATGAATAATATGGAGTAATTACTTTGTATAGGTGGCACCCTCTAGTGCCCAGAAACTCTACTTTCTGGAGCTGCTCAGCATCTGGAGCAATGTCCGGGGTCACTGGCAAGTGGCACTGGTGCCTGCCAGGAGGAAAGAGCTCTTTCCTGCTTCCTGGTTACAGTGCCTGCCTCCACTGCCAGGGCCAGTGGGCAGAGCATGCAGGGAGCAGCCTCTGTGCTATGCCTGTGTAGCTACTGTAGGCGGGTCCACCCTCTGCCTGGCCTGGCACAATGGTTGGGGCAGCAGGTTTGCAAGCTGGTGCAAGCTGGGAGGTAGGAGCAGCAGGCTGTGTACTGCAGTGGGAGGACTCAGGGCTTCATTGCCAACCAGGGGAATGGTGCACCTGTAGCTCCCGCAAGTTCCCAGCCTGCTGGGCTGAGTATGCCAGGACAATTTTGTCCACATGTCCTTTCTCCTGAGCAGCAAGGTCTCTGCAATCCTTGCCCCTTTAGCATCCCTCTCACTGTTGGGAACTCTCTCAGAGTGCCCACCTTTCTTTTGTCCCAGAGTGCCCAGTTGTGGGTACCTGTTCTCCACAAGCGGCTGGAATCTCAGTCTCTGAGTATTCCACCTATCTTAGCTTTCCAACCCCACTAATCTCCATAGCACCACGTAATATGGGTTCCTGCTCCTGTAGCAGATCTCTAGGGCTGGGAGCAGTCTTAGGCCTCCACTCCCTCCCCGCTCTGTTTCTCTTCCTCCTGCCAGTGACCTGGGGTCGGGGAAGGGCTTGGGTCCTGCTGGATCCTGGTTTTGCTACTTTACCCTTTTCTGTGAGCTCTTCTCTTTCCCCCAGATGTAGGCAGTCTGTCGTGGTCTTTCCTGTCATTCTTTCAGGATTAGTTGTATTTGCCATATTTTCAGATTATATGTGGTTTTGCCGGAGGTTTCTGTCTCACTTCTCACGCCACCACCTTTAATCCCCAATCTCTTAGATATTTCTCTTAATGCACATACTCTAATCATGTCCTATACCATATGCTTATAGAATTTCCAGAAGCTGGAAGTCCAAGACCAGGGTGCCAGCCCAGTTGATTAATGGTGAGAACCCTCTGCAGGGTTTCAGGCTCCTGACTTCTGGTATTGTATCCTCAAGTGGCAGAGAGCAGAGTGAACAGTAAGTCGTTCTTGATATGTCATTTCCTACTATGTCCACAGGATGGCAGCAGGGGACCAGAAACCAGATTTGCCCCCATTTAGAACGGCTGTTTATAGAGGTCAGATTATATATCTTTTATTATTAAATAAAGCCATATTGTAGCTATGCCGAGACACCCTTCTTTTCTTTATAGATACTAACTAATTTAATCTTCATAAAAACCCTGTGAAGTAAGTTTTTCATTACTTGAGAACAGAGAATTTGAGGTAAAAAATTATCCTAAAGTTGCACAATAGGAAGTTAGGATTCAATCCTGGGTACTCTGGCTCTAGAATCTGTGTGTAACCATCCTGCTCCTATGGCTTGCCTCCCTCTAACTCCACCATTTTAGTTGTAAGCTTGTGTGTGCACGTGATGGGGACCTATTTGGTTCAAGCAAGAGAAGCGGGGGCCCAGCCTGGGCATCACGCAGATGGGATTGATCCTATCCTCCAGGGGAGGTGAGGGTGACACCTGTCACAGGGGCGCGGGGGCTGCCTCCTGCCAAAACCGAGGTAGCAAGTCCAGTCTCTCTCATTCTGTTCTTGAGGGCAGTTGACAATTTGAACCCAAGCAAAGGACCTGAACTTGAACAATAAATGACTCCTGTTAGAGTCAGCCTGTACTTCCAGCCGGCTGAGCCTCTGCCCAGGAACTGAGGTCTGGGCCCCCTCCCGGCTCCTGCCCTGGCCTCCAGCCTTGGCCTCTGTGACGCTGACTCAAACCCTAGTGGCAGACAGTGGAGGCTTTGCTGTCTCTAGGGAGAGGGAGGGTTGTTTGCTCAGTCCTCTAGATCCTAACTAATCCCAGATGAGAAGTTCTCCAGGCAGCAGCAGCGAAGAGAAAACTGCTTCCTCTGCGCCCCGAGGAGCAGGTGGAGCTGGAAGCAGGTGGCGGCGGAGAATCGCGCGGGCTGCAGAGCGCGCTGTGCGGAGGGCGGCGCTGTGCGGGGCCTTAACGCAAAGGAAGCCGCAGGAGGAAGAGCAGCTCAGTCTCCAAGGAGAGAGAGAGAGACCCTGTTTATCATAGGTTTATATCCCCTGAGCTTTTTTTTGAAAGGAGCAAAATATCCAGGAGTTTAGAAAAGAGCCCTGTTCACGCGCTAATCCCTGGACCCGTCGGCAGCGGCGCCTCCCATGGCAGAACAGATTTCGCAGACGTGATTAAACTATAAACTTGACTAAGGGAGATGACGCTGGATTGCCTGGTGGGCCTGATCGCATGAATCCTTTCCAAACTGATGAAAGATTTGGTGTCAGGACCCGACTTTGAGGACAAGGAAGAGGTATGAGCTAATGAGCACGCGGCTTCTAGAAGCTGGAAAAGCAAGAACGTGCGTTCTGCACTGGAGCCTCCGGAAAGGAACACAGCCCTGCGGACAGGGCTTGGTTTTAGCCCAGTTAGGCCGGAGTCTTCTGACCTCCAGAACAGTAAGGCGATACATTTGCTTTTTTTAAAACATTAAGTGTGTGGTGATTAGTTACAATAACAAGGGGAAACTAACAGAAGCCCCGGGACTCACCGTGAAGATCTTTGCCAGTGAACATCTAGCCACTTGGTAAAAAGCCAGGACTAATCTCTTGCATGGTTTTTAAACTGAGCCCTGGTGCTGCACTGAACAGGAAGGAAGATTCCTTTGGCAAAGGCTTTGCGTCAGGGCAGCAAACTGGCAGCCTGATAGCAGACCCCTCAACCCACCAGCAGAGGGCGTGTCGTTTTTCTTATGCAATGTTTCCATCAATAACGGGGGAACATTACACAGAATGTAGATTTCCAGTTTCTCCTGAAAAGTTGAAAGGAAGTGAGCCCCCACTGGCACCTGACAGCAGTCTTAGTAGGGGCTGCCACTAAGACGAGGTGATGCTTGCTCCCGAGCCGGTCACCACACAACACCATCTATTTTCTCATGCTGAACCTGGTTTGCTGGTTGCGGTCATTTGTCTACACCCCCTGGAGTACACCCGCCCCAGCCCTGTCAGGAGCCTAACGTCTTCCCCAGAAATTTCAGGTAGTCTTCATTCCAAGAAACCCAGGGAAGTCCACCTTCCCTTGCCTCTCCCAATCCCCACCGCACCCCCAGCCATTCTTGGAATGTTCTGTTGGGGGCAGTGGTCCCTGGCCTCCCAAATGGCCTGGGATTGCTGCCCTGGTTCGCAGACACTTAAGCCCTCAGCCAAATTCCCATTCAGCCTGGGGAGCAGGCCTGGGAGGAGGTGGCCTCACCACCAGCGGCTCTGGAAGGAGCGCCAGACCCACACTCAGCAAGCAGGCAGGGGACCCATTTATCTGTGCAGGAGCCGCTCCCAGTGGTCTGCGGTCCATAGGATGGGAACTCCCTTCCCCTAGGTAACTTTCCCTGGGGCAGGGAATTCTTGTGGGTAGGGAATCATGGGAGGGGAGAGGCATAGCCCCTGGGGCTCACTCACAAACTGGATCAGGGTTGGGCCGGGCCATGAGCCGGCCACAGGCACGCCTATGACCCTAGCAGAGCGAGCCTTAATCTCCGGGGAGGCCAGTGGCAGCCCAGGGGAAGCCAAGGCCAGAGGCACAGTAAAGTATTAACCAAGTGCGGCGAGTCTGCTCCAAGAATCCACGTCCCCACCGAGGGGTGGCGCACACTCTAAATTGTACCATCAGTTCAGAACAAGCTTGGCCTCTGGTCCAGGGATGGGGACCTTCACTCGCACTAAGAGAATGGAAAGATGTGTCACAAGATCAGGAAAGGGACATGAGGTGAGCTGAACAGCGCAGCGAAGGCCCATTCCATCCCCTCTGCCAGTGGATGGCGGCACCACCTGCTCCCAGCTGCAGGCCGACAAGGCTGTGGTCCAGCCCAGCTCGGCGCCCACAGGTGAACGGTCACAGGCCCTAACGCGCCAGACCTGGAAGGAATCCGGGAGGACTTCTCCTTGGGTGATGTTCTAATGGCGCTTCCCAGAGCTCTAGTAGTTCAATAGCTTTCCCTGAGGCCCTGATGCAGCAGGGGGCCAGGGAGAGAAACCCCGTGGAGATTCAAACAGAGCAGCTGTTTTCCTTTCTGTTATGCATGCCGTTGCTGTTTAAAATATTTAATAAAAAAGATTCTGCTACCAATGAAGAAGAGGTTTGAAAACCACCGGTCTTATCAAATCCTTCACTTCATACACGAGAAAGCTGAGCCCTGGAGAGGTGACCTGGTAAAGTCACAGAGAATGCAGCAAGGTCAGGCCTGGGGATGGGGACACTGCCCCATGCCCGCCAGAGGCCGTCCTCCACCTCTTCCTGCTGTTAATCCCGGAGCTGAAGTAGGACTCACGACAGGCCCCTTAAAGACCCCAATCTCCAGCTTCCTTTGCAAATAGGACCATGTAACTTTGCAAACCATGTGACTAAGTTCTCACCAATGGAATGGGAGCAAAAAATGCTGATTCTTACAAAGAAAATGATGTTTCCCACTCTGTCATACCCTCCCTTGGGTTGGAACATAAGCTTGGTAACTGTCAGGCCAGCTTCCACCATATGAACAAGGAAAGAGAAAAGAACCCGAGTCTCTGTGTGGCTTTGTGGAGTCTCTATATGGCTCCTTGTCTTGCACCTCCTTTCCCTGGAATATTTATAAGACAGAAATAAACTAGATTGTCTGGGATTCTGTATTTTTTAAGTCTCATTACAGTACTTGTGTTATTTAACTATTGCTAAACAACAAATTAGGCCAAAACTCAGTGACTTAAAATAGCAAACATTTGTTGTCTCAAGGTTTCTGTGGGTCAGGAACTCAGAAACAGCTAATCTGTGTGGTTCTTGCCTCAGGGTCTCCCATGAGGTGGCAGCAAAACACCTACTTCCACGCTTATGTACAGGGATGTTATCAGAATCCTCCAGTCCCCATGGCAAACCTCTTCATAAGCCGGTGTCTTTGCAGGCATTCAGCCCAATCTTAAGGCCATGGGACTGAGGCTCCACATCTTAAAGGGAGGAAAATGAAGGAATTGGTAGTCCTATTTTCAAAACCACCACAGTAATTCAGCCTGCATTGTAATTAATACACTAGAGGTACGGGCTTCTTTCTGGTCGAAGGCTGCTTCTGAGCCACGATGTTTCATGATGTAGTTTGATGATAATAAACATGAACATTTACTGGGGGCTTCTTGTACGCCAGGTGCTTATCAAACCTCTTGCTCCCATGTGACTCTCTGTGGTAGATTCTGCTACTGGCCCTAATTTTCCCACCAAGGAACTGAGGCCTAGCATAGTTAATACTGCAGAGCCTTCACTCCTACCACTGCACTAGTGTTGGGGAAAGAGCCTGTTTTGTGGGGAGAGTTTGGCGACACTTCTGTCACCAACACTAAAGAGCTCTGTGCTTTTTGCTAAGACCTAACCTCTTGGGCTTCCATTTTATCTTATCTTACCTAATACTTGGAGGCCTGTGATGCAGAATAAATGAAAATATGTGATGCATTAAGCACAGGCTTTGGAATGCAGTGGGTGGGCACTTAAAAGGCGGCTCTCTCCCCTCTGCTTTATTCTCGAATCTCCACTCCCACACATGAGCTGGCTCAGCTCTAACCTAGAGTATGGCTTCGTTCCAGAAATCCTAAGACATAGCAGGACTCTGCAGAATTCCTGGGACACGCGGTTAGCCTGAAGCCCATAGCCCGTGTTTCCTTTCAGCCTCCTCTGATACATAAGAAAGGCATCAGGGGATGTGTAAGAGATATTTTAGGAAAAACCCCTGGCATCACACCAGAACTGGCCCAATGTCTGGAGAGAGAAAGGGAGATATGGCCCAGCATTGCCTTTCCCCACTCCTGGACTTCCCCGTAGGCTGGAGCTGGGGGAGGAGGCAGGGAAAAGGCTGCCTCACTTTCCTGGAAAACCACGGAACAGGACCTGGGGCCACTGCTGGGAAGATTTTGAACACATTTGGCCAAGAGTTGCATCAATCTCTGAAGACCATCCTGGGACAGGGACCTGCAGGGTATCTGGGAAGAGAAAAACCCGAACTTTAAAGAATCAAGAATCAGAAGCGGGAAGGGCCTCATTTGCCCAAATGTACAATGAAAGCTCTCAACGCCTTCAAAGAATTACCATGTTTCTCTCATGAAAACTATTCTATTAAGAAATGAAAAGGTTTGGAGAAAATGATACAATAATCTGTGTAATTTTGAAGTGTGGTATGTTCAGTTGGGGTTAATCACCACTTCTTAATTGTCACCATGGTTATTTAGCATTCTCTTCCGGATTTTTAGGGCTGGGTTTGGAGGCACATGGAAGAGTCTTTTACCAAAGGTGTGAAATGGGACAATTTTCACATCTGCCCCATGCTCCTCACAAATTAGCTGTTTCTCCCCCAGGCATTTCTCTGCCGCCTGCAAGGCTTAAAGTGAGGGGTCTTGGGTAGGATGAGGGAGGCTGTAACAGGATGCAGGGTGGGGGCCAGTGGAAATAAGGAGAATCCTGACTCCTTAGAACTTTTCCTGGAAGCTTAGTATTTCCTTTCCCTCCTCCTATGGAAGATTTAGAAAAACAATTCTACTTCAGATTTCTCAAGTACCTTTAAATATACAATCCGTCATCTTTTTTTGACTGTTTCAGTGTCTTCCTCAATAAAATAACCAGATTTACCTAACAGACATCTACAGAACTCTACACCCAAAAGCAACAGGATACACATTCTTCTTTTTTTTTTAAATATAATTTATTTTATTATCATTAATTTACAATTACATGTGCAATATTATGATTATTAAACTACCCGTCATCAGGTCCCCTCCACCAACCCCATTACAGTCACTGTCCATCTATAGAGATGCTATAGAATCACTACTTGTCTTCTCTGAGTTGTACTGCCCTCCCCGTGCCCCCCCAACATTACATCTGCTAATCGTAATGCCCCTTTTTCCCTCTTATCCCTCCCTTCCCGCCCATTTTCCCCAGTCCCTTTCCCTTTGGTAACTATTAGTCCGTTCTTGGGTTCTGTGAGTCTGCTGCTGTTTTGTTCCTTCAGTATTTTTTCTTTGTTCTTATACTCCACATATGAGTGAAATCATTTGATACTTGTCTTTTTCGGCTTGGCTTATTTCACTGAGCATAATACCCTCTAGCTCCATCCATGTTGTTGCAAATGGTAGGATTTGTTTTCTTCTTATGGCTGAATAATATTCCATTGTGTATATGTACCACATCTTCTTTATCCATTCATCTACTGATGGACACTTAGGTTGCTTCCATTTCTTGGCTATTGTAAATAGTGCTGCAATAAACATAGGGGTGCATCTGTCTTTTTCAAACTGGGCTGCTGCATTCTTAGGGTAAATTCCTAGGAGTGGAATTCCTGGGTCAAATGGTATTTCTATTTTGAGTTTTTTGAGGAACCTCCATACTGCTTTCCACAATGGTTGAACTAATTTGCAGTCCCACCAGCAGTGTAGGAGGGTTCCCTTTTCTCCACATCCTCGCCAACATTTGTTGTTGTTTGTGTTTTGGATGTTGGCCATCCTCACTGGTGTGAGGTGATATCTCATTGTGGTTTTAATCTGCATTTCTCTGATGATTAGCGATGTGGAGCATCTTTTCATGTGCCTGTTGGCCATCTGAATTTCTTCTTTTGAGAAGTGTCTATTCATGTCCTCTGCCCATTTCTTAATTGGATTATTTGCTTTCTGTTTGTTAAGGTGCATGAGTTCTTATATATTTTGGATGTCAACCCTTTATCAGATACGTTTTTTATGAATATATTCTCCCATACTGTAGGATGTCTTTTTGTTCTACTGATGGTGTCCTTTGCTGTACAGAAGCTTTTCAGCTTGATATAGTCCCACTTGTTCATTTTTGCTTTTGTTTCCCTTGCCCGGGAGATATGTTCATGAAGAAGTCGCTCATGTTTATGTCCAAGAGATTTTTGCCTATGTTTTTTTCTAAGAGTTTTATGGTTTCATGACTTACATTCAGGTCTTTGATCCACCTTGAGTTTACCTTTGTGTATGGGGCCAGACAGTAGTCCAGTTTCATTCTCTTACATGTAGCTGTCCAGTTTTCCAACACCAGCTGCTGAAGAGGCTGTCATCTCCCCATTGTATATCCAAGGCACTTTTATCAAATATTAATTGACTGTATATGTTTGGGTTAATGTTTGGATTTTCTATTCTGTTCCACTGGTCTGTGGGTCTGTTTTTGTGCCAATACCAAATTGTCTTGATTACTGTGGCTTTGTAGTAGAGCTTGAAGTCAGGGAGTGTAAGTCCCCCTGTTTGATTCCTCCTTCTCAGGATTGCTTTGGCTATTCGGGGTCTTTTGTGGTTCCATATGAATTTTAGAATTATTTGTTCCAGTTCATTGAAGAAAGCTGTTGGTAGTTTGATAGGATTGCATTGAATCTGTAGATTGCTTTAGGTAGTATAGCCATTTTGACAATATTTATTCTTCCTAGCCAAGAGCATGGGATGCATTTCCATTTGTTAGTGTCCTCTTTAATTTCTCTTAGGAGTGTCTTGTAGTTTTCAGAGTACAGGTGTTTCACTTCCTTGGTTAGGTTTATTCCTAGGTATTTTATTCTTTTGATGCAATTGTGAATGGAATTGTTTTTCTGATTTCTCTTTCTGTTAGTTCATCATTAGTGTATAGGAAAGCAACAGATTTCTGTGTGTTAATTTTGTAACCTGCAACTTTGCTGAATTCAGATATTAGTTCTAGTAGTTTTGGAGTGGAGTCTTTAGGGTTTTTTATGTACAATATTATGTCATCTGCAATAGTGACAATTTGACTTCTTCTTTACCAATCTGGATGCCTTGTATGTCTTTGTTTTGTCTGATTGCCGTGGCTAGGACCTCCAGTACTATGTTGAATAACAGTGAGAGAGTGGGCATCCCTGTCTTGTTCCTGATCTTAGATGAAAAGCTTTCAGCGTCTCGCCGTTAAGTATGATATTAGCTGTGGGTTTGTCATATATAGCCTTATGATGTTGAGGTACTTGCCGTCTATACCCATTTTGTTGAGAGTTTTAATCAGGAATGCATGCTGAATTTTGTCAAATGCTTTTTCAGCATCTATGGAGATGATCATGTGGTTTTGCTCCTTCTTTTTGTTGATGTGGTGGATGATGTTGATGGATTTTCGAATGTTGTACCATCCTTGTATCCTGGGATGAATCCCACTTGATCATGGTGTATGATCCTCTTGATGTATTTTTGAATTCGATTTGCTATTTTGTTG